>NW_004624864.1:5313295-5395938 GCF_000247695.1 Heterocephalus glaber
TTATGGATTATTTTTAATTTTCTAGTCATTTTTATGAGATATGATTTTGCCTTGCTTTAATTTATGTGTGTTTCTACATTTTAGACAATTTGTATATAGTAGAAATACATTTGTAGTTTGCGTTGGAAAGATGGTCAATAGAATGTAAAACTTGTAAACAATATTTAAATTGAATAAACTTTAAATTTTTAACTAAATTAAAACTACCCTATCTTCTTTGTCATATGGTTCAGGAAGTATTTATATTGAAATTATACATACATTGTACTGGTACTTGTACTGAGGGAAGGAGCGAGAGAGTATAATTATATTGTATAAACAACATGACTGATTTAGATAATTCCATTTGCCTTTCAGTTTCCATGCTTTATTAGTGCATATAACATTTTATAACAGATTCAGGAAGTAATTTAAAATATACTTCTCTGGGTCCATGATGCCATGCTAAAAAACAGTAATACAATGAAGAATTTCTTTTTTAAATCTAATGTATCATGGAAAATAGCAGTTATCTTTGATACTAAAGAATTGATGGATAGATAATAATAGTGGCATTACAATGAGGCATTACAATGTTCTAGACAGTATTTGAGGTGTTTCTTATGTAATTATTTAAATTTATTTTTACAAGGTAAATCTTTGTTAGGTACTAATAACATAAATTTTAATTTCACAGAGTTAATTGTCAAGTTTTGATATTCAAGAAAAGTCTAATTTTTTTGTTTACAATGTGTATAGCACATTCTCACAGTGCATATGATGAGGTTTATCATGAGCACTGGGTACCTAGCACATCGTTATCCTCTTAATATCTCCTTCCCTTTTGCTCCCACCCATCTGGCTCCATCCCTTGATCTTTCCATTTGCAAAAGATCTGCCTCACCATTTCCTATTATCATTTATTTCTCTCTTTAAATCATTTACACTTTGGTTTCTCATATACAAGAAACTATTTATTTTGTATGTGATTTATCTTACTCAACATTAATATTTCAAAGTGCAGCTGACATTTTATACCCATTCAACAAGCATAAGACGATTTTAAATGTGGAATAGATTGAGCAAAATTCAAACATTTTGCTACCATCCTGGCTTAGGGAAATATCACCTCAACTGTACAATTATTGATGTACCTTCCTGGAGTCAAGGGAATATAGATGAAGCATAGATTTAATAGAAGGCACTAATGTGCAGTGTTTAGCAGAGTGATGCCATTCACCAACAGACTGCATATTTTCTTCATGAGTTCTACTCATCACTCAAACAATAGAAACCAAATTTTTCTGAGGTCTTGCTGGATGACAATAACACCTCCTTTCATCTGTGCACACATCTCTTTTACTCTACCTTTCAGGATGACTTTGTCTTCTAATTTTTATTTTTATCCATACCCAGTTGCAGTACACAATGATTATATTCACTACTGAGTGTAGTTATGTGTACATAACACATTTTTATTGATTTTACATCCCCTACACACCTTCCCTCCATCTCTGAGTCACCTTCCCACTTACAAAAGATTGTCTCCCAGGACTATTTGAAGAATTTCAGAAGAACTCAAAATCAACTTTGAATGTATTATTTTATATTATACACTTTAGCCATTTAGCATATGGAATAAAACCCTTTAGTCCTTGCATATTATGTAAGTGAATTTACAAAAGATTTAACTATTTCCTTTTATCCATCTTTTATTTTGCTTTTTAATTGATTTATACTTTGGTTTCTCATAAATGAAAAACTATGTAATATTTTAGCTTTGGATCTGGTTTATTGCGCTTAATGTCATGGTCAGAAGTGAATTCTTTTTCCTACAAATGACATAAATCAATCCTTCTTTATGGAAAAGAAATATCATTGTGTATAAATGGTAGGTTTTCTTTTTCAACTCATCCATTAATGGACACTTACACCATTTCCAAAACTTAACTGGTCTTCAGAGAAATGCAAATTAAAACCAGAGTCAACTCTGTGATAAAAGCAGTGTGAAACTGGCAAAGAAACAGAACCAAGGATCAGTGGAATAGATTGGAAGATTCAGAAACAACTACAGACACACTCAACCACCTCATCTTTGACAAAGGAGCCAAACACCCTCACTGTAGGAAAGATAGCCTATTTAATAAATAGTGTTAGAAAAACTAGATTTCAAGCTACCAAAGATTAAAACTAGACCCATATCTCTCACCATGCACTAAATTAAAATGGAGGTGGATTAAAGATCTAAATATTAAAACAGAAACAATAAACTTGCTGGAAGATAAGTTAGGTAGAACTCTTGAATACACTGGCATGGGAAACGACTTTATAAACAAAACGTCAGTAGCACGGGAATTGGCACAAAGAATCAACAAGTGGGATCTCATCTTATTAAAAAACCTCTGCACTGCCAGAGAAACCACAAACAGAGCTAAGAGATAACCTACAATGTGGGAAAAACTTTTTATCAGCTGTTGCTCTGACAAAGTACTATTATTTAGAATATATAAAGAGCTTTAAAAAAATCAGACACCCCAAATTTAACAACCCAGTTGAAAAATGGGCATCTGAAATGAACAGACATTTTTCAGACAAAGAAGTAAAAACAGCAAATAAATGTATGAAATAATGTTCAACATCACTGGTCATTCAAGAGATGCAGAAGAAAACAATACTGAGATTCCCCCTCACCCCAGAAAGAATGGCTGCTATCAAGAAATCAACCAATAACAAATGTTGGCAGGGTTGCAGGGAGAAAGGAACCCTTCTCCATTGTTGGTGGGAGTTCAAACTGGTGCAACCTCTGTGGAAATCAATATGGAGATACCTCAAAGAACTAGAATTAGAGGTCCTGTATGACCCACCTATTCTTCTACTTGGTATCTTCCCCCCAAAATTAAAAGAATCATACTACAGCAATATATGTGCACCCATGTTTATAGTGGCACAGTTTGTAATAGCTAAAGCTTGGAAACAGCCCAAGTGCCAATCAACTGGAGACTGGATAAAGAAAATGTGTTTTTTTTTATAAAATGGTGTACTACTCAGCCATTAAAAGAAATGAGAAATTAGAGACATTTATAGCTAAATGGATGCACATTGAGGCCATACTCTTAAGTGAAATAAATAGGACACATGTGTAAATACCGAATAGTTTCTCTGGTGTGAGAAACTGAAAGTGTAAATAAGGATTAAAATGAATAATTGATAATGTGAAATAGGAAGAAAAGTTCCAAAGGGGTAGGGGAAGTGAGAGAAGTAGGGGAAAGGAATGAAGGAAAAGGAAAAAATATGAGAAAAAAAATGGAACCAAAGTCTTTGCAAATAGGGAGGTGTGGAGGGGGTGAAGGGAGGTCAGGGGAAGGGGGAAAAATAAGAACCAAGATACATCATGTAAAGGTACAAGTTCCCAATGATGAATGTAAATGTATTGTATACCTAAAATGCACCAATAAAAGAATTTCAGAGGAAAAAAACACAGTGAGCTTTCATTTTATTGCAGAAAGAATGATGATCACAGAAACATAATTCAAATCATAATAAATTCTGGTAAGGCTGTAATAAAAAGGAAACCCTTCTACATTTTGGGCGGGAATGTAAACTAGTACAACTGCTATGGGAATCGGTTTGGAGATTCCTCAGAAATTAAAAATAGAAATTTCATTTGATCCAGCGATTCCCTTTTGAGGTATCTTCCTGAAAGATGATGGGACATTATGATGCATGCACACCCTTCTTTATAACCGCACAACTCATAATCGCTCATTTGTCTTGACTGCAGGACCACCTAACACTCCCTATAAATATTAGCCTTGGTGCCTTCTGGAACATTTCCATCATTTCTTGTTCCTGAAATGTCATTTTCCCAAGTACATATAACTGTTTAGTTTTAAAAAAGGAAAACTTTCTATCAACACTGTTTGTAAAATTCCATCTGTCCACATTTTTTTCTACACTGTATTGTTTTTTCACAACACTCATTCCCATCTGATCTTTCTATGTAGTTCATAAGTTCCATTTGTTTTGAGCCTGTTTTCCCGGTTCATACAACATGAACATCTGTTCCACTGAACACAGTTTATTAAACTCCACGTGACACTGCAGTCCTCTCACCCACAGTGCCACTCCAGCTCCACATACCCCTGGCCGCCAGCCTTGAGTGTGCTCAAGAGTGGGAGGTCCTGCCACTGTGTGTGCCACACGTGGAGACCAGGCCCTCCCTCCCTCAGCTGGTCACGCTGAGATTCCCAGCCAGGAACCTGGCCGAGACGTTGAGGTCATAAATTCCTGTGTTCTGCATAACGTGGGCACCAGAGCTTTGTGACTCTTCCTTCCCTCCCGTTGGTGCTATGTCTGGAGCAATGCTGCTGATCTTAGTCAGATTCCATGGTCTTTGGTATCTCAGCCTTCAAATAAGCTTCCTGCGGTGGCTCCAGGAAGTGATTCATGTTCACATTGTGTCAAAGTATCATCTTTGCAGATTCTCATTGGCTGATTTCCATATGTGTACTTAGGCATCTTTACTGTTTAAATGTTTTATCTTTTAGTATGTGTTTTACTGTTCATTCTGGGTTATTGAGATTTTTAACAGATTTTCCCCTGCCACCTCTGATTTAATTTCACTCATTTCTCTTTTTATGATTTTTCTTCCTTTTGT
This sequence comes from Heterocephalus glaber, assembly GCF_000247695.1. Next base: position 5,317,932 of record NW_004624864.1, read on the forward strand.
GTTTTTGTAGCAGTGTTGACTTTCAAATCCGGCCATCTTTGTCTGCTCGACTTCAATCCTGACTCGTGAAAAGAACATTCAGTGTCCAAGATAGTCACTTAACCATATTCTGTCTCAGATGTGACCGCTCCACCGAGTGTGTGCTAGATTTTCTCTTAGGTGGAGCCAATCCACAGCACTGCCTACTCCATCCGCTTTGCCCTTTGGCTTCTCTCCACAGTGTTTGTAGTTTCTAATATTATTTTCCATTTCTCCCCCATATACTGAACCTCAACTGTATTTGTAATTATAAATACATAAAAATCTTGTGCAAATACTTTCATTATTTAACTTGAATTTGCTGATCTACATATTGATAAATTTTCACAATTATTTCCAACTTGGCTGTCAGGGGAGAAAATAGAAAATTATTTGTATCTATTACAGTTTTTTTCTAGGCATGTATGTATGGACCATACATACATACAAACACACACATATATACACACATTAGACATATGTATGTATACTTTTATCATTTAAATCTACAACTTAATATAAATAAATTATATATTGGTACCCATATTTCACAAAATTACATGGTCCATGAAATCTTTTAAAATTTTACCTCTTTTTTATCCCTCAGCATATTGGTTATTTTTATGCTTGTCTTTTTGACTAATAATTCTCCAAGAAGCTCAAAATTTATACTTTAATTTTAGTACAGCATTTTATAAAAAGAGTGGAATAAAAGATTAATCCGTATTAAGATGAACTGTAAGTCCATTTGCTATACATTGTAAGAAAAACTATGGGTGTAAAGTTTTATAATTTTTGCTAATTATTGATTTGTCACAATATAAAATGGCTCACAATGACAGGATGGGGAAACCAGGCTCTAGGTAAGTTCAATTATAACCCACTATCAAAGGTATATTATAAGATTTACCTCATATCTTAAGATATCTTAGCTAATATTAAAATATTTCAAATATTTTTTGTTCTTTTAAACTTGAGGCTAAAGTTATATTGGTTGTATAAATGCTTATGTGTAATGACTTTTTCTAGAGCTATTTACGGTTTTATTATTTAGTCAATCATATTACTTTATGAGGATAATTGCAGTACATTCCCTTTGGATCTTGTCCTATGGGTTTCTTCAACAGTAGAACAAGTGAATATAAACAATGCAAATGAAGCAATACCTGACATAATTAAGCCTGCATTTCTCTTCTACAGGTAAGAGAAATTTTCAGACCATTTGCAGAATTTCAGGAGAACTCAAAATCAACTTTGAATATATTATTTTATATTGTAAACTTTTGCCATTTAACATATGGTATAAAACCATTTAGTCCTTGCCCACTGCATAAGGGAATATAATTTATTTATCATAATCTAATTTTTTCAAAGTTGTACTCAAGAATTCAAAATAAAGATGTTGTGGAAAGCAACAAAGAAAATAAAAAATACTGATTTTTTGCTTCTAGAGAAAAGTAAGAATGCTCCAAATAAAATTTATGCTTACATTTTGTCCGAGGAAGAAGAAAAACTAATTCAAAGAATGAATACATAATAGACATTCACCCTACTCTGTTATGAAGGGGTTTTTATTTTAGTAGAATCATACCAACTATGAAGGATTCCATTAATTTTTTTTCATAGCTGTACAATTTAGAAGCTACACAGGATTAGTACTGATTTCTAAATTTTTTTTGTTATCAGATGTTTACAAAAGCATAAATACATTAGAAATCACATTTTGTTTTATTTCACTGGGAATAGAAGTGGGTGGGGATTTGCTTGGAAAAGGTAGTGATTACCTAACAGTAGACAATTCAAAATAATCACAGGCCCAGTACATGTATTATGAGTGATCCTGCAGACTGAACATTTTCCTGGTATTTAGTTGTGGGAATTGCTAGAAAAGTGAAGTATTTACTCAAGTCCATTCCTGGAGCAAGTTTTCAAACACAGTTATCATTTTTTTTTACTCCTTTGCAAAACTGATGTATTATCATCACACCCAAGATATTTGGAGTTTTCTGTTTTCTACATAAATTGTAATTATAAATGTGAATTTATATGTTTTTTTAAAGTTGACCCTATGTTGTTAAATTCTTCAAGAATCACATTCTTTTTTTGTTTGTTTATACCTCTGGGTAATTTAAATAGAGGCTAATATTTTTAGCCATACCTGAAGTAACTTTCCTTTTCTTGCTACTTAGTGGTGTGGCAGTTAAGAAACAAAAGAAAACAGAAAATGATGTGAATGCAGAGTAGCGATTTCTAGAGTTTTGGGTGTGAAGATGAGGTTGGGCAAAGGGAGGCTGGATGTGACAAGTGCTCACTATATGTACTTATGTATTGATACACTGGGGCTGCAGCCCATTGATACATACAATTAATATGCATTAAAAGTAGATATGAGATTGTCAAAATAAATTTAGTTGAAAAATTTAACATAGTTGCCTTTTACTATTTCATTAACAAAAAACACAGGCTCTGTTTTGTAGCCAATGTAACTGTAGTAATCCATACTTTGTTTCTCATTTTGTGTATGGTGTAGCTCGTGTACATACCTAACCCAAAATCAGAAATTACTAACCCATATACTTTAGGTTCAAATCCTCCAGTTGCAACATAAATTTCTTTTTGATATTGTATCTGTTGATGTATTAGAGGAAGATTTTAGGGCATGTAATTAGTAATACCTGTAGCAGTTTTATAATACTAGGAGACAACTCAAATCTTAGTAAATCAAAAGAAATGATGGTATGTAATTGTGGTAATTTTGAATAGTGACTACAATTAAATTTTTATTACAATGACTACTGTCTATCCATTTAGAAATATCTAATGTGGAACTTACATGACAACATATGCAAAAAATCTCAAAATTGATTGAAAACTTAAATATAAAAGTTGACTATTAAGTTTTTAAACTTAACAAATATAAAAAAAATCTTAAAGAAAACCTATGGATAAACTTTCCAGACCTCATATTTGAAAATGGATTCTTAACATCACACAAGGAATGAAAGAAAAACATGAGCAACCAAAGAAAAATAAATGAATTGGACAAACAACAGGAACAACAAAAACATTTGCATTGTTATGGTTTGAATGTTTCTCTCATGAATGCATCTATTGAAAACTAAGTCTTCAAATGTACAGTATATGTTGATAATCTTGGTAGTTGATGGCTTTGGGAATTAATTAGATTTTGATGAGGTCACCATGGGCCATTGTGGTGTGGAATTAGTTGCTTTGTTAGAAGAAGGGAGTCCTGAGCTTCCATGTGTTTTCTCCCAAGCCATGAGATGACTCTGCCACATTATGATACCAGAAGAAGGTGCTAATCAGATGTAGCTGCATGACGTTCAACTTCCTGGCTCCAAAACCAGGAGCCGAATCCAGTTCTATGACTCTTGAATCATTCAGTCTCAGGCATTCTGGTATACAATCACAATGGACTAAGTTTTGTACTACTTATAGAAGTAGAAAGACAACCTAGAGAATGAAGGTCTATATTTTCAAGTAATATATTTGATAAGTTTTGAATATCCAGCACATACAAAGAAATTATACAAGAAAACAGCATAGTCAAATGACCCATTGGAAAATGGACAAATGATTTGAAAACAAGTCTTTGTAAAAGATATACAAATGACCCAGGAGGCCATGAAAAGTCCTTCACTATCAGAAATTATTGGGGAAATATGAATCAAACAATGAGACTTACATGAAGAAAAAAAAGAATCCAGAAAGCACAAATGTTGCCAAAGATATGGAGATGTTTATACTCATGCATTTGTGGTCATAGTATAAAATGGTAAATGGATCACTAATTGTGGGAAACAGTTTTGTGATTCTTCCAAATTTTAAACTACAACCCACAATTCTATTCCTACATATAAAATCAAAAGGTTTTGCAATAAACAGTGCAACAAGTACATGTACGTATAGTACTATTCACAATATTCAAAAGGTGGAAAAAGCATAAATATCTATAAACAGAAGAAGGGATGAATGCATAGAATAATGACATTTTTCAAATAGATGTGAATTTTGAATATGTTAACTACTAGATAGTCAGGCACAAGTCATATTTTGTATAATTTGACATATGGAAATTACCAGGAACTGATAAGTCAATAGAGACAGAAACACCTATTGGTGGTATCTGAGGCTTAGGAATGGGAAGATGAGAAATTCACTTACAAGTTAAGTGTTGGTAGTAATGGAAATGTTTAGCAACTAGATCAAAGTAGTGGTAGTACATTATGAATAAAATAATTGCTGCTGATTTTTCCTTTTAAATGGTTTAATTTTATGGCATGTGAATTATAACTCTATTTGAATAGAAATGACTCTAAACAGGATTTCACTCATAAAAATTGTCAAGTTTCTTTGAGTGAAGTGGCTGCCTCCATAGTTAATAGGTATGTTATTTAATAGTGTCCATTATGTCTAATAAAATATCTTTTAATTTGAATATATTTATAATTTTGTAAAAGTTTCAAATTTTGGTGTAACCTCATTGGTAGCATTTGCCAATTACACATATTGTTAAAAATACAATTAAGTAGATTCTATTAACCTTAGGGGAATTGACAAATAATGATAATATAACTTCATTATATAAATGGAAATATACATTTTGAGAATAATATGAAGTAGGATTAAATTGACTCTATATACTGATATTATTCAATCTTTGATTTATTTTTTCCATAGAATTTCATAGTTTATGAAATAGAACCTGATTGTATATCCCTTTCTCTTCATATTAAACATGGTCCTGACTCTATCTAGTTATCTTCTTTGCTGGAGGTAAGCATAACCACAATTTTTAATCTGTATTCAAGTTATCATTTAAGTATATATTTAATTTCTCATTAACAAAATCTGCTGTAATTTTGCTGATATTTTTAATCATTATTACATAGTATTGGGCTGTTCAGCCACTTTGATTGTATGTCTCACTCAATTGTATAGTTTTCACTCACATATTAATTCATCTGGTTTTATTTTTATGCTAATTTTGTAGATATAAACTTATTAGACATTTACAAATTGTTTTTCAAAGAGACTGTACTCTTAATAATCCCACCAACAAAGCAAACATGCTGGCTTTGCTTCAGCACCTCGATATCTTTTAGTATTTACAGAATTTTGAACTGTTTTAAATTTTTTGTAGAATGAGAGTTGTATACAATTATTTAAATTTTTCTAATTATTGTGAAAATGTATGTATAAGCCATATGAGTTTTCCTGTACAATCTATATCAATACTTTCTCCATTTTTCTACAAAGCTTTAGTCTATCATTTAAGCAATGCATAAGTACATCTATTTTCTCCTGTGATTTACGTTTCTTCTACTTTATTTGTGAAGATTTCATCTTACAGACTTTTAACTTTATCTATCATGAAATTTCTTAATGATTTTGATTTGTATTTAAGGATTTCTACCATCATGACTCCTCTATGTAGTCTTCATTTGCATGGTTTGGATTCCTAGGACTAAAATATCAGTGCCCAAGCCAGTTTTGACATTTGAAGGAAGAAGCTCTATGAATAATGGAGAGGAGAGCTCTCTGGATAGGAGGAAACAGAAATATTGGGGTACACATGTATGGGAATCAAGGGTGTTCTTTATTGTTAGTGTTGAGGAGCTATTAAGCTTTTTAATCTCATTTTTAAAATATTCTTCTTTAATTTTTTAAAAACTCATTTAAAATTTTTAAAATTTTTTCCAGGTGTGCAATAAATATAAGTTTAATAGTACAGAACAACAGGGGAAAAGAAATAAGCAGCATCCAATATTTGATTTTCTTCCTTATCACTTTTTGTAGGGTCCCTCTAATGATATAAACTTACAAATTTCAAGGAAATTCCCATTCCACTCCCATTTTATCATAAATAAATTGAATAGTTTTTCTGTTTGTATGATAAAACAGAAAAGACTGTTACATTTGAATTGAAAAGGCACTCCATTTGTGATCAATGTCACACAAACATCAACATCACAAAACTAAAAATACACAGGAGATCAATACCATTCAATAAGTATGCAAGTTACTTCAGTCTCCCCCCACAAGGACCAATACTTCAAAAAATCATTAAAAAACCCTGCCCATTTCCAAGTGACCCAAGTAGAAGAGACAGCAAGATGCTATGCATGCTATTTTACCCCTCCCCTCGCCCTTCACTCCTTAGAAAACTGCCTGCTCTCCACAGAGACTGAAAATGGGCCTCATTTCTTCTTGGGGGAGAACAAATTCACTGACACCTTTGGGCAATAATCCTTTTTTCTCAGGAACCTTGGCTCTATACTTAGTTCTGCTTCCAAAGCCTCTTCATATAGTTCTGGGTAAGACTTGAGATCTTTTCCATTAAGATGGACCATATGAACTAGGAGTTCCATCTTGCTGGTTTCAGTGTGGGCCGGTGGACCCCACAGAAACTCATAGAGAGCAGGATCACTGTTAGGAATCTGCTGGTACATCAGGTACTCTTCCCATACTAAATCCTCAGTGATGAATTTCCAGGCTTCCTCAAAACGAATACACTCAGACTGAGCTAACATGTCCCATGTTTTCACTTTTTGGGTTAGGTCCTCCTCACTGATATGTTTGCCCTCTATGAAGATTAGAGACAGGACGAATATGATGATGTAGATTTTGAGAATGATTCTTTCATCATCACCATCTAGTATCCCACTGTATGTAAGACCCAAAATGGGGACTAGCTCATATGTATTGCCAGAGTAATTTACTTTCCTGATTTTAATGCCCTTGCCCAGATACTTGAACTCACAGTGTTCCCAAAAGTTCAGAGAGAAGTTTTTATGGTAATGATGGGGCAGAACATGCGGCATTTCTTTCATGGTGACCTGCTCCTTCTTTTGATACTTGTGGAGCAGAAATTACACCAACTTACATAACCTGGCATTTAGGAGCACATTTTGCAGGATGTGAGAGAAGTGTGCATCCTGAGAAGAGCTTGAACCCTCACAGGACTGACTCCTTTGAAGCCATGAAGACAGCAAGAACTTGTTGAAGATCAGAAGCTTTCAAATCTCCAGTGCTGGAAAATAGAGTGCTGAGCAATAGCAATTCAGCTGATCCAAGAATCCAAACAAAGATTTTGAAAAAAATCACAACTGAGAATTCTCCACTCTGCTGTGCAAGGCTAGTAACAGAGGCAAGAATGGGTTATTTTCAGAGTCTCCACCTGGAATGTGGCCTTCTCTCTCACCCACAGCCCTTAAAATATTCTTTTATTATACAATATGGTCCAAAATTATTGCTATGTTGCAAATAAAGCAGATTTATTTTCTGTAAACTATAATTTAAAATAATAAATAAGTAATGGAAGTAAAGAAAAAATACAAAAATAACAAAGGAAATGAAGGAATGGAGAAACAAAGGTGACAAAAAACAGCAAAGAATCTCAGTTGAGAACAATGTTTTTCTTGTTTGTTTTCTTCTATCATTTTCAATAATTATGAAAATATTTTATACTGATCTTGATGATTCACCTACATAATCCCAATGACCTATATCAGATAATGGTTGCTATGCATCTTTCTTCCCTGTCTATCACTATTTCTAACACAAATGACTCCTTTACTGATGGAAATTATGTCAGCCCATTGAAAACAGAGCCTAACTTTATTGATGAATCTAAGAAGTTTACTGATTATAACTTATCTCCTATTAAGCACCCCAAAGCTGACCCGAATGTCTTATGGCTTAGGGTATGTAAAAAGTAGACTTACATAACTTCAATAAAATCTATTTCATTAGTAGTTCTGTATTATGAATAAATAATAGAAACTATGCATTCACATATAGTTGGTAACTAACAGTTTGTTTAATTGGAAGAGTAGTGATGGGATATTCCTGTTTTTCCATATTTTTTTCTAGTCCTTTTTTGCTTTTAATATTTGTTATAAATCTTGTTCTAAATAATATTGAGTGTTATAATTTAATTACTGGTATTTGTGACATATTTAGTTGTAACTTCGTTAACAGTTACCTTGCTGTTTTTTCACGGATTCTTTAAATATTAACTAAGTATAACAACTTTTAAAAATAACCTTTCTTATATTTTTTTCAGAATAATTCTACTGAATTTCACTGGATATGAAAGTGCAAAAACATAGAAAAGCCCATGAATTTAAGTTTTCAGAAGAAATAAAAGTGAAAAACAATTTAGTTTAAAAAGGTAATGGAATTCCATGCATTTAAGAAAGAAATTTGAATAAACATGCATTGTCATATAAATTTAATGGCCCACCTTACTATATAATACAGGAGGCAGTTGCTATGTAGAATCAACCTAATGTGGCATATTGTATGTTTAAAGTAGATTTTACTAATATTTTTGTCCTTCAATATTTACACTGATGTTCTAAAATAGCAGTGTCATTCGGTAGGACAGTGTATTGTAACAAATTGTTTTTACAAAATTCCTGAAAGATCTAGGATTCTGAGAATCTTGCCCTATGATCTGTGCCCTGACATTATCTGATGGGTTTGAATGTCAGAAGAATGTTTTTGTAACTTGCTGACTATGGATTTTAGTATGCTGTGATATAGTGCCAGCTAAAGAATATAAGGATAGCTTAGCCAATTGCCCTGCAATATTAGAAACGTTAGAGATTTAGACTGTGAGTGAACACTTACATCTCCTATTTGTATCTGCATTGGAGAAATCAAACATTGACCAACTTCATGTCATTGTTTCCTAATCTACTGTTTAGACATTATATATTGATACAAAATAAATACATAGAGTGCACAGTCCCTGGACATACCACACTGTTCAGTAATTTCATAGGAATATGGACTGGAACCCTCTGGATGTCTTCAAGTCTTTCCTATGCATTTCAGTATGAACAATATTACTGCAGTTACAGCATTCGTTCTCAAGGGCTTCACAGATGACACTCAGCTGCAGACCATTCTCTTTTTCCTGTTTCTAGCTATTTACTTTTTCACTCTTATGGCAAACGTAGGCCTGATTCTATTGGTCATTGAGGATTCCCAGCTGCACAACCCAATGTACTATTTTTTGAGTGTGTTATCATTTGTGGATGCCTGTTTTTCTACTGTAATTACTCCAAAAATGTTAGGAGATTTTATGTCAAAAAGGAAGGTCATTCTATTTCCTGAATGTGCAGTGCAGATGTTTCTTGCTGTTACTTTTGGGACCACAGAGTGCTTTATCTGGGCAGCAATGGCTTATGACCGCTACGTAGCCATCTACAACCCTCTGCTGTACTCCGTGAGCATGACCCCCAGGATCTATGTGTCACTCATTGCCGCTTCCTGTGTTGGGGGACTTTTGCATTCTACAATACATACAGTGGCCACTTTCAGCCTCTCCTTCTGTGGGTCCAATGAAATTAGACATATCTTTTGTGATATCCCTCCTCTTCTTGCTATCTCCTGTTCTGACACTCATATCAATGAGCTTCTACTCTTCCTCTTTGTGAGCTCCATTGAGGTGGTCACCATCCTGATCGTCCTCATCTCTTATGGTCTCATCCTGTTGGCCATTCTGAAAATGCCTTCTACTGAAGGAAGGAGGAAAGTGTTCTCTACCTGTGGCTCTCACCTAACTGGAGTGTCGCTTTATCATGGGACAATCCTCTTCATGTACGTGAGACCGAGTTCCAGCTATGCCTTGGAGCATGACATGATAGTGTCCATGTGTTACTCTATTGTCATTCCCATGCTGAATCCTGTCATCTACAGTTTGAGGAACAAAGATGTCAAAGGGGCCTTAAAAAGACTGTTCAGAAAATGTGTGTGTAGGGATAAAACTGAATTTTTCTCAGCAAAATTTGAGCTGAATAATCTTGTTTTAGATAAGCAGTGTTAGTATTCTTATTGAAAGTTAAATAAAGATCTTAGTCAAACTATTCAGTTTTCCACACACATGTATATTTCTTTCTTTATTTTTGAGTTCATACACAAATACATATATAAATGCATACTTCCATGTGTGATAATACTGGATCCATTACTGTGCTGGGATTGCAGTAAGAAAATGCCAAAGATGGAATTGTTTTAACAGCACAGATATATTTTCTTAGTTTTGGATACTAGAATTCTAAAACCAAGGTGTTGGCAGGGTGCTTTCTTCTGAGGCTTCTCCTTGTGGGTTTTGGGTTTCCAGCTTTACCCTCTGTCTTCATGTGACCTTTCTGCCTGATGTGTCTGCATCCTAATCTGTCTTTTCTGTAAGAACATCAGGTATATTCAATTAAGGTTTTAATTTTTATCTAATTACCACTTACATTAATACACTGACATGCTGAGGTGTAGTAGGGGTAGACAACTGTCTCCCCTAGTAGATTTTCAGTAGTATTAATCTGATAAAAAAATAAGATGAGCAATTGTTATTACTAGATACTAAAGAGAAAATTGAATTCCATCTACTCAAGTTGGGGAAGTAAAATAATAAAATATAGCATCTAAAGTCTATAATTTTAAAAATTAGTATTTGTGAAAAAATAAAGAGTACTGATGTATTTAACATAAAGACATGATAAAGGTGTATATTGATGAATATGTTAATATATGTCAATTACATACTTCTCATATTCATGCATCAAAATATCCAAATCTACTTCATAATTTCCATGAATACATAATTATAAATAAAAATCCATGCAATTATTGAATTAGTCAAATATGAACAAAATACTATAGTCAGAATAATCCAGGAGAGAGAAGGTATGTAGGGAAAGAGAGAAAGAGGGAGAGAGGTGGAGAGAGATGGAAGAGGTTAACAGTAGCTACAATTTAAATGTATCTATAAGTATACCTTAAAAAAACTGGATCAAAAAGTATGCATCATTGGAAAAATTGCTCTTGTGTAAGCAAAATGTTAAAAAGTTTTGAGGTGCTTCATTTCCTTTGAATTGTTTTGTTTTATACTTTTTTCTAATGAGTGTGTGTTATTTCTATGGGCAAAGTGTACTTGTAAGAATAAAATATTTAGTGAACATTTTATTGTTCTACTCAAAAATTTTATTATTTGAGTGTGTCAGTCATAAAATTAGCATGCCTCTGGAAAATATTTTCTCCTGCACCCGAGTCAAAACTTCTTGATTCATCCTTTCAGTGTAAATATTATGCTCTGAAAGTTAATGTAACTATGTGTCAATGTGAGAAGTTAGCAAATGGAGTTTGACAACAACTTAGAGGATCACAGGAGATGAGTATACTCTTTGACCCGGAGCTTCTAGGAGAAAACAAACCAAAAAAATCTGTCCATTTATATACTCAAACTTTTGTCCTTGGAATTGCTCCAAGCAGGCTTCCTTGGAAGTGGCTCCCTGTGGATGACTGCCATGGTTTGGGTCTAGATGTACCCCCAAAGACACATGTGGCCACAGGATTGATCTAGAGTGTGAAGCTGGAATTGATTCATGATGCAATGCTAGGCTCATGGGCACCAGGATTAAGGGTGTGAGTTTTACCCACCCAAAATAGTCTGAATGAGATAAAAGGGGCAGAGAGACACAATAATTCCCTCTTGTTACCTTTTCTGCCCTGTGCATACCATGTTGTTTCTGCTCTGCCATGACTGTTTTTCATCCCTGCCTTGGAGTTGGCTGATTATGGACTGAAACCTCAATGAACTGTAAGCCAAATAAACCCCTTCCCCTTTAACTTTGGGTGTCTGGTATTTTGTCTCATCAATGAAAGAGAAGAAATTTAGTACCAGGGAAGCAGGGTCATTGCTATGACATTACCTGGTCACGTGGCTCAAAAGCCTTTGGAACTGGCTTGTGAAAAGGGAAGAGATAGGAAAGATTTGGAGATGTTGGCTACAGAATCAGCACTGGAATGCCTTAGAAAGTTTAGTATGGGAGATTCTGGTCAGAGCTCAGAAGACCAGAAGGCTGGTAGAGACCAGGCTCAGGAGGTTTCTTCTGGGAAGGACTGCATTGGCTGCTGGACTTCAGAAGATGTTTTCTTCTGACTTGACAGAACGTTTGTCTGAATTTTGCTCATGTTCTGAGACTCCTGGAAGATTCAGAGCTACTAGCTAAAGAAGTAGGGCTGCAATGCCTTACCCTGTTCTGTTGGGGAGATTCTTGTCGGAGAACAGAAGACTAGAAAGCTTATAAAGACCAGGGTGGGAAGGTTTCTACTAGAAAAAAGGACTGTATTGGTTGTTGGACTCCAGATGATGTGCATTATAGCTTGGCAGGAAGTTTGTCTGCATTTTGCTCATGTCCAGAGACTTTGCCTGATACTGAGATTAAAGGTAATGAACTAATTAATCTTGCAGAAGAAATTTCAAGGCAGTCGAATATTGAGGCAGTGGCATGGCTACTGTTGGGGGCTTTTATCCAGATCTATGTGGAGAACCAAGAGCAAAAAAGCAAGCAGAATGATTTAAAACATTTTGAGTTAGGCCAGAAAGGAAGATCTAGTAAAGCTGTAGACTGCAAAGATAGAGCAGAGCATATCTTGATTACTGAGATGGAACAGGAAAACAGAAAATGTGGTTTCAGAGCATCACAGGAAGCAGTAGGACTCCACACTTTGGAGCCTCAGATTTATAAATGTGAAGAGATTTACTTAGAAAAAAAAAGCCTGAGAAAACCAGATTCCAAAATGGTGACCACCATACCATGTTCCAGAATGACAGCAGCCTAGGGAGGCTCTTCCAAAATGGCAGCCTAGGAAAGCTCTTCCAAAATGGTGGCAACCTAGAGAATTTGTTCATTGGGGTTGGGTTCAGAGTGCTCAGCAATCCAGACACTCAAACCCTATAGCCAAGAGAGAGGGAAGAGTAGGTATTGTTCCAGTTGGCAGCAGACCTTGTCATCATCCAAGTGGTGCTGGTTTTAGGTGTATGAAGACTGCAAGAGTTGTGGGGTCAGGAAGGCTTCCACCCAGATTTCAGAAGAAGTCCCAGGAGGCCAGGCAGTGTGACCTTATAGGGCAGTGCGTGAAGCTGTGAGTGTGAAGCCAAAGGTGCACTGGAGACCCTGGAAGTTTGGAGAAGCTAGGCGCATGGATCATCTGAGGAAAACTGCAAGGAGGAAGCAGAGCCAGACCAAGAGAGCAGCCATAGGAGCTACAACCACCAGAAATGCCACAGAAGTGGAGCCACCCAAGCCCTTTGGAGTTCACAATTTGCCACAGATTGCTGGGGATGCTGGAAATGGAACTGTGGGATTTACTGTTTGCCCTACTGGATTTTGGGCTTACTTTTGTCCCTTTCCATTGTATCCTCCTGTTTGTAACTTTTGGAATGGTAATGTCTGTCTTGTGCCACTGAATGTTGGAAGAGTTTGACTTTCTTTTAATTTGTACAGGGGCTTGCAGCTTAGAGTTTGCCTTAAATCTCAGAGGAGACTTTGGACCTGGCCTTTTCAGCAATACTGAAACTGTTAGGACTTCGGCAACTTTTAGAGATGGACTAAATGCCTTTTGTGTATAGGAATGTACATGAGGCTTTGGGAGGCCAGGGATGGAATGTTATGCTTTGTGTCTAGATGTTCCCCCAAAGCCTCATGTGGGCATAGGATTGATTGAGATTATGTGAAGCTGGAATTGATGCATGATGCAATACTAGGCTCATGGGCACTGGGATTAAAGGTGTGAGTGCTAGCCACCCTAAGTAGTCTGAATAAGATAAAAGGGGCAGAGAGACACCAGCAATTCCCTCTTGTTACCTTTGCTGTTTTGTATGTACCATGTTGTTTCTGCTCTGCCATCCCTGTTTTGCATCTCTGCCTTGGAGTTGGCTGATTATGGACTGAAAACTCTATGAACTGTAAGCCAAATAAACCCCTTCTCTTTGAACTTTGAGTGTTTGGCATTTTGTCACAGGAATGAGAGAAAAGTAGCCAACACAGTGACCAAATGCTGGAATATTCTGCATGTCCATTAGATAAGCACCCCTGCAATTACCAGTCTTGGAGGCAAGGCATGAACTGCTCTGATTATTTTTACAGTTTCTTCCTTGAATTCTCTGCAGACAAAACTCCCTGGTAAATTTTGCAGTTCATTACCATATGAACAAAATTTCTACTGTGATGTAATTAAGAATGAAAAAGGAATACAGAGGACCATAAGGTTAAATTACATCAGATATATAAATATTATACCAATGAAATTTTCAACTCCTGAAATCTAAATTTGACAAATTTCCAAGCAGATATTATTGGAGGATTATTTTTTAGCCTTTGTCTCACAGTAAGTATCATTCTTAAAATTGGAGGGAATTACACTAGATAAAATAAAATGGGAATTTTATTGGACTATTATGCATGCATACACACATTATTTAAATCTTGCCATGAAGAATGTTGTGATTTGCAAAACAGTAATATAGAATTGATGGAAACAAAGTATGCAAGCAATGTACATTTTCTAATAACGTAATTTATGCAAGAAAATTGATTTTTAATAGAGGTTAAGAAAATATATCATTATCAGAATTGAAGGCCCTTATTGTCTTTACTGCCTCCAAAACAGATGGAGAAAATTTAGTTGGTGGAAAGAAAAGTGTTTATTCCTTGCTAAGCCAAAAGACACAGAGGGGTCCCCTTTGGGATCAAAGTTCTATCTCTGAGTTTTGGCTTGCAAGGGCTTTTATGTCAAAGTCACCCCAAGCTCCCTTCCTCCCTTGTCCAAATTAAACCAAGCCTTGAACTCCTGGGATCTTATCTGAATATTCTTTTCAGAGGGATACAATATTTTTCTGTCAGATCATTACTTGTCAGTCCCATTGCTGAGGGGAGGACAGGGAGGGTGCATTTTCCTGCTCTGGGCCAGAGGATGTGGGAGAAGTAGCCAATATTTAAAATCCTAATGATTAAAGAAGTATTTTACTCTCTCACTTCCCATGTCTTCAGGAATTTGACATTCTATGCACACAATAATCTTACTGTGCCTCAGCAAAGTCCCAAGACTAGAATTATTTCAATTAGTATGGAAAGGCATTGGGAATTAAAACACAGGGAATAATATATAAAATTAATTTTAGCACAAATAATTATGCATTCTTACTCATATTTGCTAGAACTACTTATACCAGAAGCACAGTATTATAAACATGTTTGTTAGGATGAAAATATCTTGGTAGAATCACAGTGTGAACCTGTAATTGCTTTGATTTTACATTAGTAACATTTTCTGCCCTTTTTCTACACTAAAATGTGTGGGAAAGAGAACTTGTGGTACAATATTTTCATGTGAATTGAATGTGTTAATGAAGGAAAGGGTTTTCAATAGTATTGGGTCCATTCTGCACACAAGATGTAACCTTTGCATAAAAAAGAATCAAATGTCAATATATTCCCATAGCTATACATAACAACTAAATATTTTTGCTCATATTATGTATAGTTTTTATCCATGAATGGAAACATCACACTAATTATAAAAACTGCCACTCATGAAAATAAAAACATTTTTTGCAGTCAAGCTAAATATCAAATTTGATTACTCAACCATTAGTGCAGCAGGACACCATGGATAGACAGAACTCCAGCAGTGTGCCTGGCTTCATCCTCAGGGGCTTAGGGACTCTGCAGAGACAAAGCTGGTCCTCTCCATGCTCTTTCTCCTGATTTACCTGATCACAGAGCTGGGGAACATGGGGATGATATTCATCATTTGCCTGGATCCCTAGCTTCACGCCCCCATGTACTTTTTTCTCACTCAACTTTCATTTCTCCACCTCAGCTATTCAAGTATCATCACCCATAAATCCTTACAGAACTTACTGACTTCCACCAAGAGCATCTCCTCCCTAGGCTGCTTCACCCAGATGTTCTTTTTTGCTATCTTTGTTGCTGCTGAATGTTTCTGTCTCTCTTCCATGGCCTATGATCACTATGTAGCTATCTGCAGCCCTCTGAACTATGCAGTCAAGATGTCCACAAGACTGTGCCATGCCCTGGTCACTGGCTCCTATGTTATTGCCTTTGTGGATTCCACTGTTAATGTAGTTTTCATGAACAGACTGAACTTCTGCAAGACTAATGTCATCCAGCACTTTTCTGTGACATATGTCCAATTTTAGCACTGTCCTGCAGTGACACATTTGAAGTTGAACTCATTATATTCATTTGTGCTGGATCCAATTAATTCCACTGCAGGAAAACTAAAAGCCTTCTCCACCTGTGCTTCCCATCTCCTGGGAGTCACCATCTTCTACAACACTATGCTCTTTACTTATCTAAAACCCAAGACATCCTACTCCTTGGGAAGGGATCAGGTGGTTTCTGTGTTTTGCAGGATTGTGATCCCCATGCTGAACCCTCTCATTTACAGTATCAGAAACAAAGAGGTGAGAAATGCTGTTGTTAAGGGTCCTGCAGAAGAGAGAGGAAGTTAAAATAACAGTGGCACAAAGCATTTACATTTGCTCCCCCCCCCTTTTTTCTGGGAAATTCTTTATCTCTTTCTGTAAATAGCTGCTATTTTTTCCTCTCTACTTGCCCTTGACTTAAGCATAGACATTTCAAAGGACATGTTTTTACAAATTCATCTTGGAATTTTCAGTCTGTATTAAATGTTAAATCTATGGTCTAAAAAATCTGTGATTTAATGGCAGTTATTGTGCAAAATACATAAATATTGTAATTTTAAAACTATATTATATAATATCTGTGCATAATATAATGATAGAGCATTTTATAATGAAAAAGCACTACACTTTTTTAGAAATCATTCTGTTTATAGAGATTAACAGCAGCGGGTCTGGGGCACTGGTTTTCAAATCAAGATTGCAGCATTCAGATCCTAGGTCTGGTACATTTCAACCTCCATGAATTCACTGCAATGCAGAGGTCCATTATTCCCAACTGCACAGGGGATGCAGTAATTCCATGGCCTTCTAAGCAGATGGATGTAAATCTTTTCAGACAATAGCAATAAATACTGGCAAATATTGTGAGTGGAATTACAGTACTATAATATTTCCATATTTCCAAACAGTATTTCTTCATGTTTTACCAATCTCTATAGCTCAATTTAATTTACAAACAAACAACAAAAAGCAAAAATAGGGCAGGAATTCTTGATTTTGAATTATAAATAAAGTAATATATCAAATTGGAGTGAAATTATAGGAAAGTGATTTATCTTAATGTTCAAGGCAATTTGGAAAATGATTATTAAAGAAAAGAGAAATACTATATCCATTGTTCACACTTTTGTACATTTTTTAGATCATTGCTTATGAATGTATGTCTCTATGTTTTAATATAATTCCTGTCATTTCTTGTACAATCTGTGCTGGTTTTCTTTACTTCTTTTGAATTTTAATATCTAATAATCTCTGTGTAATTAGACCTGTCAGATTTACATGTACTCAGTATATGAGCACATTTACCACTCTCACTGTGTAGTGCTGGATCCTGAAAAGGTGTGAATTTAATCGGTGACCAATAGTAGCTGTTAGATGTCTTCCTGTCAGCCATGGGGAGACCAAACCTTTCTGTGACATAAGGAGTTTCAGCCACCAACTTCTTTGCCTTTCTCCTTTCTTCTGGTATGTAATGTTCTCAAAAAATAAATTCATGATTTTATTGTTTGCCTCACTTGTTGTACTTTTTAAATAGAGCTGATTTAAATGAAAGAATCAAAATGAATTTACAATATGTGAAACTCTATATGCTTAGATCAATAAGAGATATATAAATCTCCATATTACTAAAAATATTTATCCCAACTTTTATAATGTCATTTCAACATTCTCTTTGCTATTTTAAATTTATTGTATAATAAATAGCTCCATTTTGCAAGTAAGCTATTTTATTTAATCTTTTTTCTTTTTGTATCAGGGATCGGACTCGAGTTCTTGTGTTTGTGAGGCAGGCACTGGCACCACTGAGCTAAATCCCTGGCCCTATTTTATTTAATGTTGAGTAGAAAAATGATTGTTCTACTTCAAACTTGTGATAATAAAAGTTATTGTTTGAAATTTAAGTTATTTTTTGTAAACATATATTTTAATACTTTAGATGCCTAAAGTGCAACATCTCTGCTTTAAGGATTAAGTTTCACAGGTGTTTCAATAATTTAAAACTGTTAATGAATTTACCCAAAATTTAAAAATATACTATATTACTCAAACTTTCAAATCAATGACAAAATATTGACTTTAATTGTAACAATATTGGTTAAAGTCCTAATTCTTTTCCTTTGATATTTATATTTTCTAAAATCTATATTTGTATTTATTCCTGATTATCTTTCTTTGTTATCATGGTTAAGAATTTAATAAATATTTTGTTCAATATATTGTTTGGGCTCTTCTCTCATTACATGAATATCTTAGTAATTTCAGACATTCACAGGCTATTTCTCCTCTCCAGTTATTTTTAAAAAGTATAGTTTTACCTTATTTTCATTAATGTGCATTTTTATGATTTAGAAAATATATTGAGTCAGTTTTTGTTGTATCAACTTTTGTTGACAGAATGTATGACTTTGTAGACAACATTTAAGTTAAAAAAATTCTTTAATTTTTATTAAATTGGAGCTAAATCACTTTCTTCATTTTACAGTGAGGAAAGGATTTATAGATATTACATGAGCATAATATGATCTAGTGGACTATTGATCTATTGGAGCCTTTCAGAGTAGGCAGCAAATGGACACTGGGCATCCAAGCATCCAGGAGCCAGGCCTAGGAATTGAACCAGTGGAGATATGGTCCGGACCTGTACCCAGATTCTGCAGACACCATGTTTCCCCCTCACCCTGGCTCTCAAGAGCAGAGGCAATGAGGGAAGCTGTGCTCAAGGCTCTGCAAGGGCAAACCTGGCAGAGCACAGAGGTCACCATGGAGGGAGGAGCTCAGCTCCAAACTGCAGGAAATGGCCTCTCCCACCTGGACAGAGGCTGAGAGGAGACACAGGAAAGACAATGTGATTTCTATGTTGCTCCTTCTATTAGGCCTTGTCCCACAGTGAAATTCTAGAGGAAATACTGGTCTTCAGTGCAGATGCCCCCACAAGGAGGCAGAATCACTGTGTGTGTGTGTTTATTTGTATGTGTGTATATTTGTATAATTGTATAAGAATTAAAGCTACTACTATTGTTGTTACCTTGTTTTGTTAGTTTCTTTTGTAGCTAGAGGGTTTCATGTGTTTTTTCTATCATTCTATCAGATACACATATTTGGTAGATTATTAAGTGGGGTTAAACTCCCTATAATTTTTCTCACTTTCCAAATATATTCCCTTCCCTTCACTTTTTTATTCCTTCTCTTCTCATACACTCTTGTAGGGATATAGGTCTGTAGGCAGGAAATGAATAGAAGTATTTTAGCAAATATAACTCAGTGTTGTAGCTCTACACGGTATAACAGACTCAGGCTGAGAAGAATGGAGCACACACCCTGGAAGGTGGAGGCAGGTTTATTTTCCTAGTTGACTGATTGGGGACTTATCCACAAAGCAATCAGTCCTGTCTGCGTGGTGAACATGGTTTATATAGATTTGATAAAAGAGGTTTGAGGATACAGTGACAAGACCCTTAATATTATTTCATTGGTTAAGGTAGGTACATTAACCTTAGACAATAGGGTAGAAAAGTACCCTAGGATTCACTTTATTCACATATTGTGGGAAGCAGGAGTCACAGAAACTCTACTGAGAACAAAGAACAATGGAGGAAAACATGTCTGGGCAAGTTTGAATGAGACCTGGACATGTTCCAGGTGGAGGAGGGATCGGAGTTAGGAAGAGCCTTATGTTGCTACCTGGTTAGCTGCAGCACAGGCTTCTTTTAGTTGGAAATCATTTCCTTGTATGTTCCCTCCTCTTTTTTTATTACAGTTGAATCTTCAACTTGTTTGCTGATCTGTTTTTACATGTGCAAATTTTAGCATTGGACATTGAAGTTACCATCATTTGGTATAATTCTTGGATCTTAATGGAGTTAAGGTGTTAAGAAATGAAGCATATGAATCAATTTATAAAGGATGGAGTGATTGTTAATAACATGAGGATACCAAAGAGAGGTCCTAATAAACCACCTATCCATGTCTTCCAGTCACCTAGGACCCTTTACACTTGACAGGGATTTTCTGAGTCAATCTAAATAAGATAGGCTAGCAAATGGAAACTATTCCAGTCCTCTAGAGTAACAGTTATTAATCCTATGCCAAGAATGAATTCAGTCACTATGAGGTAGGCAAGAATAAAGATGTCAGGGAACGACCAAGTCTGGGAAGTGTGGCAGTGGCTTATGGGTTGAGGTCCTCAGGTTTCAGCCATGCATTGGCCTGTCAGCACCCAGAGTGACAGGAGTATGGTTTTGAGTGTGTTGTCCCCTCAGGGTGATCTTTAAGGGTTTTATCTTGTTGATGTGGGCCTCCTAGGAGTCCTCGTGATAGGCCTTCTTGAATTGAAAGTGATGAATCTCTGAAATTTTAACAGCTGTGGGCATGGTTCTGATTGCTCAGATGGGCTTTGGGGAGCTAGTTTCTTCTGAGGGATCTTTGGATTTCTGCAAGAGAGTAGCCCTGGCAATGATCCCTCAATTGTCACCTCAGTTTCTGCTACTTTCATGCAATCACAGATCTGTTTCTGAAAGAAACCCAATTACCTATCTGGTCAATGTTCCATCCAACATTGGATTCAGTGGGAGTGGGGATTTACCAGAGGACAGCTGGAGAAACCTGTCCTCTGCTTTGAGAGTATCAGCTGCCCTAAGGGCAATTTCTAGCCAGTGGAGCAACCACTGTTTGGCATTTTATAAGAAACAGATAAAAGCCTGAACTGTCTTTATCTGAGACAATTTTATAAGAGACCCATGCTATAAAATTTTAAGCAGCTAAGTCCAAATGCAACATATACAAAATGAGAATAAAATGTAATTTTAATAAAGGACAGTACATCATAAGAAAAACAAGAAATCTGTAAACATTTAAAACATACATGGCTGGAGATTTAGCTCAGTGGTTCCACACCCTGCCTCACAAGTTCAAGGTCCTGAGTCCAATCCCTGGTACAAACAAAACAAAACAAAACAAACAACAACAACAACAAAAATAAAATGTACAGCTTAAAATTAACACACTTTGGAAATAAAAGCTGAAACAAAGCCAGAAATTATGGAACAAAAATCAGGATCTATGAATCAAATGTCAGAGCCTATGAAGCAAGAGATCAAAGATAGAACCTATGAAACAAAACTCTTACCAACATCCAGTAATCTCACTGGGGTTGCCAAAATGATATAGGGCGAAGTGATGTACTTCCTAAACCTACTGGATATCTGAAACTTGAGTTTGTGTTTTCTAAAATTGAAGAATGAATTCTAGGAATGACAGAGATTGAGAGTAGGGAAATTTATTGAGAGAAAGAAAGGTTCTGTCTAAGAGAGACTAAAAGGGGATCAGAAAGTGGGTTGAACACCCCATCCCACATTTCAAAGATGTTTAATACACCAAATCCATGTGGTGATGTGGGTAAAAAGTGGAACAAAACTATAAGAGCCAATGGGAATTCACAAGGTGGGCAAGAGGTGGGACAAAACCATGACAAACCAATAAGATCACAAGTACAGTCACCCAGGTAATATTGCTTAAATGGAGATAAAATGGGAAAAAAGTCACATAAAAGTAATTTCTCATTTAGAATATCAATCAGTTTTCTCTAGGAGAACTAGCACTGTTTTTCCTTTTTAAAAATGCTATCCAGTGCATGTGCCTTAATTGTTCTCTATGTTGGCTCCTCACACTGTTGGCTCCTTGAGGGTTGGCTCCTTGAGGGTGGCCCTGTCTAACTGCCTACAAGATAATCTAATTAACTTAACTATCTATAATATTCCCCCCTCTGAAGAAGTAGCATTGACTTCCACAAGGGAGCAAGGAGAGAAGATGGATCTGGTTATTTCTGAAGAGGGAAGTAATTGTGATCTACAGTCAGAGATACTCTACAGAAGGTCTATCTAAAGGCCTTCAATAGGTACCAGGCATTTTCATCTTGGGTAGCTTTAAGTCAGGAAGAACTAGTAACAGACTTCCACAAGGAGGATAAGGATAAGGTCCAGGGGATATTAGAATCCAACACAGAAGTCATATTTTAGTTTAACAGTTATGAACTTTTTTCTTTCATTAAGTTTATTGATACATTTTAGGTATAAAATACAGTTACAGTCATCATTGGGACATTGTACCTTGACATGATGTGCCTTAGTTCTTATTTTTTCCCCATTTCCCTGCCCTCCCATCACCCTCTCTACCCATCCTTATTTACAGACTTTGTTTCCATTTTTTTCTCTTGTTTTTCTTTCCCCTTCTTTCTTTTCCACTATACTTTCCAATGCCCCAGCTCCTTTAGACTTTTTATTCCTATTTTACATTATCAATTATACCATTTGAATCTTATTTACACTTTTAGTTTTTCACATCAGAGAAACTATTTGGCTTTTATACATGTGGGTCCTATTTATTTCACTTAAGAGTATGGCCTCCATGTGCATCCATTTAGCTATAAATTACTCTAGTTTCCTCTTCTTTGTGGCTGAGTACTACTCCATTTTATAGAAAAAACACATCTTCTTTATCCAGTCTCCAGTTGATAGCCATTTGGGGCTGTTTCTAAGTTTTAGCTACTACAAGCTGTGCCTCTAAAAACATGGGTGTGCATATATCAAAGTGGATTAAAGATCTAAATGTTAAAACAGAAACACTAAACTTGTTGAAAGGTAAGATTGGTAGAATTCTTGAAGATATTAGCCTAGGAAAAGATTTTATGAACAAATCCTCAGTAGCATGGGAACTTGCACAAAGAATCAACAGCTGGGATCTCATCTTGTTAAAAAGCTTCTGCCCTGTAAGAGAAACCACCAACAGAGCTAAGTGACAACCTACAGTGTGGGAAGAAAATTTTACCAGCTGTTCCTCAAGCAAAGGTCTACTATCTAGAATTTATAAAGAACTCAAAAAATCAGACCCCCCCCCAAATATAAAGACCCAATTCAAAAATGGGCAACTGAAATGAACAGATATTTTGCAGACAAAAAGTGAAAGCTTCAAATAAATATATGAAAAAATGTTCAACATCACTGGTCATTCAAGAGATTCAGATGAAAACAACGCTGAGATTCCACTTCACTGCAGAAAGAATATCTGCTATTAAGAAATCAACTAATAGTAAATATTGGAGGGACTGTGGGGAGAAAGGAACCCTTCTCCATTGTTAGTGGGTGTGCATACTGGTGAAACCACTGTGGAAATCAATATGGAGAAACCTCAAAAAGCTAGGATTAGAGGTCCCATTTGACTCAGTTATCCCTCTGTTTGGTATCTTTCCAAAAGAATTAAAAGAATCTTACCACAGTTATGAATTTTATAAGGTCAGTCAGGTGGATCCCACTAAAAGAAGTTTAGCACATTTGTCTTTAGTTCCATTTGTATGACCGTTTGGAGTTTGACAGCATCTAGGCAAGAATAAACAAAATTTTGAAGAAATTAGACTGTGTATAATCTACAAAGAGCATTAAAATGAAAGGACAAGTTGGGGAAAATATCAAACTTAAAACTGAAATAGTGATTAAGTACTGTTAGCTCTTAGAGTCTTTTATTGATGGAGGTTACTATAAGTCAGATATTTTGTCATAAGCATCTCCAGTATTAGCTGTAAAATACACACAATTTGAAGGACAAATTAGGTGAGAAAATTAAAACTCTAGCTGAGCTTTTATAGATTTTAAAATAGTTTTTCCTAATGATCCATAACCATGGTCAGCTCCCTGTGTAGCAAGAAACTTCCAGAAGGGTCCAGTGCTTGGAGCCTCTTTTTATATCTAGCTTTATTACCATGGCATTACTTTATACCTCTTTTGGTTACTCTTTTCTGCTGGGTATTGAAGACTAAGTTAATGTGAGACCTGTGTCAATCAGGATGAACCTCTTGCTATCTATCAAGATCAATAAAGTCTCCTCAGGCATTATTTTGGAACAATGAATAAAGCCTCTCAGCTTCTCTGTCAGTGTCAGCTGTCAATATGTGTCACAGTCTTACTTGGCCATGGTAATTTCACTGAAAGTGTGGTTGACTTTTCCCTCTTTGTGACCTTCCTTTGGCACATGGTACATTTGTCCTCCGGTGCCCAGCAATCTCCCTGCTCAGGAGGTTGAGTGACTGACCAAAGATGCAGTATCCTATAGGAAAGGTTGTTTTGCATCCTGGATCTTTGTTGGCCTTGACAGGCCAGGGCCAAAATATCAGCTGTTCTTCAAGTCCAGTTACCTTTTTAGTCTTGGTCTCCAAACTTTAGTTGTTGAACACCCACAAGAGAAGTTCACTATTTTAATTCAGAACTTTTGAAATATCAAGTACAGTTAGAAGACTGTTATTTTTACCAACCATGGTCCTTTTAGTAGGTGAATCCCTGTAGAATGTTAACAGACAACAATTATACACTATATAGAAAAACTGAACATCAAAAGACACAGTATTTTAGCATGATAATCATGATGACATTATCTTTGTAACACACTCAACTGTCCATCTCAGTATGGAATAGTGTTTTAGTCAAACACTTCTATTTGATTATAAGACATTAAATATCACGTGGAAAACTTATTTGTTATCCTTTAATAGGATGTCTTCTACAGAGAGCATATCAACCTATAAATGTACCTTAGAAGTTTATAATGTCTAGGTCTTAATTTTAGTGTATGATATTGTTTGGAGTGTTTACCATCTAAGCAGCCCTAAGTGTGGTGGTACATAACATATCCATTACATAAATTCTTAAGAAACATTATTATTTGATTGGATATCTCACAGTGGCTTGATATGTACATCTTTCCACAAGTAGCTGACAAGAGAATGACAGATACTTGAGTTAAACAAAGATCATTACCATAAACAATATCTTAGAAGACCTGTACACCTAGAAGGTATGAATGATATTTAGTACACTATAAAATAACAATGAGTATCAGCTAATGAAAGCCTTTGTCCCTTCATTTTGTTTTGCACCAATAACATTTTAAATAAAACCTTATTGTTTTCCCACAGAAAACTTAGCCGTTTGATCATGACAAATGTTCATACATACCACAATAATAATATGTATAGCTCTGTATTTTCCACAAGGGTATGGAGATTATTGGGCTCCTGTTTTGGGACAAAGGCTGGAATAAATATTTTTCCAGGCCGCCATTCCTTTATTAACCAAGGGAAGTCCTGTCTAGTAATTTTCCTAAGCCCAAGATTGTTTAATTATCTTAAAAAATTCTTAGATGACCTATGAGAGCCCAATCATAACAATTAACACATTTTTTGACCAATGAAAGATTCCCAAATTATTATATATAGACAGCAATATGTACTCTATTTGCAAAACCAGTTGAAATTATTTGGATCATCTGGGAACCTGGGGAAAGCATGTCTTTAGTTACATTTATCAATAAGCCAACTTGAATTGCAGGCAAACATCTTAGAAAATCCAAAATGCCAAAAGAAAAAAGTTGTTGAGCTCAAACAAAACAGTCTTACTGTACATGTTGTAAGACATTGAACAGATGGACACTTACATGAGACAACTGGTTTATAAACCAGAGTGCACTCAGATGTACTTGGCCAAGTTGAATTATAATAACCCTTTTATTATTTTTAAGCTTGTGACTATAGATGGCTAGTCAAAACTTTGTAGATCAATTAGCAGAGATCTCTTGTAATAAGAATCAATAGGAATGAAAGCCTTTTATACCATTGAAAGCAAGAATGGTTTTAAGACGCACCCTGAGCTGACAGTTTATCTGACTGGAATGGAAAACTGTACAGGCTTTTTATTGCTTTTATAGCCACAGTTGTTTGATAACCACATGTAATTGTTCCTTCTAAAGGGACAGACTGTTAAAGCTCATTGTAACTATCTCCAGGGTGTGCACTTGGGACAGGTTTGGGTCCAAGAGACTAGGTGACACTCCTCTGGAGCTAAGTATGAACACCATAAGCTGAGACTCACTTGCACCCATTCTGGGAAGTTTCATAGGTATGTGTGGTGTTCCTTTGAACTGTGTCAAGATGAACAAAGGATGAGAGACCTTCCAGAGGAACCTCCACTTAGGCAATAATCAGGCTGTGTGGCTCTCAGCAACTTTAAGACCATGCAGACTAAGGGGGAATGTTGCTTTAGACCTCTGTTTTGTCCTTTTTAAATGAGTCTACCGAATCTCAGATTCATGGAGCCATACTGATACATTCACTCACACATTCACACTACAGGCATTCAGGCTAAACATTTCAATACTCCTTTCCCAGGGACTTTGTCCTTCCAGGCCCTTGGAAAGAGGCTGGCAATAATTCAACTAAGTTGAACTAAAAATCAAAACAAGCCAGCAGGCAAGACTGAAATTTAAACCAAAGACTAGTGAGAATCTTGTTCTCATTCCAAAACAAAGGAGAACTTTATCCTCTTAAAAGGGCAGCTAGGCCCTCCTTCTGACCCAAAGAGGCAGGATCAAACAGATAAGAAAGAACTAGAGTGCCTCTGGGGGGTCTTACCTTATCTGATGACTAGGTAGGATTAAACTAGACCCTCACATCCTCTTTCCTTATGGGTCTGGGTGAGAGCTGCAAGTATTAGAGCAAGCAGTCCATCCCCAGTCTTCTGAGGAGACTCAGAGAAATCTCTGAGGGCACACTTTCCTAGCAGGGTGGAGGGGGGAATCTTTGCTTCTCCTGCAAAGGCTTTGAGCATGATTTTAAACTTAGCACAATCTTCCCAGCCAACGCACCAAGATATTGTAGCAAATGTAACTCAAAGTTTCGTAGCTCTAAGTGGGAAAACGGAGGCAGGATGAGAAGAATCCAGCACACACCCTGGAATTTGAAGGCAGGTTTATTCTCTAGGGGACTGATTGTGGGCTTCTCCACAAAGTGATCAGTCTCATCTGGGTGGTGAACAGGGATTATATAGATTTCAGAAAAGATGGATGAGGATACAGAAAGATATTTAACATTAGTTCATTGGTTAAGGTAGATACACTCAGCTTATACAATTGGATAGAAAGGTACACTAGGGTTCACCCTATTTATATATGAGGGGAAGCATAGGTCACAGAAACTCTACTGAGAACAAAGGACAATGGGAGAAAAGATGTCCAGGCAACTCTGAGTGAGACCTGGATGTGTTTTAGGTGCTGGAGGGGTTGGATCTAGGAGGAGACTTTTGTCTGCTACCCAGTTAGCTACAGCATAGCCTTTTTCTGGTCAGAAATCATTTCCTTATTCAATTTTATTGTATGTTTTTACAACTTATGTGCAAATGGAACCTCTCTTATCCATTGCTATTACTTCAAGAATATTTTCTATGTGTAACACCACATTTACCAGTGCACTACCAATTTCTGAATTTTGAAAATGTTATGGTACCTCAACTCAGACCTTCTCTAAAAGATCCTATCCACTCTGTTCTTCTGCTGCTACATTGTTCCTATCCTCATGACTTTTTTGATGTGTTTTTCCATGTTCCCTCCATTCTTCCTTCTTCTCTATCGCCCTGTTGTCTCTGAGCTTTGCTGTCTTCCTTCCTTTCTCCCTGCCTCACTCTCTCCTTCCTTCCTACTTTCCTTTCTTTCTTCTTTCCTTCCTTCCTGTTTCTTATTTTTTTGAGACTGTATCCTATTAACTCATGCCAAAAATGTGTAAACCCTACATGTCCCAAGGAATGCAATGACTTATCAAATACATTGATTGATGTAGATCCATTGTAGAAATCATTTCTACAAAATATTTGATATATATTAATTTTTGTCACATTTCTGTCATTGAAATAATGAAGATCTTTAATGCTAAGGTGAAAATATCCAAAAGTTCCTACATTTATTCTTACAAAGTAAACTTAAAAGCAGGAGCTCTGTTGATAGGCAACTTAACATTTAATTTGGACATCATTCTATAAAGATCAGTGGACTTGAGCCAAGTATTTAAAATTTTTGTATATGGTTTTCTTATCTGGGATAAAATGAAATACTACAAAAATTTCATAGAGATATAACAACAGAAAGTGCAGGGATTAATAAAATTGCACATTATTACTGTAGCAAGGGAGGATATTTTCCTCATTGCCTTAGAATTCCTGGTTAGCTGTGAAAATGTTAAGACAAAGACTAACTATGGCGAATATGCAAATTTATTCCATAAAATTTTACATGACAATAGACTAGAAAATGGCAAAGCTAAAGCAAGAACCTCTCACAATTCATTTCAGAGTATTTTTAATTGGTGCTTATCAATATTGATCATTTTAATCACCCTAGCTCTCCTGGCCTCTGCCTTCTTACTGTTCCCTGATCCACTGTCCCATCATTCCTGAAAATTATTTTTTATTATTTCATATTTTTTCAATCTCTTGCTTGTACTCTCTCTTTCTCTCTCTCTGATTAAGATGGGGTCTCACTACATAGCTTACTTGAGGCCTTGAACTCATAATGGAGGCCACTGGAGAATATCCTCCTACCACTGATTCCTGAATGCTTAGATTACAGACTGATGTCACCATGCCTACCTCTGTTTTCTTCCTTTTATTTATTTATTTATTTTGGACAGGGAGAGCATTTGACAAAATGTCTTGCTATGTTGTCCAGGCCCACCTCAAACCTCAGTGATCCTCTTGCCTCAGTTTCCCATATGCTGTGATTACAAAAATGCACCACTATGCCTTGCTTTTCTGGGGTTTTTTTGTGTGCTTTTTTTGCTGTTTACATTATTTACATGTTGTGGCTGTCATATAAGAGAGGTCATATATTCAAGGAGGTTTATCCAACATTATAGCTAAGTGGATGTTTATTGTGGCCATATTATAAGTGAAATAGGACACAAATGTCTAAATAATGAATAGTTTCTCTGGTGTGAGAAGGTGAAAATATAAATAAGACAATATGTATAATAAATAATGTGTAATAGGAAGAAAAGGCCTAAAGAGGAATGTGAATTGGGAGGGATGGGGAAAGGAAAGAAGAAAAAGGAACAAATATATGAGAAAAGAAAAAAATGGAAACAAAGTCTTTGTAAACAGAGAGGGGTGGATGGGGTTGAAGGGAGGGCAGGGGAAGGGGAAAAAATAAGAACCAAGATATATTATGTAAAGGTACAAATGCCCAATGATGAATGTCATCGTGTTATATACTTAAAAATGTACAAATGAACTTAATGAAAAGCAAAAACAAAAACAAATGTATTTATCCGAGCCATACATACTTAGCTAGGTAGGTAAATGAGAGAGTTAGCAATCAGGTAAAACTCATATATATGGCATTTAAAAAGACAAGTAACTGAAGTACTTCATATGCATGGAATAAATATTTCCTCAGTGTGGAGGGGAATTTGCCCTTGCTCATGCTGAAAAGAGAGAAACCTCCCCACATTACAAATGCCAACTCTGCTACCTGAGATAGGGCCTGAGGAGGAGGAGATCTGAGTGGATCCTAGCAAATAGGAAGGTAGTGATGCTTCCCAGTATTTCCCTGTGCAGTGAGGCAGCCTTGGGTCTGGCACCATCTTGGCAGCCCCCTCTCCTTCTGCCTAACTACAACAAGCAAGAGAAGGATTTTGACAACATTCATGCTGAGAGGTATCTGGAATCATTTTCCCAATTTTGGTAGGTGGAGTAGGAGACAATACAAAGCCACATTTTCTGGTCTTCAGGATGCAACAGCCACTTCTTTCCAGACAGATAGTGAGACCCTCTTAACAGTTAGGTTGGGTCCCAAAAAAGGGCAGGTAGGACACAAAAGAGTGAAATCAAGGACTGAGGAAAATGGTCTCCTGCCTGGCTGTCTGGAGAGCAGACACAAGGATGGGTAATTCTTAATGGAGTGAGACAGGGAGCATGAACCCTGCTGATGGTGAGCACATGCAGCCCAGTGAAGGGAAACAGCAGAGCACAGCAGGACAGGATACAGAAAACAAGGTGCTCTGAATACTGCTGCAGGCAAGAGCTTAGGCACAGGAGGATTTGTGGGAGGTGGGATCTGAGGCTGGGAGCAGGGCTGCAGAGAGTTGTGGAAGGCAGGGGGTGTGCAGCTCCATATTTCACTGAAGACCTTCTTGCTCCAGGATCTCTGCTCTGCTTAGGGGTTTTTCAGAGTAACCAGGGCAGCTCATAGACACTGGGTATCCAAGCATCTTAGAGGCAGGCCTGGGAACTGAGGCCCTGGGTCCACGGTCAGGACCTGAGCACAGATTATGCAGACATCACATTTCCCCTTACCCTGGCTCCCAAGAGCAGAGGGAATGAGGGCAGCTGTGATCCAGCCTCCCAAGGGCAAACCAGGCAGAGCACAGAGGTCACCATGGAGAGCGGAGCTCAGCTCCAGACTGCAGGAAATGACCTCTCCCACCTGGACAGAGGCTGAGAGGAGACACAGGGAAAGACACGGGGATTTCCATGTTGCTCCTTCTATTAGGCCCTGTCCCACATTGGAATTCTACAGGAAATACTGGTCTCCAGTGCAGATGCCCCACAAGGAGGCAGAATTACTGTGTGTGATTATGTAAGCATTATGCTATTGTGTGTGCTCCTACAGGGTCTTACCTTGTTTTGTTAGGTTCTCTCCTGCCAAGGTTGTTTCACAGGCTTTCTAACATTCTAGCATGCAGGTATCTGCTGATTCTTTAATTGGTTCCACTCACTCCTATGTCTCCCCTTTTACATTTATTTTGCCCTCCATTCTCTTCTTTATTCCTCCTCCTCCCATAGCTCTTCAGTATCCCATCCTTCTCTCTTTCCTTCATATATATATTTTTTTTCATTAAGACCTTTCCCCCCTAAACTAACCCACCTAATTCTTCCCTCCTCCTTTCTAATCCTAAATTAGAAAATATGTTGTAGAATTGCTCAGAGGAATTCTTAATTATATTTTGGTGAATGATTTGTTCTTTAGATATTGACATTAGTGATGATTATTCTGTCTCCATGAAGCAATGCTAAGAATTCAACCTCACAGAAAAGTTCTGCCACAAGACCCTAACCCCCACCCTCAATTACCCCTTCATAAAGTCCTGGAGCTTTACTATTAGGTTTTAATTTCTTGTTATTCTTCTCAAGACAACATCTTACATGACATTTTATAATGTAACAAACAGATATTTTCCCACTAATCTTTACTGATTTTATGGGACTATCCAGGCTGGTTGTGTCCTTCTGCTTATTTTTCTTTTATAAAACAAAAAAAAAATCAGGTACACTAAAATGATAAAATATATTACATGAATGTAAGCTGTAGATGAAGCCAGGCAGACAGAAAAACCAGAATGTAGGTTCTGCCCCAATTCTGTGGTGCCTGAGGATGCCTACTGATCCTCTCAGTTCTGTTAGTGGAGACTGGAGTCCTGTCCAATGCATGAGACATGAGGGAGCTCCTCAGTAATAGGCTAACATACCTGGTCCTGGGAGAATATATTGAGTCACACAATTAGGATAAAATACTCAATGCACTGTAGTATAGTAATTATGTAAATGTAAAGGTAAACACATCCAAATTGGAATTTTTTCATGGAAGAGAAAAGAGTGGAGGAAATTACTATTAAATAAAAAAAAAGTGTAACAAGTCTTAAATTGCTTTATTCTATTCTTTGAATTTTAATGTTTTTTACTTTTTTTCTAATGAGTAAGCACTATGTATAAGGCCATGTAATTCACTTGAGTATAAAACACTTCCAGGTGAAAAAATTTATTGTTCCATCCTTCATAGTGTCAATTGTAAAGAAAGTATGACTGCTAGTCAAATAAATCCTGATTAATCACTCAAATGTAAGCATTATTCCTGGTAAGTTTATATAACTCCGTGTTAATTTAAAGAGTAAGTAAATGAAGTTCAGCAGAAACTTAGAGCACAACGTGATGAGGTGAAGAGCTTATGTCTAAATGTGAGACTTCTAAGGGAAAAGACAAAATCTTATGCTCATTAAATACTTGAAATTTTCTCCTTGGAACCAGGCCAAGAATTCTTCCCTGGAAATTGGTCCCTGAGGATGAACAGAGGCTGCAGTGTTCTGAATCCACAGTATATGAGGCTGACTGGGAAGAGAGGCACACACTGGTCTGTTTCCATTCACAGGTCTCCCTCTGACTCTTTTCAGAGGAAACTTTGGGGTGACCTTTCCATCTGATCAAGACTTGAACAAAATTTCTAGGGTAATACAGTTAACCTCCGCATAAAAAGATAAATGCAGAAAAACATAAAGATAAATTACCCTTAGAAAAGCAAACAGATTACAATAGTTTTCAGTTCAGTATATGGTTTCCTACTTTATTTCTGAGAATATTTGAAATTTCTAAACAGACATCGGAAGACAATTTTTTCCACAACTTTGGTGCACAGTGAGTATTATTCTGAGAACAGGATGGGATTATACTAGATAAAATAAAGGGGATTTTATGAAAAAAATATGTACACACATATCATTTGGGCTTACCATAAGTAATGTTAAGATTTGCAGAAAAGGGAATATAGAATTTGTGAAAGCAATGTATTCAAGCAATGTACATATTTAAAATATAATTTTATAGGAAAATTGATTTTGACTGGGCAAGTTAAAAAGTACATTGTTAGCAGAGCTGAAGGTCCATCCTGCCTCTGGTTGCCTCACCCAAGTTGGGAAAAAGTTATTTTGGTGGAAAGAAAAGGGTTTATTTACTCCACAGGAGAGACAGGAGCCTCTGCTCCCCACAAATCTGTCTCACTGTGTTAATTTCTGCCAGGGCATTTATGTCCAGGTGACTTCAAGCTCCCTGCCTCCCTTTTTCAAGTTAAAGCAAACTTGACCTCCTGGGGTGGTATCTGAATGTTCTCAGGAAGTCACGATATTTCTGAGACTGAGCAGTAATTCTCTGTGCAGTCATTTGAGCAAGGACAGGAAGAGTTTTCCTTCACTTGGCCAGGGGAAGCTGGAAAAGCAGACTATTTTTTAAAAATCAAAAGTTTTAAAGATTGACTTTTCTGTCTGTGTTACTGAATCTTCAGGAATTTAATATCATTATGATACACTTAATTCCCCAGGCAGAAAGTACTTTAATTAGTATAATATGTCATTGGGAACAAAAGGACAATGAATAAGACACTAAAAATATCTTTTAGCATGGTCTGTTATATATCTGCATTCAAAGAATTAGTAAAAGAAATCCTGACCAGGAACACAGTATTGTAGGACTCTTATTAGAAGTAAAAACATCTAGATAGAATCAGTGGCAATATGTAACTCCTCTTTTTTACATAAGTAATCTGTGTTCCCTTTTTCCAAAGTTAAGGATGTGGATAAGAGTCCTTATGGTATAATATTTCCTGAGAATTGAATGTGTTAATAACTGAAAAAGTTTAGAATAGTATGGGTTTCATGCTACAAACAGAATGTAACTCTAATGTATCAGCAACAAAGGGCATTTTATACACATGTATATATATGACGATTCTAGGTTTTCACTCTTCTTCATAATAGTTTTCATTAATTTCTAGGAAGGCTACATAAATATTGAGGAATTCACATAAATGAAAATATTTTTGGAGACTGGGCAAATATTAAAAGTTATTATTCAACTGATTAAGTGCAGGAGGACACCATGGGTAGATGGAACTCCACCAATGTGCCTGGCTTCATCCTCATGGGGCTAACAGACTCTGTAGAGACACAGCTGGTCCTCTCCATGCTCTTTCTCCTGATTTACCTGATCACAGTGCTGGGTAATGCGGGGATGATACTGATCATTCGCCTGGATCCCCAGCTGCACACCCCCATGTACTTTTTTCTCACTCACCTGTCACTTCTTGACCTCAGCTACTCAAATGTCATCACCCCTAAAACCTTACAGAATTTACTGACTTTCACCAAGAGCATCTCCTTCCTGGGCTGCTTCACTCAGATGTTCTTTTTTGGTTTCTTCTTTGTTGCTGAATGTTTCCTTCTCTCCTCCATGGCCTATGATCGCTACGTAGCCATCTGCAGCCCCCTGCACTATCCAGTCATTATGTCCACAAGACTATGCCATGCCCTGCTCTCTGGATCCTATGTTATTGCCTTTGTAAATTGCACTGTGGTTACGGTTTCCATTAGCCATCTGCACTTCTGCAAGTCTAATGTCATTCAGCACTACTTCTGTGACACAACCCCAGTTTTAGCCCTGTCCTGCAGTGACAGTTCTGAGGTTGAAATCATTATATTCATTTGTGCTGGATCCAATTTAGGGCTGTCCCTCATCACCATATCTGGATCCTATCTGTCCATTCTCTCCACTATCCTGAAAATTAATTCCAGTGCTGGAAAGAAAAAAGCCTTCTCCACCTGTGCCTCACATCTCCTGGGAGTCACCATCTTCTACAGCACTACGTTCTTTACTTACATAAAACCAAAGGCATCCTACTCCTTGGGAAGGGATCAGGTGGCTTCTGTGTTTTACACAATTGTGATCCCCATGCTGAACCCTCTCATTTATAGTCTCAGAAACAAAGAGGTTAAGAATGCTGCCCTAAGAGTCCTGCAGAAAAGAGTGGGTTGTAGATAATTAAAATTACAGGGATGCTAGGCATTTACACTTTTCCCCTTGTCCTTTTTCTTCTCAGAAATACATTGCTCTCACTGAAAAAAATTAAATTTTTTCCCCTTTCCAGCTGCTCTTTACTTAGCTAACATGATCTTTGATATTTTGAGAGACAGGTACTTACAAATTAATATTATAATTTGGAGTCATCAACTAAATGTTAAATCTAAGATGTAAAATATCTGCCTTATTAAGGAAAATATTTATGCAAATTGTGAAAATTTTGTAATTGTATAAACTACAATATGATATTTTTGCAAACCTCAATTTTAAAATAATTTTACAATGAAAAAGCAATTCATTTTTCATATGGCATTCTGTTTATAGTTATTTTCAGCTTCAAAGTTTTGGGCAATTGCTTTCAAGTGAAGATTATTGCATTTAGGGCTTGGGATTTAGCTCAGTGGTGCTGCAAACTGCCTCACAAGGGGAAGGTCCTGAGTTCGATCTCTGATACAAAAAAAATTATTGCATTTAAATTTTAGATCTGGTGCTTCTCTACCATTTGACAAACATTAATACACTGAAATGATAAGATTCAGTATGCCCTCCTGCATGATATATAATAATTCTATGTCTCTCTCATCAGAGGATGGAGATAAAACTTTTAGGACAATAAAATAAGTGCCAGCCATTATAACCAGAAGGCTTGAAATCCTGTAACATTTTGACATAATAAACACTACATATTTCTGAATATAGTTCCTTTGTTTTACAAATCTCTTTTATTCAATTTAATGTAAAAATTAACACAGCAAAAATATAGGGTGGCATTTCCCACTTTAGCATTAGGTTTTAAATTAAAGTGGAATTAACTTATAGGAAAAATGATATATCTTAATGCTGAAGCCAATTTAGAAAATGATAATTATGTATAAAGAGAAATACATATCCATTGCACCCTGTTTTGCACATGTTTTTGTAAATTGTAGTTATTAATATATGTTTATATATAACACAATTCCTGTCCTTTCTTGTATAATCTTTGCCACTTTCTTTATTCACCTTATAGTTTACTATTCAATAAACTCTGAATAATTGAAACATGTAAGGCTACCATTTACTTAGTGTGTGAGAAAAATTATGACTCATTGTATAATGGTTTGAACCTGAAATGTACTGAATTTGCCAATTTGAAAATTGGTAACCACAGCTTTTAAGTATGTTCTTGTGAGCCATGTGGAGACCAAACCATTCATCATTTTAGGTTTGTAAAGTGCAACGTTACTATTTTAAGAACTAAGTTTTGTCAATGATTTAACAATTTAAGACTGTTAATTATTTTATCCAAATAGTTTAAAGTGTAATATATTTCTCATATTTACAAATCAGTGACAAAATTATGCCTTTTATTACATCAGTATTACTTACAATCTTTTTAAATTTAACTTCAATATCTGTGTTTTCTAGAATCTATATTTTTAGATATTTCTGGTTGTCTTTCTTTGAGATTAGGATTAAGAATTTTAATAAATATTTATTGTTTGATACATTGTTAGGGCTTGTCTCTCATCACATAAAGGTCTTAGTAATTTTATATATTTATGGACTATTTCCACTCTCCACTTTCTACTCTCCAGGTATTTTTATAAAAAATAGTTTTATCTTATACTCATTTATATGTATTTTTATTATTTGGAAAATATATTCTATCAGTTTTTCTTGGCAAACCCATCAACAGAATGTATGACCTTGTAGACAACATTTAAGTTATAGAAATTCTTTCTTTTTAATTAAATTAAAACTGATTTGTTTCCTTTGTTATATGGGGTGGAAAAGATTTATATTATGTTATTACAGAAATCTAATGTAATCTATTGATCTATGGGAGCCATTCTGATTAGCCTGAGTGGCCCATAGGCATTGGATAACCATCAACTAGGAGCAAGGGCTGGGTGTATGAGGAACTTGGGCTACTGGTCAGGACCTGCACACAGATTATGCAGATACTCTCTTTTCCTGTAACCCTCATTCTCAATGCAGAGGATATTGACCTGTCAGGAGTGCCCCCACAAGGAGGAATAATTAGTGTGTATGTGTATGAGTAATTACATTAAAATTAAAACTATTGCTTTTCTAGCTATAGGGTATTACTGAGTTTGGTCCTTTTCTCTCACAGCCAGGGTTGTATTATGCGGTTTCCTAACTATTGTGTCTGCGAATTTGCAATGCAGCTTTGCTGTCTGAGTAGCTTACTGGGATCTTAAACTAAGCCACCAAGAGCTAAGGGAACAATGTTTAAAAGGAAAAACAAAAACACATTATTTGCAAAAAAGGAGGTGGGCAGGGAGAGCACAGAAAGCTACCCTGTGAGATGCAAGTGGGGGCTTCAGAAAAGCTAACACCTGTGAAGCTTTGTCTTCAGCTTTCTTTAATCAAAATGATTCTCTCTCCCAGGTCCATACGTGGAACTTGTCACAACCTGATTGGTTCTCTGGACTGGCATAGGTGGATCCCAGACCCTAAACCCTACCCTGAGGTTCCACTGTCCACATGCTCATTCCTAGGTGGACCAGCTTGTCCTTATCAGTGCCTTATCTCTGGAATTTATAGGTTGGTTAGGAGGAATTTTACATACAAGGTCTAGTTAGTGATTAAGTATCTAGGGCACTAATATATTGACAGTAGAATACATATATATATGCAATATATAGGTAATACGTACATATATAGGTAATATATAGGTATATATAGAATACATATATATGTACTAAATAAGAATTATTACATATATACATATATATGTACTAAATAAGAATTATGTTGTCCTTTCTCCCTTCCCTTTCAACTCCATGGAATTTTACTGTAGGTGGGGACAGGAGGCTAACCTGGCTATGGCATCTGCTCTCTGTCTCAGTGCTCAGTTTTTTCAGCTCTCACTTGTCAGGTTAATTCTTCTCTGCAGTAAAGCTTTAACAATTTCTAGTCAGAATTAGCCAGAAATCATAATGAGGCCTTTCCTTGCCTATGGACCCCTACATAACATTTGTCAGTTACACAATCTGCCAATTTATTAATGGGGTTCAACCTCCCTACATTTTTTCTCATTTTTCATTTATACTCCCTTCTCTTATCTTTTTACTTCTTCTATTATCATACTCTCTCCAATATCACCTCCCTCCCTTTTTCTTATACATAAATAATCTCATGAAGGCCTCTTTTCCTCCTTTCCCACCTTGTTACTCCCCCTCTCTCTCCTGGGTTGTGAATTTTGCAAAGTTCATCAGATATTGACATTATTGTGGGTATTATGTCCACAAAAAAAGTGAAAAGAGCTCAAACTCATGCCAAAGTTGAAAACTAAGCGGTGGACTGTATGCTTTTATGCTGAGACATCACAGCTAAAGACACATCACAACAACAAACCAATTACTCAAAAGATATCTACACAATAGGTCTTCCATTCTCCACTCCCAGTAATTTTTAAACTTCAACAATCACACACACACACACACACACACACACACACACTAAGAATCATCAGAAAACAAGGAAACAATATGTTTGCGAAATTCATAATTTCCTACCAAATATTGATCCCACTGATGTTGTAGTGGAAGAAATTTCAAATAATTTACAAAAGTGATAGTGAAAATGATCAATGATAGCAAAGGTGGTGCAAATAAGAAGTAGAGTTAATGAAATACTTAAATATTTAATGATCTCAAAGAAGATACAATAGAGAACTGAATGAATCAAGGAGGAAAGCATAGTACAATATATGATAGACTGCATTACAAAAAATAGAAATTCTGGAAAAAGAATTAAGATATTCTAGAAGTCAATTTTTAAGTAGTCAAATGAAAAAATCACTTGTAAGTCTCAAAAATAATTAAAATGAATAACAAGAAAGAATATCAGAATTAAATGACAAAGTGGATCTGCTTGAACAATGGCCCAATGAGAGAATAAAAAAAGAGAAGTAATGAGAAGATTTATTTGAGAAACATTTGAAAATCTGATAGAATGTAATGAAGACTCAAGTAGGATGATAGAGTACAGGCCAATGGCATAGAAAACCTATTCACTGGAATTGTAGGAGAAACTTCTATGAGGGAACAGAGGCAAATAAACATGACCAAAACAGAAATTCCTCATAGCATATCCTAGTCAAATTGTCAAAAAATTTAGACATATATTATTAAAAGCCAATACAAAGAAATGCTAAATCCCTCAGAGTTATTAAATCAAAGGCAAAAACAAATTTTTTTTCAACTGAAAATCTAAAACTCAGAAGGGCTTGAACTGATGTGCTTCAAGCCCTGAAGAAAATAATTAAAAACTTACACAGCTATACCTAGTCAAATTGAAGGAAAAATAAAGGCCTTCAAAGATAAGTCTAAAAAAATACTGAATAAAAAGTGTTGCCAAAATTCTAAAGCGAATTTAAAAAACCAATAAACAGGGCAGTCACAATCATGAGACTAAGGGAAAAAATGAATTTCATTGTGGGAATAGATAAAAAAGAAAAAAATACCAGATATGAAACAAACACTAGAAAAAGAACAAAATGTGATAAAATAATCAAAACTACTTAATTTTTAGTAAATGTGTTTTATATCTTCAGCACATGACATAAAATGACAGATTGGATCAAAACACAACACCCTAATATATGTTGCCTGAAGGATTCACATGCATCCACAAAAAGACTGATTGAAAGGAAAAAGACACTTCAATCCACTTGAAGATGAAAACAAGTCAGAGGAATTAAGCTTAGATCCAATGAAGAAGAATTCAAACAGAAGTGATTTAGTAGAGACAAAGAACGCAGCTGCCAATTGGGAAAGGGAGCAATTTAGCAAGAGACACCCACTGTAAATATGCATGTAGCCAACATTGATGTACCCAGTTTCACAAAACACTTCTTGATATAAAAGGTCACATAGAATTCAAGGCAATAATTTTGGGTGTCTTCAATATCCTACTCTCACAAGTAGATGGTCAACTAGAAATAAAACAGCAAAGAAAATTTAGAGTTAGACTATGTGATATAATTCAAATAGACTTGACAAAAAGGTAGGGCCAGGGATTTAGCACAGTGGTTTTGCCTCCTGCTTTGCAAGCACAAGGACCTGAGTTCTACCCCGGTACCAAAAAAAAAAAAAGTACAGTGATTGTGATATAAAAACAGACTAGCACATATTCTTTGTAGAATTCCATGTAAATTTCTCCAAAATACACATTATTTTAAACCGATAAATTAAGTGTTATTGAACTTAAAATATTAAATTTCAGGGGGCCTATAGTATTACAACATGATGAATCTATAAATCGACAGCAAAAATCCACAGAAAAAGACTACCAGAGTGATAGAAAATTACACTATTGAATAATCAGTGGGTCCCTGAAAGTATAAAAGGAGAAATTCAAAAATGCCTATAATTAAGTGATAATGGAAAAGCAATATATCAGAATCTGAAGCACACAATGAAAATACTTCTGAAGAAAGTTTATAGTTGTGCCTCTGTTAGAAAATAAGTGATCATAAATAAAGAACCCACTGATGTAACTAAAGTTCCTAGAATAATAAGTACTAATCGAACTTAAGTCCAATGGATGGAAAGAAATATATACATATGAGAGATGAGGTTGAAGAGATGCAGTTATGGGGTGGGGAGGAGCTTATGTAAAAGAATCACAAAATGTCATGTATGTGCACTAGCTCCCTGAGATTAAGGTAATCATTATGTACCACAAATATGTACCAATAAAAATATAAAAATGAAAATTAGGGAAAACAGAAAAAGATGAAAATGATAGTGGAAGTGAATAGAATCCAAAAGTGCATGGAACAACATAAGTTACTTTTTGAAAAACACCATATCATCAAAAACGATCTGAATATTGAATGTAATTTCTACTACAGTATCATCATTCTTCAACATTCTAGAAAAAGAAATTCTGAAACTCATATGGAAACTCAAAGGATACAGAAATTCTGCAGTCTTCCTGAGCCAAAAGAATCATTCTGAAGGCATCACACTATTACACTTCAAATTAAAATGCAATGCTATGGTTAGAAAAAAACACACATATTTACTACTGACATAACAAGAAATACGAACACCAGTAGAATAAAACAGAAAACACAGAAACAACCACATGCACTGCCAGACATCTAATTTTTGACAAACAAAATCATATCCTGCAAAAATGACAGCCTCTTTAATAAGAGCCAATGGAAGCCTGGATATTCACATGCAGAAGGTAGAGATACAATTTCTATTTCTCATCCTGTACAAAAATAAAAATGATCAGAGATTAGATGTAAATCTGGAAATTTAAAACTGATGGAAGAAAATATATAGGAAATCCTAGAAGTTGTAGCACAGAGAGAATTTCTAAATAGCACCCAATAGTATCAGAAAGTAATAGCATGAATCAACAAATAGGACTATATCAACTTTAAAAATTCTGAACATCAAACCAAACAATCAAGCAACTGAAGAGCCAACCCACAGGACGGAAGAAAATCAGAGCTAGCTACTCTTCTGGTAGAGGATAATTATGTCTTATCAAAAAAAATTAATATCAGTAAAAGAAAAAATTCTATACAATAAAAGGGTAAATTACTTGAGCAGATAATTCTTTAAAGAGAAGAAGAAACATTCAATATGTCTATGAAAAAATACTTAAGAACTTTAGCAACTATGGAAATGCTAATTAAAATAATGAGATTCCATCTCACACCAATCAGAATACCTAACATTGCTAATTAAAAAAAATGAAGGTCAGCAATGTTGAGAGTGAAATGTGCCCTCTTTTGGTGGGAAGATAAATTGGTACAATCACTATGGAAATTGGTCTGGACTTTCTCCAAAAAAAAAAAGAAAAAAAAAATCCCTAAAACGAAAATGACATTTGATCCAGCTATAAGAAAATGTCAAATGGATGGGATAGCCGACCATAATATTAACAAAATAATCCATTCTCAGAATACTGTGCATCACGCTTCCTTTTATATTTAAAATTTAAGAATAAATGAATAAGAGATGACAGGAAACTAGAAAATCACTTTGCTCAATGGAGGAAGTGAATCTGGAGATGAGGAAAGTAAATTTTGCAATCAGATGAAAGTGTATCAGATGCATATATCCATATACCCAGACAAATAATACTCATTATACTGTATTACTAATTTTGCTACAATTAAAAATGTTTTTGACAGGGCCAGGGATTTAGCTCAGTGGTTTCGCTGCCTGTTGCAAAAGTGCAAGGACCCAAGTTCAATCACTGGTACAAAAAAAAAAAAAGTTTTACATGGCATATGCAACTGCTCAAAGGAAGACCCAAAGATACAAGGAAAGTTAAGCACAGGTAATGGGGGAAAAATAAGAACCAAGATACATCATGTGCAGGTACAAGCAGCCAATGATAAATGTAAATGTATTGTATACCTAAAATGTACCAATGAAAGAATTTAAGAAAAAAAGAGAATAGATTTCCCTATACAATTCCCTGGCCCCTTTGTACAGCATTTCCTTCTCTTGTGTACACTTCAAGACCCTTCTAGAATGGGGGTTAGATAACCTACTTCCACATGAGGCATATTTTAGACTTTCACTGTGGCCAGCTTGTACACAGAAATGATAATAGAAGGCCAGAGAGTTATTTCCATGTTATGATTTATTTGGGAGGACAGGAGTTTTACTGTATATCACCTTAAGAAGTTGAATGGTAATTGATACAGCCAGGTTTGATGGTGAAAGCAGCTACTGAGATGTGTTATTAGAGGAAGGGTAGAGAGATATTGCTTCTGAGGCCCTTCCCAGCTCTTTAATTTCAAAGTGCTCAGTCAGCCAAAGAGATGTGCTTTGTGGGGCTATGTTCTGATCTGTAATAATTTTCCCATGTGAGACTTTCATAGAAGTTTGACAAAAATTGAGCATTAAGCATCGAGTATGGCCAGGAGAGTTGTTAGAAAATGGATAGTAAACTATTCCTAAAGGGACTGAGGCAGAGCTGGGAAGGAGAATAGTTAAACAGAAAAGAACCCAAGAATAGTAACCAATCCAAGCACATAATGACAAGTAGAACTCATTCATTTATTTATTTTTCACTTAATAAATTCTTAAGTCAGTCACATGTCCCAGACACATTTTCAAGTCTTGGACATACAACTCTGAGGCTGATCAAGCACAATATCTAGCTTCATGAACTTGACCACAGCATATTAGTAGATCAAAATTGTAACAAAAACTCACAACAAAAGTAATAAAATAAAGCTGCTACATGGTCAGAGAAAAAGTGCATATGAACAGTGAAAATCAAATTATTTTCTAAATGGAAAATTTAGCCTTCAGGAGTGAAACTTTATTAAATTGAATGTTGAATAGTCTCAATATTTTATACTATTTTATATTCATCTAGAAAATAACAGATAAGAAACTGACATTTTCCAACATTTGATTTTAAATGATTTTTTGATTTTTATAAAGAAGATCCTTGAATTTTATTGCAAGTTAACTGAACATCAATATGTGATGAATTCATTACTAATACTAACCAGATTCTTACATATAATGAGATCAACCCAGTTTCTCATTCTCCGATAACATTTATTAGGTTTGATGTCAAAGAATGACACACTTATGTTCCAGCAGAAAATCTTGAATAAAACATTTCTTGATCTGCTGCCTAAAAAAGTCTAAATAAAGAACCTGGAATGCTGTACAATTTTTAAATTCCATAATACAACAATATGCAGAAATACTGTACAGCTAGGTTATTTGTTCATTGTAAAAAACTTTTTAAAATATTCTGATCTGATATTTAGCTATTACAAGTTGTGTCACTGTAAACATGGCTGAGCATATATCTGATGCTTTTAATTCTTTGGGGAAGATACCTAGTAGGGGAATACTTGGGTAAAGTGGAACTTCTAATCCTAGTTTTTTGAGGAATCACACTGATTTGTACAGTGGTTACAGTGGTTGCAACAGTCTGCCCTCCCACCAACAGAGGAGGGGGGCTCCTTTTTTCCCACAACCTTACTAGCATTTGCCTTGAAACAGCCCAATTCCCCATCAACTGGTGACTGGATAAAGAACTTTTTAAAAATAAAATGGAGCATTACTCAGACATAAAGAATGATAAACTGGAGACAGATATAGCTAAATGGATACACATTGAGGTCATAATCCTAATTGAATTATATAGGACACAAATGTGTAAATACTGAATAATTTCTCTGGTGGGAAAAACTAAAGGTGTAAATGAAGACCAAAATG
Source organism: Heterocephalus glaber (assembly GCF_000247695.1). The sequence goes on from NW_004624864.1 coordinate 5,361,710, forward strand.
TATAACAGATAATGTAAAATAGGAAGAAAAGGTCCAGAGGGGAAGAGGAAGTAAGGCAGGGAGTGAAGGGGAAAGGAAAGAAGGGAAAGAAAATAATATAAGTAAGGAATGAAAAATGGAAACAAATTTTTTAAATAGGGAAGGGTGAGGGGTGAAAGGGAAGGAGGATAATGGGAAAAAGGAAGAAAAAAGATATACCATGTACAGGTACAAATTCCCAAGGATGAATGGGACCATAATATATACCTAAAATGTAACAGTAAACTTAATGAATAAAAAATACTACGATGTAGAAAATGAATTTGAGGAAAGTATGATTCAGATTAGCTTAGTTTTCATTACATAAAACTGTGCCTATAATGTAGTCAGTTCTGTGTACCTGAAAATCAAATTGCTTTAGTTTTACAGAAATTTTGCATATAGATTCTACTGCCAAACTTTGCTTCTTCCAATAAAAATGTGTGAATCCATTTTCATAGCACATACCAGCATAAGTCTAGATAATTTTACCATTACTATATATTTTTCCTTGGATTTCCTCAAACTGTACCCCAACATCTGTGCAGTCTTTTTGACTGAAGGGTGTCCATCTGGAACAACTTCCTCCCAGTTACCTGTAAGACACCTCTATCAATTTCTTGCTTCCTTGACACCTTTCCATTGAATTCTACCTTGATCACACTGTTGCTCATTGCTTTGTACTGCTCCTACTACTGAACCCCATTTACTACTGTGTTCTTTCACAAGTAGTTTCTTCAATTATAGTACATTTTATGATCTAATATGCTGTATCACTTATTTTTGTATTTTTCTACTTTGAGGGGAATCTATCATCTATGACTACCACTGTTATCAAAACCAGATCCCCAGATCACCTTGTGACTCTTTTCCTGATCTATGAGTTATTTATACCAGTTGATGACAAGTGTTCCACAGATATCTATAAGTTTACAAAGCTTAATTAAAATGAGTCATATTTTCTACCAATGATGGGACAGAACATGAAATTAGTGTTTCCTTGATAAGAAATGGTTAACTAATATGTATTTTAAAGATGAATTCAGAAATTCATATTCTATTTAGCCATAAAAATGGAAAACAGACTTTACATAGGTAATGTAGAAAAATAGTAGAGAGCAAAAGCAAAACACATAAATGAAAAATACAGTGACATGCACATGATAAATGAATTCACTTTAGTACCATGAAACACATGAAAACTATGAAAAGCAGCTCCTAGTACTAGATGCTAGAGAGAAAAATAAATTCAACATAGAAAAATTGGGGAAATAAAATATAGCAATGAAAATAGTATAATTTTTTCAAATATTATGTATGCTTTACCAAAAAATGAAAATGGTAGCAAATTACTAATCACAAAGAAATAATAAAGGTGTATTTTGATGGATATACTAAGACAGATGAGTTCATCGCTACACATATGCATAAATCTATTTATCACAATCTACTACATAAATTGGTGTAAACATTGTTATTCAAAAATGAAAATAAGATAAACAAACATTTGATTCTGCAATCAGTCAAAGCTGAAAGGAAAGAAAAACTACCATGACAATATTAAAAAGAGTGAGGGAATGACAGAAAGAGAAAAGAATAAGGGGTTAAATAAAAGTAGGACATTAAACTGTGATGAACTTGGGGCTGGGGGTTTAGCTCAGTGGTTCTGCTGCCTGCCCTGGAAATGAAAGGGTCCGAGTTCAATCCCCGGTCCAAAAAAAACCACAAAACTGTGATGAACTCGCAGTTAATCTACATGAATGTTTACACTGAAAGGGATTATAAATCATTGATGTGACCTTGGTTGCTGCTGTGAAACAGAACTTACAAGAATTGTTCTTCTGTCTTCAGCAGCACTACCTATGGCCCAAAGGTGTCTCAATGATAGAAAAGAATGGCTCAAAAAATCTTTCTCATGGCATCTTGGAATCTCATGGAGTCTATGGAGGTGACATTGGCTTAGATATTCACCCTCAGCCTCTCATTTGGCTTAAACCTCAACATTAGGTTTAGGTGTAGGATTAGGGTGAGAGTTATTAAGGTTACGGTTAGGGTTAAGATTGTTAGGGTTATGGTTAGGTTTAGGACTAAGATTGTTAGGGTTACAATGTGGATGAACAGCACTGCCTTTCTATAAGTCCATGAACAATATAATACTTATCAGTATTGTAAGTATTATTAGAAGTAGCTCTATTCAACATGACAAATTTTCTCTTGGAATTTCTAGAACACTTTTTTCCTCCAAGTGGTACTTTTTTCTATTAATCAGAGTTGATTTTGTGGGATTTAATGCAAGATTCACAATATCTATGTTCCTTGATTCTCACTGTCTCTTTTTCCAACCCTACATTGGCTTCGTCTTCTTGGATTGAAAATATTTAATGAAATATTTCAGTTTTATTGTTATAATTTAATTTATTTTTATCTTTTCAGAACATCTGACTTGATTATATATAACCAAAGCAAGCTTTTGTTCACTAATTTCATTACAAAATTTATGTTAGATTCAGTGGTGATATTGTCTTTCTGATTACTTTAATTTTGTAAAATACAAAAAAATTAAATGCCAAAAAACAGGAAAACACAATCCACATGTATAGATTGTAGTTGAACCAGGTGACACTGATCAATTAGAATGGAGGTTCTCTCCCATTCATGTTGGTTTGCAGAATGTTCATTTATCACCTGTGAAAAGACAGTTCACTCAGTAAATGATGATGTGCCATAGAATATGCAACACAGGGAGGTGTTGGTTAGTAAAAGGCTGACCTAACATAGGTCTTATTAGATTATAGTGTTTTAGTTACAATGTAAGGATGAGACTGAATACAATAATTCTATAGAGATATAAGTACACATCCAAATAAGCTTTATGGACATAAAGGAAAATAATTGGAAGAATTACTAGTATGTGAACAAAATGTTAATGAGTCTTGCATTTCATCATTTTCATCAGTGAATTTTCTGTATTCTATTTTTTTCTAATGAATATGCTTTACTTCTATCATCATGTCATGCCTCTAAGTATAAAATGTTTTCTGGTGAAAATCGTATTGTTCCATCCTTTAGAATCTGTCATTAAGTAAATATGTCTCTGGAAATGTGTTCTTTATCACTGTAATCCAAAAGATTCCTCACTGATCATTTGACTCTAAACATGATCCTTTGCAAATTAATGTAGCTGTGTGTCATTTTATGAAGTAAATAAAATGCAGTCCAGCCATTGTTTAGAGTATCTCAAGAGAACATGAAGTGATTTTAGCTTTCAGGGTGTGGTTTCTGAGGGAATAGGCAAAGTCTTTGTTTACTTAGTTCTCTCACTTTTGTCCTTGGAATCAGGCCAAAGAGTGCAATGAAATTGGAGTTCAATAGCAAAAGAAACCTCAAGAATTTCATAAACACATGAAAATTGAACAACACACTTCTGAAGAACCAATGGGTCACAGACCTGGATCCCCAGCTTCACTCCCCAATGTACTTTCTTCTCATTCACCTTTCATTTCTTGCCCTCAGGTACTCAAGTGTTATCTTCCCTAAAACCTTACAGAACTTACTGAGTTCCACCAAAATCATCTCCTTCCTTGGCTGCTTCACCCAGATGTACTTTTTTGTCTTTTTGAGTGGCAGTGAGTTGTTGCTTCTCTCCTCTATGCCTTATGAATGCTATGCAGCCATCTGCAGCCCCCTGCACTATCCAGTCATTATGTCCACAAGACTGTGCCTTGCCCTGTCTGCTGGCTTCTTTATGTTTATAGATTACATAGTAATCTGTGTCTGTAGATTACATTGTTAGAGCAGCTTGCATGAGAAGTCTGCATTTCTGCAACTCTAATATCCATCACTTTTTCTGTGACTCATCCCCTATATTAGCCCTGCCCTCCAGTGACACTTATGATGTTGAAATCACAATAGTCATGTTTGCTGGATCCACCCTAGTCCTGCACCTCCTCACCGTATCTGGATCCTATATGTCCATTTTGTTCACTATCCTGAAAATTAATTCCACTGGTGGAAGGAAAAAAGCCTTCTCCACTTGTGCTTCCCATCTCCTTTGTGTTATCATTTTTTTTTTTTTTTTTTTTTTTGGTATCAGGGATCAAACTTGGGTCCTTGCTCTTGAACAGCAGGTGGCAAAACCACTGAGCTAAATCCCTAGCCCTATGTGTTACCATTTTTTATGGCACTCTAATCTTTATTCACTTGAAACCAAAGACATCCTACTTCTTGGGAGAGGATCAGGTGGCTTCTGTGTTTACACAGTTGTGATCCTTGTGCTGAATCCTCTCATTTAGAGTCTCAGAAGCAGAGGCAAAAAATGCTTTTGTTAGACTCATGCAGAAGAGAGATGGATTAAAATAACAGTGATGCTAAATATTTGAACTTGCCATTTCTTTTTTTCATTTTGAGAAATCTTTGGTATCTTTCTTAAAGCAATTTAATCTCTTTTTTATAAAGCTGTGTTTTACTTAACTTTTATTTCATACATACTTTCACATTTTAATGAGCATTATTTTAGAAATTCACTTTAAGTGGAAATAATGAAGTCTGTGTCAAGTCTATTATGGAATTTCCTGTGATGTTAAGAGCAACTTGTGTGCAACACAAGAAAAGTTACTTTTCATTTCAAAAACATTTTAATATCATTTTAGTATCATACAATATCCATCCTTACCCTATCTTTAGATAATTTTATAATAAAAGAGAGCTCTACTCTTTCCATAACTCATTGTGTTGATAGTACAGTGAATAAGGCAAATTAGTTAGTAGAAACCATTTTTAAAACAAACATTCTGGTATTTAGATCCTGGGTCTGTGACCTTTTCAGTTTATAAACCTCATTAATTTACTGAAATCTTGTGGCTCAGTTCATCCACCTGCACAAGATACATCACAATTCCATTTGCACCTCGTCAGAGGATCAGTATAAAACTTTTGGGGCAATAATAGGATTGTTGGGCCTTATCTTCAGAAGACTGGGATTCTCATGATATTTTAGTACATAATACATTTTTTGAAAAATATTTGTTCATATTTTACAAAATTTTCTTGTTTATTTTAATTGAACAAAACACAAATAGAAGAAAAGAAAACAGAAGCCATTAGCTCCAAATTTTCTATTTGAAAACAAAACAAAATTTTAAATAGAATTAAATTATAAGAAGCATATACATGTTAATATTGTAGATAATTTGGAAAATAATGAAAACTATTAAAGCAGAGAAATATTCCATTGCAATTATTGAAAGTGCTGTGCATATTTCTCTAAATAACTGGTTATTAACATTCATTATTTAATATGATTTCTTCTATTTCCCATGTGATCTTTGTTGCTTTCTGTATTCATTTTAAAGTTTATCATCAAACAATTTCTTTGTAATTGAAATCAATGAAATGAATATATTCTCAGTATATGAGCAAAATTAATACTGTCATTATTCATTGCTTTGAAACTAAAATACTGTGAATTCACCAAGGTAAAAATCTGCATGTGGTAATATCCTTTAGCTGCATATTTGCTAACCATGCTAAAACCATAACTTTATGTGACATGCAAAGAACACTCAGCCTTCTGTTTCTTTGCCTTTCACCTTACATCTTTTTTTGTTTGTTTTTGTTTTTTTTGGTACCAGGGATTGAACTCAGGTCTTTGCCCTTGAGAGGGAGGCTTTGGAACCACTGAGCTAAATCCCCAGCCCTACTTGATGTCTTTTGATTTGTAATGCTATGGAAAAATAAATTACATTGTAAGCATCATTTACATTACATTTTAATGGAAATAATTTGGCCAAAAGGATTGAGAATCAATTTTGAATATGTTGCATTGAATAAGTTTAGGTCAATAGAGAAATAAAAACTCTTCTGAAATATTTTATCTATATTTCTATAACTGAATAGTTAAATTTCTCTTCTATATTTCAGGTCATTATATATTATGTAGTTTAATTTTCTAAATAAATATTTTATTTCCACTTATTAATCTTTTATTATATTATTTTAATCCCAGCATGTGATTGTTTAAATGATTTATTTTTTGAAAGTTTTTACTTTTTGTAAAATCATATTTGTCTATTTTTATTGTATAAAGTACAAGAGCTCTATTTTAAAAGTTAGGAGTTTTTGATATATTACTAATTCAAACAACTAGTTTGTAAATATCATGTAGTATATTCTTCAAATTTCTGAATCTTTCACAAAGTTATTTCTTCTCCTAAATCAATATTACCTCAAATTATTATTTCCTTTTTCTTTATGTTTTTAGAATCCATTTTATTATATATTATTATATATTATTTATTATATTGTTTCTTGGTAGCGTATCTTTTCCTCAAACCCTACAGGACTTCATCACATGAGATGTACACGTCTAAGCCTTTATAAGAACCCACTGCTAAGAAATTACACTGTTCACTCTCCCTACACCTCTAACTCTCACCATACAGTGCTCTCACTCTCTGAGTTTCCTCTGAGGGATCTCCTCACTCTTCCCTGGAAATGTAGGTCCCCAAATGACCCAGGACACTTTCAGTGGTCTAGCTTCAAAATTTCTGCTGTCAAATATCAGCAATCAAAAACAAGTCTACCCCTCACTTCCTTATTTATGACTAAGTCTGCATCCCTTTCTGTGCTTTCTTTTCCATAGCAATTTTTTCCCATCTTTCATTCCATATCTTTTGCTGTTTTCTTCTGTTGTGCATCTGTTTCCCCATGAGATCACATAAGGCTGTGGCCCCAGATATTTCCTCAGCACTTAGAGCAGGGTTTGAGTAAGTGTATTTGGAGGCTGAATTTACAAAGGATGCCACCGAGTGGAGCACAGAAAAGTTAAATAGCTCACTTGTGGTCTCTTCATTGGTTACAGCCTATGCTCATTTGAACTTAGAGCAGCAATACCGATCATTATCCTATTTTATGGCATTATTTATAATAATATGTACTTAAATTCAAGTTGAATTCCTTAATACATTAACAAAACGTACAATAGAGATCACTGAAAAGTGATACATTGTTGTGAAATGTTTTGTGGAATTTCTGATATAAGATACAGTGATTTGGTACCAATAGTTAATTTTTTTGAAGTACACAGGTATAAACTTATTTACAGAAAAGTTAACTTGGACAAGCAGAGAATGAATATATGCTGTTTGGTGATGGGAAGGTTAATTGTGTTAGTTCGAAGTCAGGCTTTCCTAAAATAACAACAGGACTCAGGAAGACTGGCTCAACATAGAAACACATGCCTGGATATAACCTGAAGTCTAGTTAGTGTTAATTATTTATTCTTATTGCTGTAATTATAACTTCAGGATGGCTATATTTGGTGAGCTAATTCTGGGACCCAGGTTCCTCTCTGCTTTTGTTCTGTTACATTGTAACTGTTATCCTGTTATCCATGGTTAAATAGTGAAACTGTTACCTGTCCACGATTTCCATGTAAGGAATAGGTGAGAATTATTTTACAAAGGAAAAACTATTACAATTTCCTTTCAGATGAATGAATGTCTCTCATACAAGTGTAATTTATTAAGATAGATATGGGACTATTCAGAGGACCTATTGATTACCTTCAGAGAATTGTACTTCTTAATTCCCAAATATATGAGCAAAATTTGGTTTACATTATGTTACTTTCCATTTTGATATTTTTGATTACTATAGTGAGAATTTTATTTCATTCTTGGTATAACAATATTTGTTTCTCTCTTTGAAGTGGTAACCTTTGTTCATAAAATTCGACGATGTATTAATTTCTACTTAGAATGGTATTTAGGATAACCTTTAAAATAAGACCTTTTGAGTAGTACAGATCAAATTTTTCTTTCCATCTCTGTGATTTTTGACAAGGATTCATTTCTGTTTGGTTTAAATACATAATATATTAGTATAACTATATTACAGTCCTTTATTTTTAAAGTAATTGTAATTACATTTTCCAATATTTTTCATATTTCTATGTGTATTTTTCACTTTTAATCTTATTTCTTTATTTTCAGATTTTTTTCATAAAAATTTCTTCATATTGATAATTCTAGAGTCCCCTGACCAGCTCAACAAATGGTTTCATGCATTTCTTATTTTTAAAAATGCTGGTTAGTCTTTCCTCAAATTTTTCCTGTTTAATGTTTTCTCTACTCTTTAGTACTGCTCCATAATTATTGTATCCTTTTATTACCGCCATCGCCTTGACATTCTTTTTGTTCAGGCAACTTGTATTGGTTTATTATCAATTTCACAATGATTTCTCAATCTGCACTGACCATACTGATGAGCCTGTAGGAAAGCCCTATGTGTCTGAGATCAGATTACTTGTGTGTGTGTGGGGGGGTGGCTTCTGGAGGACTGGAATGTTCTTCTGGAGCAGGTGTCTAACTGCTCCTAGTTTGAAGCAATTCATTGAACCAGACAAGCACAAATGGTGACAAAGTTTGTTTGAAGAAGTAAAAGTGAATGATAAGGAGACATTGGCTGTGCACAGAGAACTTAAGCTGAGTAACAGAGGGAACAAAACCTACATCCTGAAGAATAAAGGGCAGACACCATGGCTGTGTTCTTTTATGCCATCCACACCTGATGGGAATCTCTGAGGCCTTCTACATACAAGGTCCTGAGAGTGGGTTGCTGCGTAGACTCTAGGATCCTGATGTGCCTTTCTTCCCAACCAGAGGCCCTTCTCCTGTCTCTTGGATGTGTGTATTTCCCTATTTCACTGGGCTCCAAAAGCTTCCATCTGTCAGTGATAATATTGGTACACCCATGCATTTATTTTTTATCTTCTCCAGGAAAATCATTTTTCAAGCCACTGTGAATTCCTGTAGACAAATACTACAGGAATGGCTGTATTTTAACTAGCTGACTTAATTAGCCTTTCTGATATGTTTTTGAGAGTGACCTGCAAAGAAGCCTTTGAGATTAAACAAGCTCCATATTCTTCACTTTTGCTATGTGCTCACAGTTGACATTCATTTTGAGGCCAGCTTCAGTAAAGTAGTGAGTTTAAGGCCAGTCTGAACTACATAGTGAGACCCTGTCTCAAAAAAAAGAGCAATGTAGTTAAAACTTTTGTATGCAGTTTATCATCTGTGATAAAAGGAAACAGTATAGTAATGTCTTGGAGATGTTACTACAGAAAATAGATACATTAAAATATATAAAATATTAGCACAATCATCATGTACCTAATAAGCTTCATATAAATGCATGTTATTACTTTTGCATGGGAAGAATATTTCCTTAACCCTTCTAGGTTTTCTGCCAGTGAAAATAAAACAGGCAAAGAGAGTTTGCCTAGAATGAACATGAAAACATTTGCATAAAATTTTCCATAAAGGAGGGCTGAAAAGTGGCAGACAGGAGGCAGCACCCACAAAACATTCCAGCATATTAAAAAAAAAAATCTGCACATGTTCACCGTGCAGAGTAGTTACATTTGTATTTGGGGAGTTGGTGTATCTACATACTGCATCTGATCATTTTAATTCTCCATATGCTCCCCACCCTCCTCTCTCCCTAGTCTCATCACCAATTCTCTACCTCCATTTCCCCCTCTCCCTCCTTCATTTTGATTTTTAAATTACTTACACTTGAGTTTCTCATACATGACAAATTATGCTATTCAGGATATTTATGCAAATCAACATATGCCTAGCTCTGTGTGGAGATAGAGGAACCCGAGAAAATTACTCCATTGAAATTTCAGTGAACCGGGAACCAGGCTAAGCCCAAGCATATTGGTATTTAAAGAGGTGAGCAAAGGAAGTAATGCACAGCACTGAGTGAGTGGCTGCCCTGGGAGGGAGGGAGGGAGAGAACTTGTCCTGTGCCTGCAATAAGAGAGGCCTCAGTGCACTCACAGGACTGCTGGCTTTGACACCTAACAGAGCCACAGCCTGAGCAGGAGGAAACCTGAGTGCAGCCAAGTGAAGCAGCTCCAGTGACAATTTCATCTTTTCTCCTGGCTCACACAATGTTGTGCCAGGAGTCACCTTAGAAGTCCCTGCTTCCTCTGTGTCTACATAAAAGGCAGGAAAAGCACAGAGAAGAAAGCCCCTGAGTGCCCAGCCCTCTGTTCTGCTAGGAGGCATTGAGAGTAAGTAGGGCAGTGCACAGACATGGGCTAGCTGTACCTCTCCAGAAAGGGCTGGGAATTGAGGCATTGGGGCCAAGGTCAGGACCTGAGCACATATTATGGAGACTCCATGTTTTACCCTCACCCTCCATCCTGAGAGCAGAGGGGATGAGGGCCACTGTAGTCCAGGCTCCCCAAGGGCAAACTTGGCTGAGGGCAGAGGTCATCACAGAGGGCAGAACTCATCTCTAGGTGCCCCTAAAAAGTTTCTAGTATTTGTGCAGAGGCTGAGAAAGAGACAGGAAAGAAGAAAAGCAAGATAATTTCACTGTCCCTTCTTTACAAGGCACCGTCCACCAACAGACACCAACATGGCTGCAACTCTCCTGTCAGTGTGGTGCCCTCCCCTTGAGAACCTGCTGCTGTGTTTTGGAGGTGGGCAGACCCATATGGCAGGGCTGAGATCAGAGAGGGAGAGTCCTGGGCCCACTGCTAACATTCCCTGCCCCAAGAATGGCCTTCCACAGGATTCACTGGTTTCAGCAGTTTCTCTTCACTGAATCCCAGCCATGAATCCAGAGGCTCTGTGGAGCCAGACTCCAATCACAGGCCTGCAGCTGCTTTATGAGCAGCACTGCCCACCACTTCCTGGGTCAGTCTAGGAGGCTCCTCCAGTGGTCTGAACCCTTGTGTTATAACACAGGTCCCCATAAAAGAAAGATTCACTTTGGTAGTCCTGTAAACAAGCTCCTGATTTATCTTTCATGTAATGTGAGCTCAAGACATCCTGTCTATCTGCTCAGGACTCATGTTCATGAGTAGGGTGTGTAGAGGGGTGGATTCTAAAGAAAGACCAAAAGGCACTAGGGGAAGTTAGCACTGGGGAGTTGCAGAGAGCAGCAGCCAACAAAGCTCAGCAGTGGAGACCAGCAACCAGCAGAGTTCACAGACAGCATTTGGCACAAACCAGCTCTGGAAGCAGCAACTGGTAGCCGTAGAGGCCAGCACTTGATAGAGTCACTGAATTTTGTCCAGCAGAAGCTGGAACCACAAGGAGGAAAACAGCAGCTAAGACCAGCATTCAGGTGGATGGCCATGGTCAGCACAAGTCTATGGTGGATGGCAGTGGCCAATGGCAGCCCTGACTGGAAGCCCTTGGCTCACATGTGCCAGCCAGCATTATCTGGTATCATCATGAGCCAGCAGAACTGCAAGCAGAGCTACGTTTTGCCAGTTCGGAATTTCCATCTTAATTTGACCAAAAGATCCCCAGTTTCATTGGCAGCACAGTCTGCCCCCCTTCCAAACACCACCAAAGAATAATACTTGCACTCTGTGGACCTCCTTGATAGTAATCAAACTCCACACACTCACATCTGCACAGGGCTTTCCCCTGGTGAGCTTCCACCTGGAACAGGCTCCTCCCAGGTACCTGTAGGACACCTCCTTCAAGTCTCTGCTTCATAGACCTATTTTTGTTGAAGTTGACCTTGACCACTTGATTTCTCACTGCTGCCACCTCCTCCAAATACTGAACCTCCATTGATTGTGTTCTTTCCCAAGCTATTTCCTCATTTAGAGTGCATTTTATGTCTTAATATATTATCATATCACTTGGTTTTATTAGTTTTCTTTCTCCTTGATGGGTATGCATAATCTACCAATTCTACAGTTGTTACACTCAGCCATCCACATCTACTTCTGCATCATCCTCAGATTCTATGAGTTATTGTACTTGATTATAAGGGTTTGATACATTTCTATAAGTTTACTAAATTTAATTAAAATAAGTCCTATTTTCTGGTCACTGTATAATGGACTATAAAATTAAGGTTTAAAAAATAAAGCACCAGCTGTTAACCAATATTTTAAAAATAAAAGATGATTTTAGAATATTGTTAGACAAAAAATACCTATAAAATATACAAGAATAGTAAAAATCTAAAACAATATATCTGAGTGAAAAATAAAGTGACACTCATAAGACAAATGCAAATATTTTTCAGAGTGATTGAACAGAGAAAAAATAAGATAAGTAGCTACTACTACTAAATGTGGGAGAGAAAAGTGAATTAAAATGAATGAAGTTGGGGAAACAAAATAATAAAATAGATCAATCAAAGTATTATAACTTTTTATTCTTTCTTTCTTTCTTTCTTTCTTTCTTTCTTTCTTTCTTTCTTTCTTTCTTTCTTTCTTACCTTGTTGGTACCAAGGATTGAAGTCAAGACCTTATACTTGCAAGGTAGGTGAGGTACTTTTAAGCTAAATCCCTGGTTCTATTATAACTTTTAAAATAGCACCTATCAAAGACTGAATATAACCAATGTATTCATCATGAAGAAATAACAAAGGTGTAAGTTGTTGCACAAGATAATTAATCTCAATCGATTATTATTCATATGCATGAATCAAAATGTCAAACTTTACATCATAAATTTGTGTAACTATTATATCATTAAAAATGAAGAAAAGAATATTCAAATATTTAATGAACCAAAGATAAATGAGAAAAAATACATAGTAAGAATAATCCAGGAGACAGTGTAGGAAGGGAAAGAAAAAAGTTTTAAAAAGGGATAATTTAAAGTATGATGACTCTTTCCCACTTGTAAAAGATCTATGTCCATATTTCCTACTAAGAAAGTAAAATCTGAAAAAAATGTGATGACTAAGTAGCTAAAATATATCATGATTTAAATTGAGAGAGACTATACATTCCTGGATTCACTTTCGTTGTGATTGTGAAGCAGTAGTTACAACCATTTCTCTGCCATCATAAGTATCTCAACACATGGCCCAAATGTGTTTCAATGATAGAAAATCTTGCATAAGAAAAACCTATCTGATGGCATCTTTCAATCGCCTGCCTACTGAGGTGATATTGGCATAGAAATTCACCATTAGTCTTTCATTTGGATTAAATCCCAACATTATGTAGTTAGCACATATTTTGATACTGGCTTCTAAATTTCTAAATCTACCTGTCTCAGTGAATCTAAAATATCATTAATAGAGTTTTGTCTAAACAAGTCCATTGGCAATATGATAATTGACAGAAATACTCCTTTATCCACCACCACATACTTCCAGCCATGAGCACCTTTTCCTAGGAGATTCTAATATATATTTGTTCATGAATTCATTCAAAATTCACAATAATTTTTCTTAGGTTCAAACTGTGCCTTATTTTATTCACTCTTTGCTTCCTCTTTTAAGTTAAATAATGCTGAATGAAACTTTTCAACTTCACTATTATGTTTTCATATCTTCTTATTCTTTGTAAATCATTTGACATGATTCCATAAAAAAGTGTTTGTCTACTGAATTCATTGCTAAAATCTATGTTAACTTCAGGGCTGATTGACTCCTTCTATTCACTTTCCTTTTACAAAATAAAAACAAAATCAAATACACTAGGACAGCAACCCACATTTCACAGCATGGACTATTAGAGGGAACAGGTGACACAGACAACCCGGGATGGAGATTCTGACCCATTTCAGTGATGCCTGAAGATGTGCATTTATCTGCCGGGAGCACTGAGTTTCCTCAGTGATGGATGGGACATCATAGAATACATAACACATGAATGTGTTGGTTAATAAAATGTCAGCCTCCCATAGTCATGGGATATTCTGATATTTCAGCTATTTAATTAGGATGACATTGAAAACACAGAATTATGATAATTAAGTAAATCTAGAATTATGCTTCCCAATAAGCTTTACAGGCGCAAAGGTAAATTCTTTGGAGAAAGCATTGTGTAAGCAAAATATTAAGGAGTATTGAATTGTTTCATGCTTTTCTTTGAATTTGTTGTTTTCTTTTTTTTTTAATAATGATGATTTACTTCTATGGTCAATTCATACTTCTAAATATATAATACTTCTTGGTGAGATTTTCATATTGCATTCTTTATAGTGATATTCATAAATACATCTCTAGAAATATTTTTTCCAACAACTTAGTTAAAAATTCCTGACTGATCGCTTCAATGCAAATGTGATTGTCTGAAAATCTATACATTATTTGTCACTTTGAAAAGGAAAAAATGAATTTCAGCAACAGTTTCAAGGATTACAAAAAGAGATGAATTGTTTATGGGTCTTCTAAGGGAGAAAAAGTCTTTTGTGAATTTAGTCCTTGAACTTTTGTCCTTGGAATGAGGCCAAGCAACATTCCCCGGAAATTATGCCCCAAGGATGACCAATGTCACGTTACTCTGAGAGCCCATCAGGTGAGTGCCTGGAGTGATTAGCAGGGAGGGAAGGAGCACACTGCCATGTTCACATGTACACTTCCGCCCTCAGATGGTATCTGGATAAAACCTCCTCATAGAATTTGCATTTCATCAAGAGCTGAACTGAATATAATGTACCTCAGAATAGAAAAATGAATGCATAAAAGCATAAAAATAAATTACATAAGAAACAAAGCTAGGGCCGGGGATTTAGCTCAGCTGTTCTCTGCTTGCCCTGCAAGCACAAGGATCTGAGTTTAATCCTGGGTACAAAAAAAAAAAAAGAAAGAAAGAAAGAAAGCTATTAGAAATTTTTAGCTGCTTATTTGGTTTTAGTATTTCATTTTTTAGAGAATAATTTGAGGTTGACAAGATTCTACAGAGATAACCCTGGGAAAAATTTGTTTACAACAACTTTGTCTCACAGTAAGTAATGTTCCTCAAATTCAAAGGGATTAGATTATATATAATGCCATGGAAATTTTGCCAGGAAAATTGGCATATGTGTATCATTTAGGCCTTACCTGGGGTAATGTTAAGATTTGTGAAACTAGAATGTAGATTGGGTAGAATTAAAGTCTTCAGCACATGTACATAATTTCAAAATGTATTTTTAAAATAAATTACATTTTGACCGATCAAGTTGGGTGACACCAGATCCCTCTGGGCTCCCTCCCTCCTGTGTCCAGATTACAGCAGACGCTTACCTCCTGGCAGCTCTGAGTGCCCTGCTCAGAAGGACGCGA
Source organism: Heterocephalus glaber (assembly GCF_000247695.1). The sequence continues at coordinate 5,376,780 of NW_004624864.1, forward strand.
TGTCTTCCTGGACAGCAGGATTTCTTCCTGACTCCTCTGAGAGGAGGAGCGGCAGGGGTGGAGAGGGCCACTCTCATCAGGGGGATGCTGGAGAAGCAGCAGACCTTTACAAACCCTGATGTTAAAAAATTAATTTGTTTTGCTATTATAAACAATAATAATGTGTGGATATAATTTTAATTTGCCTCACATAAGTCCCTAGCAGTAAATTTAATTTGTAATTAATATCAAGTAGCTTGGAAAAGTAAGGCACAGTTAGTAACACATTTAAACTGTTTTCAAACTATTTATTACATATCCTTGTTCAGGTGTGCTAAAAAACTTATAAGCAGGAACAGAGGTTTCTCAGGCATTTTCTTGCAGTCAAGATTTCTTGGTGCAATCACTCTGTGAACATGGAATTGTTCTAATTTCAGATGTTACTTTCTATTCCCTTGGTCTGATACAGATTATACAAATATGTACTAGTGTCTAAGTAAATCGTCTTCATACGGATTGAACGGGTTAACTAATGAACACATTCACAATTTTAACAGGTTCATTCTTGTTACCTAGGCTGCAATATTTTAAAATATTAGCATTAAATATCAATTTATAACCAAATCTATAAGTGAAAATTAGGTTTAACTTCTACCTAATAAAGTTAATATAATTTCAGGAAACTCTAAACTATATTATTAAAAAGGTTTGTCATTAACAGACTAAAATATATTTGAGGTCACTCAGGTCAAAAATATCTGAAAAGAATATTCACCAGATAAGTGAAGCAGGACATCATGGGTAGATGGAACTCTACCAGTGTGTCTGACTTCATCCTCATGGGGCTGACGGACTCTGCAGAGACACAGCTGGTCCTCTCCATGCTCTTTCTCCTGATTTATCTGATCACGGTGCTGGGGAATGCAGGAATAATGCTGATCATTTGCCTGGATCCCCAGCTTCACACCCCCATGTACTTTTTTCTCACTCATCTGTCACTTCTTGACCTCAGCTACTCAAGTGTTGTCACCCCAAAAACCTTACAGAACTTACTGACTTCCACCAAGAGCATCTCCTTCCAGGGCTGCTTCACCCAGATGTTCTTTTTCATCCTCTTGGCTGCCACTGAATCTTTCCTTCTCTCCTCAATGGCCTATGATCGCTATGTAGCTATCTGCAACCCTCTTCTCTATCCAGTTATTATGTCCACAAGACTGTGCCATGCCCTGCTTGGTAGCTGCTATGTTATTGGCTTTGTTGATTCCACTATGAGTGTGATTTTCATTAGCAGACTGCATTTCTGCAAGTCTAATGTCATCCAGCACTTTTTCTGTGACTCATCCCCAATTTTAGCTCTGTCCTGCAGTGACACATTTGAGGTTGAATTCATTATATTCATTTTTGCTGGATCCACCATAGTGCTGTCCCTCATCACCATATCTGGATCCTATGTGTCCATCCTCTCCACTATCCTGAAAATTAATTCCACTGCTGGAAAGAAAAAAGCCTTCTCCACCTGTGCCTCACATCTCCTGGGAGTCACCATCTTCTACAGCACTACAACTTTTGCTTACCTAAAACCTAAGTCATCCTACTCCTTGGGAAAGGATCAGGTGGCTTCTGTGTTTTACACAATTGTGATCCCCATGCTGAACCCTCTCATTTACAGTCTCAGGAACAAAGAGGTGAAGAATGCTATTGTTAGAATCATGGAGAAGAGAGAGGGCTACAGGCAGTTAATATCACAGTGGTGCTAAGCATTTCCACTTGTCTTTTCCTTTTTTTAGTGGGAAATTGTAGTTTGTTTTTGAACCAAAAATTGTGGTTTCACTTACTGTTTTTTTTCCTCTCAAGCTGTCCTTTCCTTACCAAATAAGATAGTGGCCATTTCCAGGCAAAGATGTTTAGACATTTGTATTTTATCTGGCAATTGTGAAATGTGCGTTAGTCTGTGAATAAGCACATGTGGCCTCAAGGGCAACTAATGTGCAAAAGAAGAAAATATGTTTGTCATATTGAAAATGACATTATGTCATATTCATTCATCCTCGAATTTTAGACAATTTTGTTATTAACTCTGCTTATAATAGAGATTAATAGTAGCAATGTTTTGAGAAATGGATTTGCAATAAAGAATTGGGCATTTAGATTCTAGCACTGTTACCTTTCTAGAGTACAGCCCAAATTAATTAACTGAAATTCTTGCAGTCAGTATCGTCAACTGCACAAGATATATAATAATCCCATGTTTGTGTGGTCTGAAGGTGGTTGTAAATATTGAGGGTAATAACAATGAATACTGGGTATTATCATCAGATGCCTTGCATTACTAGGGTATTTGATACATACTACATTTTTGGGGCCGGGGATTTAGCTCAGTGGTTTCACCACCTGCTGTGCAAGTGCAAGGACCCAAGTTTGATCCCCGGTACCAAAAAAAAAAGTTCCCCCAAAAAATACATAATACATTTTTGAAAAATATTTCTTCCTGTTTTATGATTTTTTTTGTTAATTTAATATATAAACATACCACCTAAACAAGGAAAAAGCAGAAGCCAGGAGTTTCCAATTTTGGATTCAGATTAATGTTAAATGTTTAATTAGAATGAAGTTATACGTAAGTAATATGACCTAATGTTGGAGACGAGTTGTAAAAAGATAATTATTAAGAAAAGAAAAATGTTCTATCAATTATTGACAGCCCTATGTATGTTTTTCCATTTCAGTGGTTGTGAATATAAGTCTATATATTTAAAATAATTTTTCTGTAATTTCTTGTGTCGTATTTGCTGCTTTCCTTATTTACTTTAAAGTTTTATATCCAATAATCTGTGTAATGGTATCAGGCAAGATTAACAAGTTTTCAATATATGAGCCATACTCAGATTCAATGAAAGTGCCTTGTTACACTTATAAGATGGAGTTTTTTATTATATTCATTTTAATATATTTGGATGAGTTAGAATATTTATACTACTGATATTTATTGGTAAATCTGTCAATGGATTCTGACTTGGAAAACAATATTTAAGTTGAAGAAATTCCTAAATTTTAAGTTAAATTAGTGCTATTCTATTTTCTTTATTACATAGGGTATAAAGCATTTATATAATGATATGAAATAAACAAAAGATAATCTTTTGGCCATAAGAAACATTTAAACTATTTGCATTTGCCATTCATTTACTTCTCATATCACTACATAGCTCATGTAATAGAAGTTATTTCTCTGAAATAATGGAAAATTTCATACCCTTTTACATGGTGCCAAGTCAGTGTGCTATGGAATATATATATATATATATATATATATATATATATAATCATATATATGATATTTTAAAAGACCATAACGCAGTACAGCAAAATATGAACACCTGGTTTTGCTTCCTAATAATTAATGGCTACCCAGCAACACTGCTATTATATTTTACTATAACAGCAGTCCCTAAAATGTGTGCACTGTTCAATGTTTTGTAGAGTTCCTAATAGAAGACACTGTGCTTGGCATTGGGGATTAAAGCTTCAAAGTCACAAGTATATAGTTAGATACAGAAAATGAACTTGGTAAAGGAAAGAATAACTTATCAGATGGTGGATGATGATGACCAGGGTAATTGTATTAGCAAACAGTTTTCCTAGTGTGATGAAACATTCAGGAATAGACTCGCTCAACACAGAGCAATGTTCATGGCTATCACCTGAATTTATTGGTGTTTCATACTCAATCTGTTGCTCAGATTACTTTTGGGTTGGCTTTTTTTGGCAGGTAACTCAGTGCTGGGGTTCTCCTATCTTTTGGCTCTGTTGTCTTCTTCCACATAGTCAGAGGGAATTCATTCAATATTCAGTGTAAAGGACAGTTGAGGATTTGTTTTACAAAAGAAAAACCATTATGTAGATTTTATTCATATGAGTGCTTTTCATAAAATACTTTAATTTATTAAGTAGATAATTACATCTGTTACTTATTTTTCTAAGGAACCTTTAAGGAACTTTATTTTTTAATAATCAAATTCATCAGCAGAATATTTTCATAATATATTTTACTTTCCATTTTAATTTTTGTGAGTACTTGGTGATATGTTTATTTTATTCTTGATATTCTATTTGTTGTTCTCCATGCAGTAATGACCTTTGTTTTGAAACCCATATCATAATAATGTCTACCAAAAAAAAATATGTATATATATATATAGCTTTTCTTTTTTGGTGATGGTGATTGAACCCATGCCATGAACAACAATTGGCAAACACTGTAACATTAAGCTACATATCCAGCCCTTATTAAACAAGCAGCAATATAAGACCACTTGAAAATATTCATCCATTTTCCCCAATTCCTTGTTATTTTTCTCATAAATATTTTTATATGTGGCCTAAATTCATAATGCAGTAGTATTATCTGCCTTCAGTCCTTCAGTTTTAAAGTACTTAAAATTAAAATTTCCATTATTTCTCACTTCAATGTACATTTTTACATTTGTCATTTTTATTTCTGCATAGACTCAAGTGTCCTTCATAGTTATCCTTTACAGGATCCTTTGAACTACTTAACCAATGGCTTCATAAATTTCTTATTGTTAAAAAAGTGCTGGCATGTATATTCTCACATTATTCCTGTTTCATTACTGCTTTATGTTAGATTATTTGGCAGTGCCCTGTAGTTACTTTATATTTTTATTCATTCCATTTTCTTGGCAATAATTCCTCTTAGGTAAGTTCCATTATTTTTTTTTCAATTTCATGATTATTTCTTAATCTGCAGCGACTCCACTGATGACCCTGTTGTAGGAGCCCATGTATCTCATTTTGTGTGATGGTGCATGGGTGTGTGTGTTTGCATGTGTATTTCCAGTGTGATACTGAATACTTTCTGTAACTTCCATCTACCTAGTGCAAACTCTGACAACTTCATGCATGTAGTTTATCCTCTCAACTAGACTCTGGAGGACTCTGGATGCTTTTAGACAAATACTACCACAAATGTATGTATTTGAACAAGTTGATCATACAACTTATTCTGTTTTTTTCATTAAGTTTATTGGTACATTTCAGGTATACAACACAGTTACATTCATCATTGGGATTTTGTACCTTTACATGATGTGTCTTGGTTATTTTTTCCTCATTCCTCTGCCCTCCCTTCAACTCTTCTACCCCTCCCTATTTACAAAGATGTTTTTTCTGTTTTTTCTTTACTCATATTTTTGCTTTTCCCTTCTTTCCTTTCCCCTACCACTTCTTCTATCCCTTTAGACATTTTTCTTCCTATTTCACATTGTCTATTATAAATTTTGATCCTTATTCTTATACATGTTTAATAGTGAAGAAGAGAGAAGACTTGGAGAGTGAACATAAGCTCTTTCAATTACAGGTTCACTGATTTTCACACCTGTACCTGGTTGGCTTTAACTATGGTTTAATATGTAGCTGTGATTCCTCCGTGCGTGCAGTGCTTACATCTTGCTTCCACATGTTGCACAAAGTGAGCAATTTCATGTTTTCCACGTATTCAGGGAAGGGACTTGTCTTTGGAATTTAGATTATGTGAATGAATGTAAATTCAAACTTGGAAAGTCTCACTGAAAATTATGATTTTTTAGATTAACTGTCTTTTAAAACAAGGGTTGAGTGGGCTAGGGATTTAGCTCAGTGGTTTCACCACCTGCTGTGCAAGCATAAGGACCCAAGTTTGATCCCCAGTACCAAAAAAAATAAATAAAAAAGGGTTGAGGAAGTTTTATTGTACTTTTTTACAACTTATGTGCAATTGGAATTATTCTTATCCATTCTATGATTTTGAGAATCATTTCTATGTATAACACCCCATTTACCACTGCAGTATCAACTTCTGAATCTTGAAAATGTAATGGGACCTCAACTCAGACCTTTTTTAACTGATCCTATCCACTTTGGCTTTCTGTTGCTACATTGTTTCTTTGCTCATTCTTTCTTTAATTGAATATATCATGTTTCCTCCCTCCTTCCTCTCTATCATCTCCCTGTTGTCCCAGTTCCTTGCTGTCTCCCTTCCTTCCTTCCCTCTGTCCCTTCATCCCTCCCTACCACTCTCCTTCCTTCCTTCCTTCCTTCCTCTTTTCTTTCCTTCCTTTTTTAAATTTTTGGGACTGTATCCTATCAAGTCAAGGCAAAATGTGTAATGCCCTAATCACTACAATGACTTATCAAATCCAGTGGAAATCATTTCTACAAAGTATTTTGTATACATTAATATAATGTCACTGGTATTTCTCTCACTGTGTTAATGGAGATCTTCGATGCTAAAGTGAAAATATCAGATAATTCCTTCATTTCTGTAAGCAAAGTAAACTTAAAAACCTGATCTCTGTTGCTCAGTAACTTAACATAATTTGGACATCATTCTATAGAGATATGTGGCCTTGAGTCAAGTGTTTAAAATTATTGTATACGGTTTTTTTATTTGGGATACAATGCAATAGTAGAACTGATGTGGAAAGTGCTGCCAAACATAACTTGGAGTGAATAATTATTGCAGTACATCTATCCATGAACTGTAAGTCAGCTTTAAATAACAATATAGCAAAAAGATGGTTTTGTGCTTTGTATGGGCTATCGCTGAAGCCTCTTCTGAGTGGACTTATCTCTGTGTAGAAACACTGGGTGGCCCCTTTTCTCTTGTGGGGCAGCCTGTTCCTGGTAAGATTAGAAAACAGCCTTGAAGTTATTTATGTAATCCCCCAACCCTGAAGCTATGGAAAGTCCCTTGCTGTCTTGGCATGCAGCTGTGTAACCACTGCTTGAACTTCTTACTCTGTAAAAAGGTATGCAAAGGAAAAATTTTCTTAACTCCAGGTCAGTCTATAAGGACTGTTTTCCTGGGACTGGCCATTGCCTAGCAATAAACTTCTTTCTTATTTTACCCAACTCTCCTGGTCTCTGTAAGATCATTTCGACCCCCACTTTGCTGCAATACAACAACTTCATGGAGATAAAACCACAGATAGTACAGGCATGAATAAAATTGTCCAGTAGCTAATAAGCTGCATAGATATGCACCTTATTACTTTTTCAAGGCAGGAAATTTTCCTCATTGTCAGAATTTCAGCTTAGTTTTGAAAATTTTAAGACAAAGACAATTTAACTATGGTGAGTATGCAAATTTATTCCATTACATTTTTCATGACAATAGGCTAGAAAATGGCAAGACTAAGGCCAGCACTCCTCACAATTCAGTTCAGACTGTGTTTAATTGAGAGTATTTTTTTCATTTCAGAATATTTAAATTTGTAACAAATATAAATATTAATCACGTTATTCACCCTAGCTCTTCAGCTGTATCCTTTCTTAGCTATCCCTGATCCCCTGTTGGATAACCAATAAAATTGTTTTTCATTATTTCAAATCCTCTCTCTATCATTCTCTGTCTGAGACAGGGCCTCACTACATAGTTTAGTTTAGGCTGTGCATTCATGATGTAGGCCACTGGGAATGATCCTCCCACCCCAGATTCCTGAGTGCTCAGATTACAGACTGCTGTCACCAGACCTATGATAAGGACAAGGGAGTTAAAACAATGGACATCCACCACATTCTGGGCCATATTTGAGTCCTTTTATTAAAACAAGTGACTGAGGTGGGCTAGTGCACTTGGCAATGGGAAGCAGTTTGATTTCTCCTTTAAATCATGATTTCTGTTGGGGAGGACTTGGGAGAGCAAGCAGAATCTTACAGAGGCAGAACCATGCCAAGTTAGTGGGGAGCAGAAGCAATTTTCACACAATAAGTGAGCTACAAAACACCCTGCAACTGCAGCAAGTTTACTGCCAAACAGAATGTGGGTTTTGTCTACTTTGTCCAAGCACAAGTACTTTGACCAAGCACAGGTACAAGCTGATGTTGAGGCTCAAGATGGAGTTGGGTTGGCTATCACATTCCCAACTTCTCTAAGCATGATGTCAAAGCATTGAATCAATTACAGCCTCTTAATTGGGCAAGAGATTATACAAGGCATTATAGTAGGATCCCATACACATCAGGTTTACAGAGGTTATGTGTTGTTTTGTTTCCTGGCTTAGCAACATTGTTTGAAAGGTAATGATTTTCACTGGGTGAGGCATTAGTCCTCCAGGGAACCAGAAGGGAAACCGCCAGTTCCATCCTGTGGCCCATTTAGAGTCCAGGGGCCTTTGTATCAGAATCATGACTAAGCAAGTATGTTCCCAAACTATGACATCATTAGTGACATTTGGTCCCCCACTACAGGAGGCAATCTTTACATAGCTCCAGTTAGGGCAGCAGAAATCAGGTGGAGACATGCCGCAGTGAACAGTTTTCTGTACCTTTTGGTGAGACTGGAGATATTTTAACTGGGACTGGTTATAAAATTCTTCTAGTACCTCACTTTTGACTTTGGGGAGCAGTGGATGGGTCTTCCAAACATAATTTCATAACAAATAAAACCTGCTTTATATGGGGTGCACCTCACTCTAAGGACAGACAGGGACAGAAGGCTGACCCACCCTACACCAGTTTCCAGCATCAATTTGGTCAGAGTGGATTTTATGATTGGATTCATCAGTTCCATTGGTCTGAAGCTTTGGGGTCAATAGGCACAGTGGAATTTCCACTTTATACCCAGTCTCCTACTGACTAACTGAATAATAGAGGCTACAAAGTTGGGTCCATTGTCAGATCCAATGGACACTGGTAGTTCTAATCTTGGAATTAATTCCTGAAGAAGGTTCTTTGCCACCACAGAGCAGTCTTCCCATGAGTAGCATAGACCTCTGCCCAACCTGAGAAAGTGTCTATGAAAACCAGGGGGCAGTGATAACCACCTGCTGGTGGTTTGATCTCTGTGAAATCCATTTCCCAGTGTTCTCCAGGATTCTACCCTTAGAATCTGATCCCAAAAGGTGCAGATGGGCCCTGGTGGGGATTTACTTGTACATAGCTTGGGCAAATGATAGAGGTCTGGTGGGCTACCTCCTGTAGCTTTAGAAAGCAGTATCTTGGAGCTCAAGGCTCATCATTCTTGGAACACCCCAGGTGTGTGACCAAATGCAGTTGCTGGATAAGCTGTCATTCTAATGTCTGGGGGAGGTAGATGCGACCATCTGGACATTTCCACCAGCCTTGGGGAACTTTGCTTGCAGCCAGCTTGCTTCTTCATCTTCCTCTGTATTGTAAGTGGGGATAGTGGGAAGCAAAGGGGGAGGGAGACTCATGGTAGGCAGCATGACTAAGAGTTCAGCTGGCCTTGGGGCTGCCTCTCTTGCTGTGTGATCTGCAAGTTGGTTTCCCTAAGTCTTGGGTGTATTGTCCTTTTGGTGACCATGAACATGAATGATGTCCACCAACTTGGGAAGTCATACTACCTCCAGGAGAGACAATATCTCTTCTTTGTTCTTGACAATCACTCCTGCTGCTGGGAAAAGCCCTGTGTCCTTATAAATGCTTGCATGGGCATTTAGAGTACCAAAGACATACCTAAGAGTATACATCTATCTTATTTTCCTTTCCCCATCTCAAGGCCTGGAACAAGGTGCTCAGTTCTTTCTTTAGGGATGAGGTCCTCTTGGACACAGGCTGGGCCAAAGTGACTTGATCAATTGTAGTCACTGCTGTCCACAAGCACTGCACCCCACTTACCACCAAGCTTCTTTCATCTGTGAAGAGGGTGGCATCTGAATCAACCAAGAGGGTGTCTGATAAGTCTCATGTAATTGTACCCCTGAGTTTGGTCCAGTACCTCTTCACAGTCATGAATTGGGCTGTTGGGGTCATCACCTGGCATGAGTGTAGCCAGACTGAGAACCTGCAAGAATCTGAGATACTGAGATACTGAGTGAGGCAGCCATTTGACATCCATTTGTTAGCAGAATCCCTACTGAATTTGGGGCAGTTAGGACCAGGTCCTGTCTGAGGGTCAACTTATCAGCCTCCTTAACAAATAAACCCGTGGATGCTACTGCCTAGAGACATGAAGGCCATCCTGAGGTCTCAGGATCAAATATTTTAGAAAGATAGGTCATGGGGCAATTCTAGTGTTCCAAGGACAACCTTAAGATGTCATTAGCAATCTTTCTTACCTCAAGGATGAAAAGATAAAAAGGCCTAGTAACATCAGGTAGTGCCAGGGCCAAGGCTGAAACCACATCTCTTTTCAGATTCTGGGCTTTTCTTCATCTATTCCCCACCCTAGGGGTTGATTTCTTCCTATGGCAGAATGGAATATCAGCAAACTCAGGTAGGCACAGGCAACAGTTTCCAGTTGCACATAGGAATTCTCATGCCTGATTCTTGGTATTTGGTGTGGGTATCTGGAGGATGACCTTTTCCTGGCCTGGGACAAAGCTTTTCAACCTTCTGAGAATTCATACCCCAAGTACAATATTTTAGGGGCACAGAGTTGTGCCTTCTTGGCTATGATGCAATAGCCCAGTTCCTCAAGTAGCTGAGGAAGCTCCTGTGTTGCCCAAAGGCATTCTGAATAGCTAGTAGCAGCTAGTCACAAATCATCCACATATGGGAGCAGGGTGAGGTTAGGATTGTGGGATCAAAACTCACCAAGACCTTCAGAAAGGCCTCACTGAACAGGGTGGGTGTATTTTTGTATTCTTTAGAAAGGCAGGTCAAGTTGAGCTGGCATGTGTCCCTGGAAAAAGGGTCAGTTTCCTGGAAGTCGAAAATAGGCTGGGTAGATGTGTTAAGGGCTGCACTGAAAAAAACACCCTTTAAACCTCACACAGTATTCACATGGTGATCAGGAGACAGTAAAATCATGGGGTATAGGGGTTGGGGAAAATAGTGTGCAAAGTCACCACTCCCTGGTTAACTTCTCTCAAGTCCTGAACCTGTTTGTAATCTGATGTCCCCAGTTTTTGTACTCACAGGAACAGGGTGTTCCATGGAGATAGACAGGGACTTCATATCCCAAAGCCCACCAAACTCTTAATATGAGGGGCTATCCCCTGTCTGGCCTTCTGAGAGATGGGGTTTTGTGAAGGTCTCATCCCAGGAAGGGGAATGCCCAGTCCACTATGGCAGTGTTGGACTGCTCCCATGGCCCCCTACATGGGGATGCTTTTTGATGAAAGCCCTTCCAGAAGATTTTTAACACTGATCTCTTGGTGCCAATGTCCACCAGAAAATGGACCAGTTGGTCCCCTACTTCAACATGTACCATGGGATCGCAGGGACCAAGACAGAAGGATACCTGGCCCCCACATTCTGAATCTTCCTTTCCCTCAGATGTGGGGAGGAATATTGGCAGAGGGCGTGTGGGGGCATTCATTTATTCAGTGTCCTTCCTCCTTGCAATAGGCACATTGATTTCTGCCCAATAGCCGATGTCCTCCTGGCTTTCTAGGCACCTTCCCTTAGGGCTTCCTGGGGTTGTGTCCCTCGGGGTACTCTCTGATGGTGGCTGCCAAGATATTTGCTTGTTTCCTTGCTGATCTTTCTGGCATGACTATGGCCGATTTTTGTTTTTCTAAATCCCTATTTGTCAAACACCTTGAAAGCTACTTCTAACAGCTGAGATGTGTTCATTCCTTGAAACACCCCTAGTTTTTGTATTTTTCATATCAGGTAAGACTGAATAACATAAGCCAAACTTAGAGCTCTACAATTCTCTGGAGCAGAGGGGTTAAACAGGGCATAAACCTCGAAGTCCTCTTCAAGTCTGTCCAGGAATGAAGCAGGGTACTCCTCTGGTCCCTGTTTTACATCCATGGTTTTTGCAAGATTTATGGGTTTCCAAACTGCTGCTCAATTCCCATTCAACAAATTCTCATACAAAGTGCTAAAAGCCTGTTTCCCCCCTGGAGCATTTGGATCCAATTCAGGCTGCTCTGAGGGGAAACAATGTTGCAGAAATCCATGGGCCTCCTCCTCTGAAGGGCCCCCTCAATAAAACCTTTCTAGCCTAACTCCTCATCCTGTCCCATTCCTAAGCAGTGAACAGGGCCAATAACAACTGCTGACAGTCATGCCAGTTGTTTACATGAGTCTTAGAGATGGACTCTATCAGAGAAATCAGAACCTGCAGTTTCTAAGAGAATGGTGGACTCTTGGTTTTCCAGTTGTAGAGGTCAGAAGTGGACAAGGGAAGATACATCATGACCAGTTCCTGGGCCTGCCCCATTGGGAGGAGTGGACTCCCTCAAAGGCAAGAGAGTCTCAGGATTGCATCTTCCTGAGGTGGTGACCTCCTGCCAGGATGGGAGATACTCTCCTATAGGGGAAGAGGAGGCAGGAGAAGTTGAGAAAAAATGAGATATTTGGTGGCAGGAGGGTCTGGAAGGACAGGAGAGGGTGATGAACTAGGGTTATATGAAGGTGGATAGGGGAGGACTTCCTTAGTTTCTGACCAGTACAGAACTGACTGCCTGAAGACCATGGGCATAACAGGCTGTGAAGATGATGAGTCCATGGTAGAGACACTTAGGGCAGGCAGGAGAGAGCCAAGATTAGGATCTTCAGGAACAACATAAAAGATGTCCAGACATAGAGAAAGAAACCTTAGTGTTTATGTGTGAAGCCTGGAATGAGGTTGTGACAGACAAAAGAAGGAGGTGTTCCTCTGTGGGAGGAATCACTCAGTCTGAGAACTCTCAGCTATTTTAAGGACTATTCAGGCTTTAGGGTGTTTTTATCTCATCACATGAGCACCTATTTGGCCTTTCCTCGATGTGCCCACAAACCACAGCATGAACTCATCCAGACCCCAAAACTCTGATGGTGATTCCCCCTCTTTGTCATGGAGAATGATGGAAGATTCTATAGTTTACACTGTGTGTTACCATTCATTCACCTATTCAAATAGCAGTCATTTAGCAGCCAAAAACTTACCACACCCATCACGGGGGGTTTACCAAACTGGCTGACTTGCAGGCAGACCAGACCTGACCAGACCAGATCACACCAGAGGGCCACTTCAGTCAGTGTGGTGACCTTAGGAGGAGGCCAGGGAATGCCTTCATCAAGGACTATTTTCCCCCACAAGAACCAGAATGATCCTTACCTGAAAACCAGACCAAATTTACTGCAGAAAATTTGGAATGTGTCTCAGGTGTATCTGCAGTGCCCTCAGTATCAGCAATGAGACTATGGGCCCTGAAATGTCTCAGGGGAACCTCCCATATAATTTGCTGCTGCAGACAGGAGAAACCACATCAAGGCCAGTCCACCCATTGGGACCACCTTGCTGGGGCCTCCAGATCTTATGGATGAGTTAGAACAATGGAGATGTGCCACACTTTGTGCCAGATTTGAGTCCCTTTATTAAAGCCAGAGTCTGAGGGGGGTTAATTCCCAGATAGTTCTCTCTGCAATGGTAAGCAGTTTGATTTCTCCTTTTAAATCATGCTTTCATTGGGGAGGTTTCAGGGGAGAGCAAGTGGAATCTACAGAAGCAGAACCATGCCACTTTACAGGGGGAGGGGTGCACAAGGAAGTTAGATACAATAGGTGAGCTACAAAACATTCTGCAACTGCATCAAGTTAAGTGCCAAAAGGATGCAGAGATTTTGTGTGCTTTGACCAAGCACAAACACTTTGGCCAAGGAGGTATGGGCTGATGTTGAGGCTCAAGGTGGAGTCAGGTTGGCTGTCTCAAGTTACCTCTAAGTTTTCTTCCATTTTTTTTTCACAGGGAGAGCATTTGAAAAAAGATCTTGGTAGGTAGTTCAGGCTGACATCAAACCTCAATTATTCTCCTGCCTCAATTTCCCTTGTGCTGTTATTACAGAAATGTACCACTATACCTTGTTTTTCTTTGTTCTTCACATTCTATATGTGCTGTGTTTCTCATGTAAGAGAAGTCATGCTTTAAAGATATTTGTCCAAGCCAACAGATACTCAGCTCTGTGAGGAGATTGGGGAGCCACAGAACCACTAGGTTGGTACATGAGAGAGCTAGAAATCCAGTGAAACTCAGGTATATGGTATTTAAAAAGAGGAGTAACAGAAGTACTTCACAGGCAAATAATAAATAGTTACTCAGCATGTAGGAGAATTTGCCTTTGCTGATAAGAGAGAAACCTTCCCATATTACAAAAGCCAAGTCTGCTATGAGAGATCCAGCCTGAGGAGGAGACCTGAGTTAAGTAGGAAGGTAGTGATGTTTCCCAGAATTTCCATGTGCATTGAGACAGCCTTGGGTCTGGTACCATCTTGGAAGTCCCCTCTTCCTCTTCTTAAGAAGAACAACCAAGAGAAGAAATTGGACAACTTCCTTATCTGGAATAACTTTCTCTATTTTGGGATGTGGAATGGGAGACCAGACACAACAATATTTTCTGTTCTGCAGGATGCAACAGCCGCTTCACTTCTGACAAACAGTGAGACCCTCTCCCACCTGTACAGAGGCTGAGAAGTTGACACAGAAAAACTCAATGGGAGTTCCATGTTGCTCCTTCTATTAGGCCCTGTCCCATAGGAAATTCTGCAGGAAATACTGGTCACCAGTGCAGATTCACCCACAAGGATGCAGAATCACCATGTGTGATTTTGTAAGCATTATGCTATTGTGTGTGCACCTACAGGGTCTTACCTTATTTTGTTAGGTTCTCTCCTGCCAGGGTTGTTTCACAGGCTTTCTAACATTCTAGCCCACAGGCATCTGCTAATTCTTTAACTGGATAAACTGTCCCCTACTTCTCTCCTTTTTCATTTATACTTCCCTCCTCTCTCTTTATTCCTCCTTCACCCACACCTCTTGAGTATACACTGCCTCCCTCTTTTCTTCTTATATGTACACGTTCTCATTAATCCCTTTCCCCCAGCCCATCCCACCTACTTCCTCCCTCCTCGTTTCTCATCCAAAATTAGGAAAAACATTGGAGTTTTTCAAACAAATTATAAATTATACATTGTTGAATGATTTGTTCTCCAGGTATTGACATTACTGATGATTATTCTGTCTTCATAAAGAAGTGGTAAGAATTCAGCCTCACAGAAAAGTTCGGTAACAGGAAGGAACCCTAACTCTCAATTAACCCTTAATAAAATATTTCAGCTGTACTGTTATGTTTAACTTTCTTGTTATTCTTCTTAAGACAACATTTTACATGAGTATATATACCAAAGAAAATATTCATTTCCACTATTCAGCACCAATTTCATGGTAGCATCCAAGCTGGTTACATCTCTCTACCTACTTTTCCTTTATAAAATAAAAGTCAAGTAAACTAAAATGATAAAATCTATTACACGAACATAGCCTGTAGCTGAATTCAGCCAGATGGACCTACCAGAATATAGATTCTACCCCATTCCTGTGAGGCCTGAGGATGCCTATTTATCCTCTTAGTTCTTCCAGTGAAGACTGGAGTCCTGTCCAATGCATGAGTCATGATGGGGCTACTTAGTAATAGGCTAACATACCAGATCCTGGCAGAGTATGAGTCAAAAAATTAGGATAAAACACTCAATGCACTGTAGTATACAGTAATTATGCAAACTTAAAAGTACACATCCAAATTAGTTTTTTCTCCCAAAAGATAAAGGACTGGAGGAAATTACTATTACATTAAAAAGTGTAAGAGCTGTTGAATTGCTTGATTTTTTCTTTGTATTGTAATGTTTTCTACTCTTTTCTAATGAATAAGCATTATGTGTGTGTCCAAGTTATTCATTTAAGTATAAAATGTTTCCAGGTAAAAAAATTTTATTGTTCCATCCTTCATAGTATCAATTGTAAAAAAAATTTGACTCGGGTAATTTCTTCTCTAACTTCCTAGTCAAAAAAATCCTGATTAATCACACAAATGTAAACATTATTCCTGGCAAGTTTATATAACTATGTGTCAATTTAAAAAGTAAATAAATGAAGTTCAGCAGAAACGTGAAGCATCACATGAGAAGATGTAGTATTTATGTTCTAAATGTGAGACTTATAAGGGAAAAGACAAAATCTTGTGCTCATTAAAACCTTGAAATTTTCTCCTTGGAATCAGGCCAAGAAATCGTCTGGATATTTCTTCCTGGGGATGAGCAAAGGCTGCAGTGTTCTGAATGCGTAGTATATGAGGCCAACTGGGAGGAGAGGCACATACTAGTCTGTTTCCATTCACAGGTCTCCCTCTGACTCTTTTCAGAGGAAACTTCAGGTGACCTTTCCATCTGATCAAGAGTTGAACAAAATTTCTAGGGTGATACAGTTTTCCTCAGAATAAAAAAAAATGAATTCAGAAAAACATAAAGACAAATTACCCAGAGAAAAACAAACAAATTACAATAATGTCCAGCTCCCTATATGGTTTCATGTATTATTTCTGAAAATATTCTGTGCTTGACAAATTTCTAAAGAGACCACATTGGAAGACAGTTTGTTCAGCAAATTTTGTGCACAGTAAGTATCATTCTGAGAAATATGGGATTGTACTATATAAAATATAGGGGGTTTTATAAAAAAATGTAGATATATATCATTTGTATGTCACCATAAATAATGCTAAGATTTGTAGAAAAAGCAATATAAAGTTTGTGAAATCAAAGTATAGAAGTAAAGTACATAATCTGAGAAAATTGAGTTTGTATGGGCAAATTAAAGAACACATTGTCACCAGAGCTGAAGGTCCATACTGCTTCTGAGTGACACAACAACATTAGAAAAAAGTTATTTTGGTGGAAAGAAAGGGATTTATTTACTTCACAGGAGAGACAGGAGTCTCTGCTCCCCACAAATCTCTGTATCCTTGTTTGAATTTCTGCCAGGGCTTGTATGTCCAGGTGAATCCAAGCTCCCTCCCTCCCTTTTCCAAGTTACAGCAAACTTGACCTCCTGGGGTGGTATCTGAATGTTCTTCTCAGGCAGTCATGATATTTCTGAGACTGAGCAGTAATTCTCTGTGCAGTCATTTGAGTGGGGACAGGAAGAGCATTACTGCTCCCAGACAGGGGAAGCTGGAGAAGACTAGTTTTAAAAATCCAAAACTTTTAAAGATTGATTTTTCTGTTTGAGTTGCTTTATCTTCTGGAATTAAATATTATTGTGATTCACCTGATTCCCCAGACATAAATTACTTAATTAGTATAAAAACTCATTGGGAACAAAAGGACAATAAATAAGACACTGAAAATGTTCTTTAGCATAGTCAATTACGTTTCCTCATTCAGGATTGTTAAAAAAGTTCTGATCAGCAACAGAGTATTTTAAGTCTGTTATCAGAAGTCAAAATATCCAGACAGAATCAGTGGCAATATGTAACTGGGTTTTTTTACATATGAAATTACTGTTCCCTTAATTGAGGGTAAAGTATGTGGATAAGAGTCTTTAAAGTATAATATTTTCCTGAGTATTGAATGTGTTAATAACGGAAATAATTTAGAATAACATTGGTTTCATGCTACAAACAGGATGTAACCCTTTAATGTATCAGAAACAAATGGCATGTTATAACCATAACCATACATGGTGTTTGTATTTTGTCACTCCTCTTCACAAAGGTTTTCATTAATTTCTAGGAAGGCTATAAAAATACTGAGCAATTCACATAAATAAAATACTTTTGCAGACAGGGCAATTATTAAAATTTATTATTCAACAGAGAAGTGCACCAGGACACCATGGGTAGATGGAACTCCACCAGTGTGTCTGGCTTCATCCTCATGGGGCTGACAGACTCTGCAGAGACACAGCTGGTCCTCTCCATGCTCTTTCTCCTGATTTACCTGATCACGGTTCTGGGGAACTTGGGGATGATACTGATCATCCGCCTGGATCCCCAGCTTCACACCCCCATGTACTTTTTTCTCGCTCACCTGTCATTTCTTGACCTCTGCTACTCAAGTGTCATCACCCCTAAAACCCTACAGAACTTACTGACTTCAACCAAGAGCATCTCCTTCCTGGGCTGCTTCACCCAGATGTACTTTTTTATAGTTTTTATAGCTGCAGAATGTTTCCTTCTCTCCTCCATGGCCTATGATCGCTATGTAGCTATCTGCAGCCCCCTACATTATCCAGTCATTATGTCCACAGGACTGTGCAATGCCCTGCTCACTGGCTCCTATGTTGCTGCCTTTGTATATTGCACTGTGATTACGGTTTCCATGAGCCAACTGCACTTCTGCAAGTCTAATGTCATCCAGCACTTTTTCTGTGACACATCTCCAATTTTAGCCCTGTCCTGCAGTGACACGTCTGGGGTTGAAATCATTATATTCATTTGTGCTGGATCTAATATAGGGCTGTCCCTCATCACCATATCTGGATCCTATGTTTCCATCCTCTCCACTATCCTGAAAATTAATTCCACTGCTGGAAAGAAGAAAGCCTTCTCCACATGTGCTTCGCATCTCCTGGGAGTCACCATCTTCTACAGCACTACAATCTTTACTTACCTAAAACCAAAGACGTCCTACTCCTTGGGAAGGGATCATTTGGCTTCTGTATTTTACACAGTTGTGATCCCCATGCTGAACCCTCTCATTTACAGTCTCAGAAACAAAGAAGTGAAGAAAGCTGCCCTGAGAGTCCTGCAGAAGAGAGTGTGTTTGAGACAATTAAAATAACAGTGATGCTAGGCATTTACTCTTTTACCCTTGTCCTTTTTCTTCTAAGAAATTCTTTGATCTCAATCAAAAAAAATTAAATCTTCTTTTTATCTTTCCACCTGCTCTTTACTTAACAAACAAAATTTTGGATATTTTGAGAGACAGGTACCTACAAATTCATATTATATTTGGAATCATCAATTAAATGTTAAATCAAAGGGGTAAAAAATGTGTGCTACTAAAGAAAACTTTTATGCCAAAAGTAAAATTTTTGTAATTTTATAAACTATATCAACATAATATTTCTGCAAACCTCAATTTTAAAATAATTTTACAATGAAAAAGCACTTCATTTTACATATTTTATAGTGATTTTCAACAGCAATGTCTGGGACAATTGCATTCAAGTCAAGATTACTGCTTTTAAATTTACATCTGGTGCTTCTCTAGCATTTGACAACACTAATTCACTGAAATAATAAGGTTCTATATGCCCGCCTGCACGATACATAGTAATTCCATGTCTCTCTCATCATTAGATGGTCATAAGACTTTTAGGACAATAAAATAACTGCCAGACATTATCAGCAGAAGGCTTGGAATCCTATAATATTTTGACATTATAAACACTGCATATTTCTGAATAGTCTTCCATTATGTTTTACAAATCTCTTTTATTCAATTTAATTTA
>NW_004624864.1:5411128-5436584 GCF_000247695.1 Heterocephalus glaber
CTCAGCTCCAGACTGCAGGAAATGGGCTCTCCCACCTGGACAGAGGTTGAGAGGAGACACAGGGAAAGACAAGGGGACTTCCATGTTGCTCCTTCTATTAGGCCCTGTCCCACAGTGGAATTCTATAGGAAATACTGGTCTCCAGTCCAGATGCCCCACAAGGAGGCAGAATCACCAAGTGTGATTATGTAAGCATTATGCTATTGTGTATTCACCTACAAGGTTTCACTGAGAGAAATAAAATGAGCAAAACCAGGAACACCCAATGCAGGACTTTTATTAAGGGAATGACCTGCTTGGCTGTCTGGAACAGTGGTGAGAACAGCAACCAGGCATTAGCTGGGTGAGGTTTATAAGGGCTGGGGAGTGTGGTGGAGGCAGATGATTGGCTATGACTGGGTGCAAGGCAAAAAAACAGGTCTTTTTCTCTCTGAAGTGACTCCTTTCCTGTAGCCAGGTGCCCTTTTATGATTCAGGGTTGTCAGGGTCATTTTATCTAGCAGGAAGCTCTATCACTTACCTTGTTTTGTTAGGTTCTCTCCTGCTAGGGTTGTTTCACAGGCTTTCTAACATTCTAGCCCACAGGTATCTGCTAATTTTTTAACTGGATCCACTCTCCTCTGTTTTTCTCCATTTTCATTCATATTCCCCTCCTCTCTTTTCTCTATTCCTCTTTCTCCAACATCTCTTGAGGGTCCTCTCCCTCCCTCTTTTCTCATTAAGGCCTTTCCCTCCTATTTACCCCACCTTATTCCTCCCTCCTACATTCTCCCTTTCCAAAATTTGAAAAAAGTTGGGGAGCTTCTCCAACAAATTATAAATTATATGTTGGTGAATGATTTGTTCTCTAGATATGAACATACTGATGATTATTCTGTCTTCATAAAGCAGTACTAAAAATTCAACCTCTTAGTAAAGTTCTGTAACAAGACCCTAACCTTAACTCTCAATTAACCTTTAATGAACTATTTCAGTAGCGCAAGGACCAGAGTTCGATCTCCGGCACCAAAAAATAAATAAATAAATAAATAAAATAAACTATTTCAGGGTTACTATTATGTTTTAATTTCTTGTTGTTCTTCTTAAGGCAACAATTTACATGACTATATATAACAAAGCGGGTATTTTCCCACTAATCATTATGATAGTATCCAGGCTGGTTTTGCATTTGTGCTTATTTTTCTTTTATAAAATAAAAAAAATCAAGTACACTAAAATGATAAAATATACTACATGAATGTAGCCTGTAGATGAAGCCAGCCAGCCAGAAAAACCAGAATGTAGGTTCTGCCCCATTTCTATGGGGCCTGAGGATGCCTATTTATCCTCTCAGTTCTCTAAATGAAGACTGGAGTCCTGTCCAGTGCATGAGACATGAGGGTGCTCCTTAGTAACAGGCTAACATACCTGGTCCCAGAAGAATACACTGAGTCAAAAAAATTAGCAACACTCAATGCACTGTAGTATAATAATTATGCAAACTTAAAAGTACACCAAATTAGTTTTTTCTCACAAAAAGAGAGTACCTGGAGGAAATTACTATTATGAAAAACTAACAAGTCTTGAATTGCTTGATTTTTTTCTTTAAATTTTAATGTTTTCTACTTTTTTAACGAATATGCATTATGTCTATGGTCAAAACATTAATTTAAATTTAAAATGTTTTCAGGTAAATATTTGATTGTTCCATTCTTCACAGTGTCAATGGTAAAGAAAGTATGACTCAGGAAATTTCTTCTCTAACTTCTTAATCAAAAAAAATCCTGATTAATCACTCAAATGTAAATTTTATTCCTGGCAAGTTTATATAACACTATGTCAATTTAAAAAGTAAATAAACGAAGTTCAGTAGAAACATGGAGCATCACATGAGAAGATGAAGTGCTTATGTTCTAAATGTGGGACTTCTAAGGGAAAAGACAAAATCTTGTGTACATTAAGTCCTTGAACTTTTCTCCTTGGAATCAGGTCAAGAAATCTTCCCTGGAAATTGCTCCCCAAGGATGAGCAAAGGCTGCAGTGTTCACAATGCACAGTATATGAGGCTGACTGGGAGGAGAGGCACACACTGGTCTGTTTCCATTCACAGGTATCCCTCAGACTCTTTCCAGAGGAAACTTTGGGGTGACCTTTCTACTTGATCAAGATGAACAAAATTTCTAGGCTGATAGAGTTTTCCTCAGAATAAAAAAAGAATGCTAAACAACATAAAGATAAATTTTGTCTAGAAAAATAAACAAATTACAATAATTTGCAGCTCACTATATGGTTTTCTATTTTATTTCTAAGAATATTTTGTGCTTGACATATTTCTAAACAAACAAATTTGGAAGAGAGTTTTTTTCAGCAACTTTTGTGCACAGTGAGTATCATTCTGCAAACAGGAGGGCATTATACTAGATAAAATTAAGGGTATTTTATCCAAAAAATATGTACACACATATCATTTGGGTCTCATTATAAGTAATTTTAAGATTTGCAAAAAAAGGTATATAGAGTTTGTGAAATCAAAGTATACAAGCAATGTACCTATTCTGAAAATATAATGTTGTGAAGAAAATTCAGTTTTTATTGGCAAGTTAAAAATGCATTGCTACCAGAGCTGAAGATCCATACCAGCTCTTGCTGCCTACAAAAGGTGGGGAAAAGTTATTCTGGTTGAGAGAAAATGGATTATTTACTCCACAGGAGAGATAGGAGCCTCTGCTCCTCACACATCTCTGTCTTCCTGCGTGAATTTCTGCCTGGGCTTTAATGTCCAGGTGACTCCAAGCTCCTTTCCTCCCTTTTTAAGGTTAAAGCAGACTTTGACCTCCTCGAATGGTATCTGAATTTTCTTCTCAGGCAGTCACAATATTTCTGAGACTCAGCATTAATTGTCTGTGCAGTCATTTGAGTGAGGACAGGAAGAGAATTCCTGCTCTCACCCAGGGGAAGCTGGAAACAAAGCCTATTTTTAAACACACAACAGTTTTAAACATTAATTTTTTGTATCTTACTCTATCATCAGGAATTTAATATTAATGTAAATCACCTGAGTCTTCATAAAGAAATTATATTAATTAGTATAATAAATCATTTGGAACAAAAGGAAAGTGAATAATACACTAAAAAAGGTTTTTAGCATGGTTAATTATATATCCTGAATCAGGATTGGTAAAATAAGTCCTGATCAGAAATACAGCATTGTAAGTTTGTTCTCTGAAGTCAAAATATCTAGGTAGAATCAGTGTGAACATGTATCTGCTCTTTTTTACATAAGTAATCTGTGGCCTCTTTCAGAGGTATAGTATGTGGATAAGAGTCTATGGTATAATCTTTTCCTGAGAATTCAATCTGTTAATAATGGAGTTTAGAGTAGTATCAGTTTGATGCTAAAAACAGAATGTACCATTTTAAGGTATCAGAAACAAATGTAATTTTATACCCATATTTATACATAACAATTATTTTTTTGCTCTTTTTCACAATAGGATTCATCAATTTCTTGTAATACTATGGAAAATATGGAGCCATTCACATAAACAAAAATATTTTATAAGACATAGTAATTACTAAAAATTATTATTCAACTGATAAGTACAGAGGACACCATGGGTAGATGGAACTCCACCAGTGTGCCTGGCTTTATCCTCATGGGGTTGACGGACTCTGCAGAGACACAGCTGGTCCTCTCCACGCTCTTTCTCCTGATTTACCTGATCACAGTGCTGGGGAATGCAGGGATGATACTGATCATTCGCCTGGATCCCCAGCTTTACACACCCATGTACTTTTTTCTCACACACCTGTCACTTCTCGACCTCAGCTACTCAAGTGTCATCACCCCTAAAACCTTACAGAACTTACTGACTTCCACCAAGAGCATCTCTTTCATGGGCTGCTTCACCCAGATGTTTTTTTTTTATAGTCTTTGGCGCTGCTGAATGTTTCCTTCTCTGCTCGATGGCCTATGATCGCTATGTAGCTATCTGCAGCCCCCTGCATTATCCAGTCATTATGTCCACAGGACTGTGCCATGCCCTGCTCACTGGCTCCTATGTTATTGGCTTTGTGGATTCCACTGTCAATGCAGTTTTCATGAGCAGACTACACTTCTGCAAGTCTAATGTCATCCAGCACTTTTTCTGTGACACATCCACAATTTTAGCCCTGTCCTGCAATGACACTTATGAAGTTGAAATCATTATATTCATTTGTGCTGGATCCAACTTAGTGCTGTCCCTCATCACCATATCTGGATCCTATGTGTCCATCCTCTCCACTATCCTGAAAATTAATTCCACTGCTGGAAAGAAGAAAGCCTTCTCCACATGTGCCTCCCATCTCCTGGGAGTCACCATCTTCTACAGCACTATGATCTTTACTTACCTAAAACCAAAGACGTCCTACTCCTTGGGAAGGGATCAGGTGGCTTCTGTGTTTTACACGATTGTGATCCCCATGCTGAACCCTCTCATTTACAGTCTCAGAAACAAAGAGGTGAAGAACACTGCTGTTAGATTCATGAAGAAGATTGGGGGTTCTAGACAGTTAAAATAACAGTGTTACTAGACATTTATACTTTTCCTCTTGTCTTTTTAATTTCTTCAAGGAAATTTCTTGATCTCATTATGAAAAAAAAATGAATCTTGTTATTTTTCCTTTTCAGCTGGTATTTACTTAAGAAATAGCATCTTGAACATTTAAAGACACAAGTACTTACAAGTTTATATTATAATTTGGAATCATCAATTAAGTGTTAAATCTAAGATATGAAAAATCTGTACTCTTTAAGGAAAACTTCTGTGCAAAAAGAGAAAATTGTTATAATTTTATAAATTATATCCATATAGTATTTCTGCAATCCTCAAGCTGAAAATATTTTATAATGAAAAATCACTTTGTTTTTCCTGTGTCATTTTATTTATAGTGATTATCAGCAGCAAAGTTTGGGACAATTGCTGTCAATCAATATTCTACATCTGGTGATTTGCCAGCATTTGGAGGATAGCAATTCACTGAAATAATGTTCTGTATGACCATCTGTATGAAACATCTTTATTCCATTTCTCTCTCATCAGAAGCTGGAGAGAAACCATTTAGGACCATGAAATAAGTGCTGGCTATTCTCACCAGAAGGCTGGCATTCCTATAATATACTGGCATAATAAACATATTTCTGAGTAGTGTTCTTTTATGTTTTACAAATCTCCTTTTATCCACTTAATTTACAAACTAATAAAGAGCTAAAAAAAATGGCAACAGTTCCCACTTTATGATTAGGTAATACATTGAAGTAAACTTAAGTTATAGGAAAGTGATGTATCTTAATATTGAAGACAATTTGGAAAATGATGAATATATATATATATATATATGAGAAATAGTGTATCTCAGGTTGCCTCTTTTGTGTATGTTATTCTAAATCAGTGGTTATTAATATATGCCTATATATTTAGCACAATTCCTGTCATTTCTTGTATAATCTTTGCTGCTTTCTTTATTCACTTTAAAGTTTAATATTTAATGAACTCTGCACAATTGAAATATCAAAGATTACCCTCTACTCAGTGTGTGAGAAAAATTACAACTCTCATTCTATAATGCTTTGAACCTGAAATGTACTGAGTTTGCCAATTTGAAAATCAGTGAGCCATAACAGCTGTTAGGTGTGTTCCTGTGAGCCATGTGGACACCAAACCTTTCAGTGACATGACAATGAGTTGCAACCACTGTTGTCTTTGCCTTTCTCCTGATGTCATCAGGTTTATACTCTTTTTCAAAAATAAATTAATGATTATCACAGTTCTCTCATGTATTATACTTTTTAAACCAGTTTCAAAGGAAAGAATTGACAATGAATTAAAATATGTGGCAGTCCATAAGCTCAGATCAAGAAGAGGGATAAAAATTGCCTTTTTTAAGAAGATGTTATTTCTCTACATTTATAATGTCAGTTTAAAATTTCTGTTTGATATCTTGTTTATTTTATAATATACAGTTCCATTTCCCAAGTAAGCTATTTTAATTAAACTTGCATAAAAATTATTACACTGATTACTTTACCCCAAAAGTGATTTTAAAAATACCTACTTTTTGAAATTGAAGTTATTTTATGTAAAAAAAAAAAATCATCATTTTAGGTGTGTAACGTTCAACATCTCTATATTCATAATTAAGATTTGTCAATGTTTTAATAATTTAAGACTGTTAATTATTTCATCCTAATATTTAAAAATGTACTGTATTACTCATATTTTTAAACCAGTGATAAAATATGCCTTTTATTACATTAATATTATTTTAAATCATATTTAATTTACCTTCAATATCTGTCTTTTCTAGAAACTATATTTGCAGAAATTCCTGGTTGTCTTTCTTTGTGATTAGGTGTAAGAATTTAATAGATATTAACTGTCTAATATATTGTTAGGGCTCTTCTCATCACACAAATATCTTAGTAATTTCATATATTTATGGATGAGTTCAACTCTCCACTCACGGGGTATTTCTATATGGTATAGTTTTATATTTATTTCTTTGTATTTTCATGATTTAGAAAATATATTCTATCAGTTTTTCTTGGCAAACCCATCAATAGAATGTGTGACCTTGTAAAAGACATCTAAGTTAAAGAAATTACATGTCAATTTACATGTTGTAATATGGATTTTCATCCAATATTGGCATTACTGGTGATTATTAGGTCCTACAAAACAGTGCTAAGAGCTCAACCTCAGGTCACAGTTGAGAACCAAGGGGTGGACTGCATGCTTTCAGGCTGAGACACCACAGCCTAAGACACATCACGACAACAAAGCTGCTTGCTCAAAAGGTCTCCACATGATAGGTCTTCCACCCTCCATTCCCAGTGATCTGTTTTCTATTAAGTTTATTGGTACATTTTAGGTGTACAATATAGTTACATTCATCATTGGGATCTTGTACATTTACATGACATATCTGGGATCTTATTTTTTCCCCATTCCCCTGCCCTCCCTTCACTCCCTCCACCCTTCCATATTTATGATGACATTTTATCCATTTTTTCCTTTTATCATATCTTTTCTTTTCCCTTCTTTCCTTTCCCCAACCCTTCCCACTTCCCCTACTCTTTTAGACCTTTTGTTCCTATTATATAATATAAAATATACATTTTGATCCTTATTTACACTTTTAGTTTTTCACACCAGAGCAACTATTTGGTATTTACTCATGTATGTCCTATCAATTTTCTTATGAGTATGGCCTCATTGTTCATCCACTTAGCTATAAATGTCTCTAGTTTCTCATTATTCATGGCTGAATTGTGTTCCATCACATTAAAAAAAAACATCATCTTTATCCACTCTCCAGGTGATGGACAATTGGGCTGTTTCCAAGTTTTAGCTTTTTAAAACTGTGCTGCTATATACATGGGTGCTCATATATCACGATGGTATCATTCTTTTAATTCTTTTGGGAAGATACCCAGAAGAGGAACAGTTGGATCAAATGGGACCTCTTGTCCTAGTTTTGGAGATATCACCATACTGATTTCCACAGTGGTTGAACCAGTCTGCACTCCCTAAAAAATGAAGACGGGTTCCTTTCTCCCACAACCTTGCCAGGATTTATTGGTAGGTTTCTTGATAGCAGCCATTCTTTCTGCATTGATATGGAATCTCAGTGTAGTTTTCAGCTGCATCTCTCGAATGAGCAGTGCTGTTGAACATTTTCTCATATGTTTGTTTGCTGCTTTTACTTCTTTGTGTGAAAAATATCTGCTAATATCAGATGCCCATTTTTGAGTTGGGCCTTTATATTTCGGGTGTCAGATTTTTTTTAATTCTTTATAAATTCTAGATAGTAGACATTTGTCTTTAGAATATCTAGTAAAAATTTTTCCCACATTTTAAATTGTCTCTTAGCTCTGTTGGTGGTTTCACTTGCAGTACAGAAGCTTTCTCATAAGATGAGATCCCAGGTGTTGATTCCTTGGGCTAGTTTCTGTGCTACTGAGGTATTGTTCATATAGTCTTTTCCATGCCAATGTCTTCAAGAGTTCTACATAACATCTTCCAGAAAGTTTAGTGTTTCTGTTTTAATATTTAGATCCTTAATCCACTTTTATCTTAGTTTCATGAATGGTGATAGATAAGGGTCTAGTATTAATCTTTGGCACATTGACATCCGGTTTTTCCAACAACCTTCCTTCCTTTCTTTCTTTCTTTCTTTCTTTCTTTCTTTCTTTCTTTCCTTCCTTCTTTCTTTCTTTCTTTCTTTCTTTCTTTCTTTCTTTCTTTCTTTCTTTCTTTCTCTCTTTCTTTTTTCTTTCTTTCTGGTACCAGTAATTGAACTCGGGTCCTTGCACTTGTGCAGCAGGCAGAGAAACCACTGAACTTAATCCCCGGCCTCTAACAACATTTATTAAATAGGTTATCTTTCCTCTAGTGAGAATGTATAGATTCTTTGTCAAAGAAGGTGCCCGAATATGTCTGTAGTTCTTTCTGCATCTTCTAATCTATTCTGCTTATCCAAAGGTCTATTTCTTTGCCAGTACCGTGTTGTTTATATCACAGTTGCTTTGTAGTATAGTCTCAGGTTGGGGATTGTGATATCCCTGCCATGTCTCTGTGGCTTAGAATTGCTTTTGCTAGTCTAGGTCGCTTCTGCTTCCAAATGAATTTTTAGATTATTTTCTCTAGTTCAGTGAACTATATTGTTGGCATTTCAATTGGCATTGCTTTAAATCTATACAGCAGTTTTGAAAGTATGGCCATTTTCACTATATTGGTTCTTCCTACCCAGGAATATGGACTATCTTTCTACTTTTTTATATCCTGTTCTATCTCTTTTTTCAGAGTTCTGTAGTTTTCAGTGTAGAGGTCTTTTGCTTCCTTTGTTAGATTGATTCCTAGATATTTCATTTTTTTTGGATTCTATTGTGAAAGGAATCGTTTCCCTAATTTCTCTCTCAGTGAGTCTGTTATTTGTGTATAAAAAGTCTATTGCTTTTTGAGTATTGCCCTTGTATCCAGATACTCTACTGAATCTGTCAGTAAAGTCTAGAATTCTTTTGGCAGAGATTTTGGGGTCTTCTATGTAAAGTATCATAACATCAGCAAAGAATGACACTTGAACTTCTTCCTTTCCTATCTTTATTCCTTTTATTTCTTTCTCTTTTCTAATTGCTGTGGCTGTTTCCAGAACTATATTGAACAGGAGTGGTATTAGTGGCAATCTTTGTCTTATTCCTTATTTTAGTGTGAAAGTTTTCAGTTTTTGACAGTTTAGTATGATGTTGGCTGTTGTTTTTTCATAGATAGCCTTAATCAGGTTGAGATAAAGACCTTCTATGCCAATAGAAGTTTTTTATCATGAATGGGTATTGGATTTTGTTGAAATTTTTTGTGCATCTATTGAGATGATCATATTGCTTTTGTCTTTGGCTCTGTTAATATAGTGTATTACATTTATTGATTTATGTATGTTGAACCATCCTTGCATCCCTGGGATAAATCTGACTTGGTCAGCATATATGATCTTCTTGATGACACTCTGCATTCTTTTTATCAGTATCTTGTTGAGGATTTTTGCATCTATGTTCATTAGGGAGATTGGTCTGTAGTTCTCTTTTTGGGTTGGGTCTTTCCCTGCTGTGCAATTCCAAGTAACACTTGCTTCCAGAAAAGAATTTAAAAGTATTGCGTCCCTTTCAATTTCCTTGATGAGTTTAAAGAGTAATGGCAATAGTTCTTCTTTAAATGTCTTCTGGAATTCAGCAGTGAAGTCATCAAAACCTGAGCTTTTCTTTGTTGATAAATTTCTAATCACATTTTCAATTTCACTCATTCTCACTGAGGGGTTTAGAATTTTTATATCTTCTTCATTTAACTTTGGCAATTTGTATGTATCCAGGAATCTGTCTATTTCTTTTGATTTTTTTTTTCTGTTTTATTAGAGTACAGGTTCTCAAAGTAGGAATTGATAATCATCTGGATTTCTGCTGGTTCTGTTATGACTTCAACTTTTTTGTTCTTAATTGCATGGATTTGGGCCTTTTCTTTCCTTATTTTCATAAGGTTAGATAAGGGTTTATCGATTTTATATATTCTCTCAAAAAACCATCTCTTTGATTCATTGATTTTTTTGTATCATTCCCTTAGTCTCCATTGCATTGATTTCTGCTCTGAGCTTTATAATTTCCTGTCTTGTACAAGCTTTGTGTTTGTCTTGCTCTTCTTTTTCTAGGAGCTTGAAGTTCAGCATTATGTTGTTTATTTGACCTTTCTCTGTTTTCCTAATATGACGATTCACTGCTATGAATTTCCCTCCTAGAACTGCTTTCATTGTGTCCCATAGATTCCTGTGTGTTGTACTAGCATTATCGTTTACTTGTAGAAACTGTCTAATTTCTTTAATTTCCTCTATGATCTATTCATTGTTCAGGATATTGTTATTCAATTTTCATGTGTTTGTGTTGGTTTTGTGGTTTCCTATGCTATTGATCTCCAATTTTATTGCATTATGATCTGATAATGTATGGGGGGTAACTTCAATTCTTTCACATTTACTTAAACATGTCCTATGAACTAGCATGTGTTCTATTTTGGAGAATGACTCACATGCAGCCAAAAAGAATGTATATTCTAATTTTGTGGGGTAAAACACTCTGTAAACATCTATTCAGTCTATTTGTTCAATAGCTTGGTTCAGTTCTAGAATTTTGTTGTTAATTTTTTGTCCAGAAGATCTGTCTATTTGTGTTAGTGGGGTATTGAAGTCCCCCACCACAATTGTATTAGTGCTTGAATTTTTCATGACCATTAATATTTGTTTTGTATAGTTGGGGGTATTTGTATTTGGTGCATATATATTTATGATTGTCATCTCTTCCTCTTGAATTGTTCCCTTCACAAGGATCTAATGTTCATCTTTGTCTCTCTTAATAAGTTTGGTTTGAAATCTACTTTGTCTGCAAATAAGATCATTACCCCTGCTTTTTTCCAGCTTCCTGTAATGTGGAGAAATGTTTCTGTCCTTTCACTTTCAGTTTACGAAATTATTTTTGAGTTAGGTATGTTTTCTGTATACAGCATATTGTTGGATTTTGATTGTTCCATTCTGTGAGTCTATTTATTTTGATTGGTGAATTGAGGTCATTAACATTGATGGTTTTAATGATAGGTATTAACTCTTCCTTGTCATGATGTTTTACTGTTGTTGGCTCTTTTATTTTTTATTCTTTCCCCTTTCCCTTTAGTTTCTTGTCTTCCTTGGTAGCTTCACTCTGTTGGGCCTAAAGGAGTTGTGACATTCATTGGCTTTTTCTAGATTATTGTTTAGAAATGTTTGGAGTGCTGGTTTGGTGTTCATGAACTATCTCAGGTGTTCTTTGTCATGTAAGAATATAATTTCTCCATGGATTTTAAAAGATAATTTTTCAGGATACAGCAGTCTAGGTTGGAAGTTATTTTCTTTTAGGGCTTGAAACACTTCACTACAGGCTCTCCTTGACTTGAGGGTTTGTGTTGAGAAATCTGCTGTGATTCTGATGGGCTTTTCTTTGTGTGTGATTTGTTTCTTTTCTCTAACAGTTTGTAGGACTTCATTCTTCTGTTGCATTTCTGAGATCTTGACTATTATATGTCTCGGTGTAGATTTTTTTGATCACAGCTAGTTGGAGTTCTATATGCCTCACTTATCTGTATGTCCAATTCTCTATTTCTGGGAAGTTTTCTACTATTACTTCTGTGAACAGATTTTTTATGTCATTTGAACTTTCTCCTCCTTTTCCATGGACTCCTATCAGTCTTATGTTATTCTTCTTTGCATCATCTAGCAGCTGCTGGATTGAATTCTCATGGTCCCTTACTATTTTGAAGAAATCTCTGTTTTCATGGACACTTAACTGCAATCCACTCTTCTATATCTGATATTCTATCTTCAAATTCACTCAATCAGCTGTGAATACTTTCAATGGAATTTTTAATCTCCTGAATATGTAATATATTAATAATATGTAATATATGAATATGTAATATATATGTAATTATATGCCTATATATTTAACATCATTTCACTCCATGTATAATCTTTTCTGCTTTTGTAACTTATTTTAAATTTTAATATCTAATAATCTCTGTGTAATTAAGGCCTCTAAGATTAACATGTACTCAGTATATGAGCACAAATATCACTGTCATTGTGTAGTTCTGGAAACTGAAATGGTGTGAATTTAATCAGTGAGCAACAGTAGCTGTTAGGTGTGTTCCTGTGAGCCATGTGGAGACCAAACCTTTCTGTGAGATAACAGGGGTTTAGAGTCACAGCTTCTTTGTCTCTCTCCTGATGTTTCCAGGTTTGCCATGTTCTTTAAAACTAAATTAATAATTTTCATGTTTGCCTCATATGTTATGCTTTTTACATACAACTGTGGCAAAGGAAAGAATTGACAATGAATTTACAATATGTGGTAGTCCTTAAGCTTAGAAAAAGAAGAAACATAAAAACCTCCTTATTTTAAAAAATATTTTATCTCTATACTTACATATCAGTTTAAAATTAAAATTTCTGTTTGATATTTTAAGATGATTTTATAATATACATCTCCATTTCCCAAGTAAGCTATTTCATTTAAACTTGTGTAAAAATTATTATGATCACTTTACTCCAAAAAGATGATTATAAAAATATCTACTTTTTGAAATTTAAGTTATTTTTATGTAAAAATTATTTCATCATTTTAGATGCCTAATGTGCAACATCTCTATTCTAAGGAATAGGTTTCATCACTGTTTTAATAATTTAAAACTGTTAATGAATTTACCGAAATATTTGAAAATATTGTGTATTATTCAAATTTTCAAATCAGTGACAAAATTATACCTTTACTTATATCAATATTAGTTCAAATCATTAATTCTTTTCCTATTATATTTATATTTTCTAAAATCTGTATTTTTAGTTTTTCCTGATTTTCTTTATTATCATGATTAAGAATTTAATAAATATTTTTGTTCAATATATTGCTTGGACTCTTCTCTCATTACATAGATATCTTAGCAATTTTTTTTCTGTCCCCAGTTATTTTTAAAGGAACAGCTTTAACTTATTTTCTTATATGTGATTTAGAAAAAATACTGTATCAATTTTTTGTTGAGGAAGTTTTTGTTAATAAGTATGCATGACTTTGTAGACAACATTTAAGTTAATAAACTTATTTAATTTTAATGAAAGCTAAATCACTTTATTACATAGGGAGGAAAGAATTTATATAGTTATTATGTGAGCATAATATGGCCTAGTGGGCTATCTATTGTAGTCTTTCAGATTAACCAGGGCAGCACATAGACTCTGGGCATCTATGCATCCAGAAGCCACTCCTGGGAACTGAGGCACTGGGGCCATGGTCCAGACTTGAGCATAGATTATGCAGACACAGCATTTTCCCCTCACCCTGGCTCCCAAGAGCAGAGGGGATGGGAGTAGCTGTGGTCCAGGCTCCCCAAGGACAAACCTGGAAGAGGACAGAGGTCACCACAGAAGGCAGAGCTCAGCTCCAGATGGCAGGGAATGGCCTCTCCCACCAGGACAGAGGCTGAGAAGGAGACATAGGAAAGACAACATGATTTCCGTGTTGCTCCTTCTATTAGGCCCTGTCCCACAGTGGAATTCTACAGGAAATACTGGTCTCCAGTCCAGATGCCCCCACAAGGAGGCAGAATCATTGTGTGTGTGTGTGTGTGTGTGTGTAATTGTGTAAGAATTAAGGCTATTGCTTTTGCTCCTATAGGGTATCACCTTGTTTTGTTTGGTTCTCCCATTCTCCCATACCTAGGTTTGTTTCATGTGGTTTTCTGTCATTCTATTAGATACACATACCTGGTAGTTTAGTAATTGGGTTCAAACTCCCTATAAATTTTCTAACATTCCAATTATACTTCCTCCCCTTCCTATTTTATTCTTTCTCTTCTCATACTGACTTGTAGATATCCAGGCCTGCAGGCAGGGAGAGAAAGGAAAAAGGGCTGTATTAGGCTTTATTAGAGAAATTAGTAGGGAATCTTACTCAAAGTGGCTTTGCCCTCTGTAGTTAGATTCACTGGCTAATCCTGGGCTGAAATGTCACAACTTTACTGGAGGAATTTCTTAGGAGGGACTGAAAGGACACAGGTAGAGAAGGAGAGAGAATGCAGACCTATAAAGGCACCAGGGAGCACAATGAGAATAAGAATTTACAGCTAAGGATGGAATGCTCTATAAGGAAGAGACTGATCAGAGAAGGCACTGACAGGCAAAGGAGGAAGCCAGAGAAGGAGAGCCCACACTTTCAGTAAAATAAAGAGGGGACATGGATGGGGCAGCTACCTAAATTAAGAGAAAACAGTTCTTTAGTTTATAAAATATAAGCATACATATATTCCCTCTAGGGTCACTGTGTTATCACACTAGGTACACACACATCCCCTCACTAACTCTAAAAGCTCCCCTGCAAGCCCACACCTTCTTATACGTCACAAAGTGTAGGAAGGACTCAAAGAAAGCCTCCCAAAAGAAGAATGTATTTAGGCAAGGGTGCCTGGCTCAGGATCCTGGGACATGGGATCCAGCCAAAGACAGGGTAGGAAACAGAGTGTGCCTTGCCCGGGTGCTGTGACCTGGGATGGAGGGTCCCTACCCTTAAGAGGCCCAGGGACAGAGGCCTGTACCCGTCCATCTTTTTCTAGACCCTATGTTCTCTCCAGGGCAGCTCATTTCTGTCTGCTTTTTTTCTTCCTTTCCATGAATAAAGCATCTTTCTTTCTTAAACTTCTTGTCTCTAATTCTTTATTGGTGCTATTTGTCATCAGGATGGCTGCTCACCCTGGCTGTGATACTCTTATGATAGAATCATGCTTTTATTTACAATGTATTTCCTGATGAAAATTTTATCATTCCATCAGTGATAATGTCAGTGATAAAATAAATATGTGCTGGAAATTTCATCTGTACTCAGCAACAACAAAAACACAACACAACAAAACAAACAAAACACAATCCTGACATACTATTGAATGTAAAAATTATTCTTTGCAAATTGAATTAACTCTGTGACAAATTAAAAGTAAATAAATAAGATTTAGCTACATCTCAGAGTATAATAAGGTAATGTGTTTCTGCTCTCCTATGTGAAACTTGTAAGGAAGAGGGGAAACTTCCTAGGGAAAAAGGGGAAATTCCTTGCTCATTTTCTCTTAGAAGATTAGTCCTTGGCCTTGTGCCCAGTGTTTGTCCTTGGATTTGGGCCCAGAGGGTGACCACGTGCTGCAGGACCCTGTGTGCTCCTTGATGGGGCCTGGAAGCACCAGGCAGGGAAGCAGGGTGTACAGTGCTCTGGTTAAATGCACGCTTCCTCACTGGGACTCTTTCAGAGGAGACTTCCTGGCTAAGTGTCCATTTGATCAAGGGCTGAGCAAATCTGCTAGAGTGATTTAATTTACCTCTGAACTAAAAAGAAGAATGCACAAAAATAACAGTGAATAGTATAAAAAATATAAAAATTATTCATATCAAGGAAAGGAAATATCATACAAAGTCTGAGGTACTTATATTATCATGTTTTCCTTCAGAAAAAAATTTGTAATTTTCAAATTTCTAGATAGACAGTATGGGAACAAGTTGTTTTCATCAACCTTGACTCACACTAAGTATCATGCTTAAAATTGGAGTGTTTTAGAAAAGATGAAATGGGCATTTTTAACATAAAATATGCATATGCATACATTTAAAACTTATCAAAGTAATATTAATATATTTAAAGGAAGAACAAACAGATGAGAGAATTGTAATCAGCACTGCAAAAAGTACCCTTAAAGCTTAGGGTTTTTTCTCTTTTACAGAAAAGCGGTTCCCTAAGGCCAAAGGCATAAAGAGCCTGTCTCGGGAATGTGAAGCAACAGCCTATGTTCAACAATATTTTAATGTTTAAAAAGTTATTTACATTCTAAGTTTTGATAGATATACTCAGAAATTCTATGCTATATGCAGTATATAATCTTAGTGGGCCTCACCTCAATATCCTAAAATGTGAAATCGATTTGTAATTAATACTCAGAAACACTGGGAACTAAAAGAGAATAAAAGGTAAACTGAAGATATTTGCCGTATAGTTCATTACATATACTTGCTTAAGTTGGCAAAAACAAGTTATAAACAGAAGTGTCCAATTTTTTAGATTCTCTCAGGAGGCAAAATATCTTGGTAGAATTCCAGTGATAAGAGGTAACTGCTCTGGCTTCACAAAAGTTCTTTTCTATGTCCTTCCTGTGATCTCAAAATCTGTGAATAACAGTGACTATGGCATAAACCTTATATGGGAATTAAATATGTTAAGAAAGAAAACATTTAGTATGTATCATATTCAAGCTAATTCCATGGGATGTAACTTTTTATCATTTCAGAAGCAAATGTCAATTCATACCATATCCTTCTCTATCTGACATTTGAATTGTTTTGTCTATATTCACCAAAGTTTTTGTCAATTCTCAGGAAGAGTAAACAAATTAAAATAAATTCTGGTGCATTCATAAAAACAAAACCTGTTTTTAGTTACTCAACCTAAGTATGGAATTTGATTTCTCAATAGTTTAAAACGTTCCACCATGGGTAGATGGAACTCCACCAGTGTGCCTGGCTTCATCCTTATGGGGCTGACGGACTCTGCAGAGACACAGCTGGTCCTCTCCATGCTCTTTCTCCTGATTTACCTGATCACGGTGCTGGGGAATATGGGGATGATACTGATCCTTCGCCTGGATCCCCGGCTTCACACCCCCATGTACTTTTTTCTCACACACCTGTCATTTCTCGACTTCAGCTACTCAAGTGTCTTCACCCCTAAAACCTTACAGAGCTTACTGACTTCTACCAAGAGCATCTCCTTCCTGGGCTGCTTCATCCAGATGTTCTTTTTCATCCTCTTGGCTGCCACTGAATGTTTTCTTCTCTCCTCAATGGCCTATGATCGCTATGTTGCCATCTCTTGCCCTCTGCACTATCAACTCATTATGTCCACAAGACTGTGTCATGCCCTGCTTGCTGGGTCCTATGTTATTGGCTTTGTGGATTCCATTGTCAATGTGATTTGTATAAGCAGATTGCACTTCTGCAAGTCTAATGTCATACAGCACTTTTTCTGTGACACATCCCCAATTTTAACCCTGTCTTGCAGTGACACATTTGTGGTTGAACTCATTTTATTCATTTGTGCTGGCTCCACCATAGTGTTGTCCCTCAGCATCATATCAGGATCCTATCTGTCCATCCTCTCCACTATCCTGAAAATTAATTCCACTGCTGGAAAGAAGAAAGCCTTCTCCACTTGTGCCTCCCACCTTATGGGAGTCATCATCTTCTACAGCACTATGATCTTTACTTATCTAAAACCCAAGACATCCTACTCCTTGGGAAAGGACCAGGTGGCTTCTGTGTTTTACACAATTGTGATCCCCATGCTGAACCCTCTCATTTACAGTCTCAGAAACAAAGAGGTGAAAAGTGCTGTGGTTAGAATCACAAAAAGAGAGAGCTGCAGGCAGTTGATATCACAGTGGTGCTAAGCATTTCCACTTGTCTTTTCCTTGTTTAAAGGAGAAATTAGTCTGTTTTTGAACCAAAACTTCTGTGTATTTTTACTTTTTTTTTTCTCTGTAGCTTTCTTTCCTTAGCAAATATGATAGTGGAAATTTCCAGGAAGAGATTTTTAGACATTTACCTTTCACCTGACAGTCTTGAAATATGTGCTAATCTGTAGGTAAGTACCTGTGACTTTAAGGACAACTAATTTACAAAACATGTAAATATGTTTGTCATATTGAAAATGACATCATACAATGTTCAGGCATGCTCTAATTTTAGAGAATTTTATATTAGTCATTCTGCTTATAATAGAGATTAAAACTACAATGTTTTGAGAAATGTCTTTAAAATCAAGATTCAGGCATTTATATCCTTGTACCACCAACTTTCCAATGTACAACACAAATTAATTCACTGAAATTCTAAAAGTCAGTATTGTGAACAGCACAAGATATTTAATAATTCCATGTGTGTCTGATCACAAGGTGGTTGTAAAACATTGAGGGCAGTAACAATGAATACTGGCAATCATCTGATGCCTTGAATTACTATGATATTTAATACATAATACATTTTTGAATAATATTTCTTCATGTTTTATGAATTTCTGTTAATTTAATGTATAACATAACATCTATAAAAGAAAAAACTGAAACCAGGAGTTCCCAATTTTGGATTCAGAATAAAGTTGAATACTGAATTAGATTGAAGTTATAGGAAAGTAATGTGTCCTAATCTTGAAGACAATTTGGAAAATGAAAATTACTACAGAAAAGAAAAGTTTTGTAATAATGATTGACAGTCCTGTGCCTGTTCTTACAGATCAGAGGTTATGAATTTATGTCTATGTATTTAATAATTTTTCTATAATTTCTTGTATAATATATGCTGCTGATTTATTTTAAAAATTTATATCTAATAATCTGTAATGTAAGATTAACATGTTTTCAGTATATGAGCAATGTTCAGAGTCTTATTCCAAGCATATTTATATGTTTATAAGAAGTGTTTTTCTTCTTACATTCATTTTATGTATTTACATGAGTTAGAAAATTTATACTATTAATTTTTGTTAGCAAACCTGTCAATAGAATCTCTGACTTGGAAAACAATATTTAAATTGAAGAAATTCCTAAATTTTAATTAAATTAGTGCCATTAGATGTTCTTTATTACATAGGGTATGAAGCATTTAAGTCATGTTATTAAATAACCATACTATAATCTCTTGGCCATAAGAAACATTTAAACTATTTGAATCTGCACAATCATTTGCTTCTCATATCACTACATAGCTCATATACTGTAAGTTATCTCTCTGAAATAATGTAAGATCTCATGCCCTCTTTCATAGTCCCAGGTCAGTGTGCTATGGAATATAAATATAATTTTTAAAACACCGCAATGCAGCACAACAAAGTATGAACACCTCATTTTGCTTCCCAGTGATTAATAGCTAGACAATAACACTATTATACTTTACTAAAACAGACATTATTGAAATATTGAAACATGTGCATTGTTCAATGTTTTGTACAGTTTCTAATAAAAGACACTGTGCTTGGCATTGGGGGCTAAAGCTTCAAAGGCACAAGTATAAACTAGATACAGAAAATGATTTGGTAAAGGAAAGAATAAATTACCAGATGGTGGATGAATATGGGCACGGTGATTGTATTAGCAAACAGTTTTCCTAGTGTGATAAAACATTGAGGAATAGACTCACTCAAAAGAAAATAATATTCATGGTTATCACCTGAATTTATCGGTGTTTCACACTCACCCTGTTGCTCAGAATACTTTTGGTTTGGCTGTTTTTGGCAGATAACTCAGTGCTCAGGTCCTCCTACCTTTTGATTTTGTTATTTTGTTCCACATAGTCAGAGGGAGTTCATCCAATATTCACTGTGAAGTACAGATGAGAATTTGCTTCACAAAGGAAAAAAATCTTTGCATAGATTTTGTTCATATGAATGTTTTTCATAAAATACTTTATTAGATAATTACTCATATTATGTATTTCTTCTACTGTACCTTTAAAGAACTTTGATTTTTAATCATCAAATTCATCAGCAGAATATTTTAATAATATATTTTATTTTCTATGTTAATTTTTGTGAGGTCTTAATGATATCTTTATTTTATTCTTATATTCTTTTTATTGCTCTCCATGCAGTAATCTTTGTTTTTTTCCCCATATTATACTAATTTCTACTGAATATATATCTATGTATAACTTTTCTTTTTTGGTGCTGGGGATTGAACCCAGGTCATGAAAAATAATAGGCAAACACTGTACCATTAAGCTACCTATCCAGCCCTTATTAAACAATCAGCAATAAAAGGCCCCTTTAATAATATTGACCAATTTTACCTGTTTGTTATTTTTCTCATACATGCTATTTTTATATGCAGTGTTAATTCATAAAGAAATAGTATAACTTCCCTTAAGTCATTTAGTTTTAAAGTATTTGAAATTAAAATTTCCAATATTTTCCACATTTCATTTATGTTATTACATTTGTCATTTCTCTTCTGCAAAGACTCAAGTGTCCTTCATAGTTATCCTTCCCAGGATCCTTTGAACTGCTTAACAATGGTTTCCTAAATTTCTTATTGTTAAAAAAATTGTTCACATCTATATCCTCACAATTTTTTCCTGTTCCATTACTGCTTTATGTTAGACAATTTGATAGTGCCCTGAAGTAACTTTATGCTTTTATTCATTCCACTTTCTTAACATTAATTCTCCTTAGAAAGGTTCTGCTATTTCTTTTTCAATTTCATGATTTTGTCTTAATCTGCAGTGACTCCATTGAAGACCCTGTTGTAGGATTCCATGCATATGGTTTTGTGTGTGAGTGTGTGCATGTGTGTGTGTATCCATGTGTTTTTCCAGTATGATGCCAAAGACTCTCTGTAACTTCCATCTTCCTAGTATAAATTCTGACAAATTCATGCATGTTGCTTCCACTCGTGACTATTTATTCAAATATCTCTAGAACCCTTTAGACAATTACTACCAGGAATGCTGTAATTGAACAAGTTGATCACATTAGTTATTCTTATATATGTTTGATAGTGATGAACAGAGAAGACTTGGAGAGATAATATAATATCTTTCAATTACAGGTCCACTGGTTTTCATATCTTCTCAAGGTTGGCTTTAACTATGGTTTAATATGTAGCTGAGATTCCTCCATGCTTCCAGTGGTTACATCTTGCTTCCAAACTTTTCAGAAAGTGAGCAATTTCATGGGTTCCACATATTCTTGGAAGAATCTTGTCTTTGGAATTTAAATTATGTGAAAGAATGTGAATTCAAACTTTGGAAAGAGTCACTAAAAATTATAATTTTGTAGATGAACTGGATTTTTAAACAAGAGTAGAGGAAATTTTATTGTAGGTTGTTACAACATACATGCAAATGGAACCTCTCTTATCCATTTTATTACTTGGAGAAGCTTTTCTATGTATGACACCACATTTACCAGTGCACTATCAATTTCTGGAATTGTAAATGCCATTTTCTATATGTACTTCCCAAGTGAGCACAGTTCAGCCCTTTTCTAGGTGATCCTATCCATGCTGTCCTTATGATGCTGCATTGTTTTTTTGGTCATTCCTTGTTTTATTCATTCTTTCATGTTTTCTCCACCCTTCCTTCCTCTCTATCTCCCTGTTTTCCCTGTTCCTTGCTATCTTCCTTCTTTCCTTCCCTCCCTCCTTCTCTCCCTCTCTGCTTCTCTCCTTCCTTCCTTCCTTCCTTTTTCTTATATTTTTGGGCTATATGCTATTAACTCAAGCCAAAATATTCAATGTCCTAATGACAGCAAGGACTTATCAAACCCAGTGGAAATCATTTCTGCAAAGTATTTTACATATATTAATTTTCTGTCTTATTTCTCTCACTGAGTTAATAAAGATCTTCAATACTAAAGTGAAGCTATCAGGCAAGTCCTTCATTTCTTTATGCAAAGTAAACTTAAAATCCTGAGCTCTGTTGCTAAACATTTTAACTTATAATTTGGACATCATTCTATAGAGCTATGTGGCATTGAGCCCAGCATTTAAAATTTTTGTATAGGTTTTTCTCATTTTGGATACAATTAAATAGTACAAAAATTTCATGGATATAAAATGACAGAATGTACATGCATTAATAAAATTGTACAATGGCTCATAAGCTGCATAGATATGCACATTATTACTGTGGCAAGGGAGGAAATTTTCCTCATAGTTTTAAGATTTCTGGCTAGATGTGAAAATGTTAAGGCAAAGATGATTTAAGTATGGTGAGCATGCAAATTTATTCCATAAAATTTTGCATGACAATAGGCTAGAAAATGGACAGACTAAGGCAAACATAACTCACAACTCATTTCAGTGTATTTTTAATTGGCACATATAAATACTGATCATTTTAATTACCTTAGACCTCCTTCCCTCTCCTTTTTCTATTTTCTGTACCAAAGATGGAACTCAGGACCTTGCACTTGTGAGGCAGGTATGGCACTACTGATAAATCCCCAGCACTGCCCTCTCCTTTCTTACCTCTCCCTGGTACCCAGTCCCATCACCAAACAAACAAAAAAATCTTTTTTATTATTTCATATTCTTTCTCTCTCCTCTCTCTATCTGTCAATGTTTCTCTGTCTCCTCTCTGTCTCTCTCTCTCTCCCTGTCCATCTGAGACAGGGTCTCACTACATATTGTAGTTTAGGCTGTGAACTTACGATGTAAGCTACCAGTGATGACCCTCCTACCCCAGATTCCTCTGTGGTTAGATTACAGACTAACGTCTCCTACCTCTATGTCACCTATCTCTATGATGCCTACCTCTGTGTTTTCTTCCTCTTTTGTTTTAAGACAGGGAGAGCATTTGACAAAATGTCTTGCTCTGTCATCCAGTCCCACTTCAAACCTCAGATATCCTCCTGCCTTAGTTTCCCATATGCTGTGATTACAGAAATGCACCACTCTGCCTTGATTTTATTTCTTTTTTTCTGTGCTCTTCACATTATTTACATGCTGTGTTTCTCATATCAGCAAAGTCATGCAGTCAAAGAAATTTGTCCAATCCACCAGATACTCAGATCTGTGAGGAGATTGTGGAGATTGCTGGTACATGAGAGAGGTAACAATCAGGTAAACTCAGATATGTGACATTTAAAAAGGGGAATAACTGAAGTACTTCACAAGTGCAGAAAATATGATTGGTCAGTGTGGAGGAGAATTTGCCCTTGCTCATGCTGATAAGAGAGAAACCTCCCCATATTACAGTGTCAACTCTGCTACCAGAGATAGAGCCTGAGGAGGAGACCTGAGTTGATCCAAACAAGTAGGAAGGTAGTGATGCTTCCCAATATTTCCCTATGCAGTGAGACAGCCTTGGGTCTGGCACCATCTTGTAAGTCCTCTCTCCCTCTCCCTAAGTAGAACAAGCAGGAGAAGGAATTTGACAACACTCCTGCTGAGAGGTATCTGGAATCACTTTCGCTATTTTGGTAGGTGGAGTAGGAGACCAGACACCTGAACATTTTCTGGTCTTCAGTATTGAACAGTAACTTCTCTCCAGACAGACAGTGAGACCCTTTTAATAGGTTGGATCCCAAAGGAGAGTACCTGGGACACAAAAGAGTGAGATCAAGGGACAGAGGAAGATGGCCTAGGGCCCGGCTTCCTGGAGAGCAGAAGCCAGGGTGGGAAATTCTCCATGGAGTGAGAGACAGAGAGCTTGAGCTCAGCTAGTGGTGAGCACATTCAGCCCAGTGAAGGGACAAAGCAGAACACAACATGCAGTAATAGAGAAAACAAGGTTCTCTGAACACTGCTGCAGGCCAGAGCTCAGGCACAGGAGGATTTGGGGGAGGTGGGATCTGAGGCTGGGAGCAGGGCTGCAGAGAGTTGTGGAAGGCAGGGGTGTGCAGCTCCTTATTTCACTGAAGACCTTGTTGCCCCAGCACTTCTGCTCTGCTCTAGGCCATCAGTTTAACCAGGGCAGTGCATAGACACTGGGCATCCAAGCATCTGGGAGCCAAGCCTGA
This sequence comes from Heterocephalus glaber, assembly GCF_000247695.1. The sequence continues at coordinate 5,434,758 of NW_004624864.1, forward strand.
GAACTGAAGCACTGGGGTCTTGGTAAGGACCTGCACACAGATTATGCAGACACTGCATTTTTCTCTCACCCTCAATCCCAAGAGAAGAGGGGATGAGGGCAGCTGTGGTCCAGGTTCCCACAGGCAAACCTGGCAGAGGACAGAGGTCACCACCGAGGGCAGAGCTCAGCTCCAGACTGCAGGAAAGGGCCTCTCCCACCTGGACAGAGGCTGAGAGAAGACACAGGGAAAGACAATGTGATTTCTATGTTGCTCCTTCTATTAGGCCCTGTGCCACAGTGGAAATACTGGTCTCCAGTCCAGATGCCCCCACAAGGAGGCAGAATCTCTGTTTGTGTGCATGTGTGTGCGTGTGTGTGTGTGTAACTGTGTAAGAATTAAGGCTATTGCTTTTGCTGCTACAAGGTATTAAATTTTTCTCTTAGGTTCTATAATATCTAGGTTTGTTCTATGTGTTTTTCTGTCATTCCATCAGATACACAGCGCTGACACTTTACTAATTGAGTTCAAATTACCTGTAATTTTTCTCACTTTCCAATTATATTCCCTCTCCTTCTTTTTTAATTCCTTTTCTTTTTATAATCTCCTATAGGTATGCAGGTCTGTATGCAGGGAAAGAATAGAAGAGCCGCATTAAGCTTCATTATAGAAATTAGTAGGAAATCTTATTCAAAGTGGCTTTGCCCTCTGCAGTTAGATTCACTGGCTAATTCTGAGCTGAAATGTCACAACTTTACTAGAGGAATTTCATAGGAGAGATTGAAAGGGCACAGGTAGAGAAGGAGAGAGAAAACAGACCGAGAAAAGCACCAGAACACACAATGAGAATAAGAATTTACAGCTAAGGATGGAATGCTCTCTAAGGAAGAAACTGATCAGAGAAGGCACTGACAGACAAAGGAGGAAGCCAGAGCAGGACAGCACACACTTTCAGTAAAATGTACGGGGACACAGATGGGGCAGCTACCTAAAGTAAGAGAAAACAGTCATTTAGTTCATAAAATGCAAACACATATATATTCCCTGTAGGATCACTGTGTTATACACACATCCCCTCACTAACTCTAAAAGTTCCCCTGCAAGCCCACACCTTCCCATACATCACCCAGGGCAGGAAGGGGTCCAACAAAGTCTCCCACAAGGAGCCTGCATGTAGGCCAGGGTGCCTGGCTCAGGATCCTGGGTCCTAAGATGCAAAGACAGGCTAGGAAACACAGTGTGACCAGTAAAGGTGCTGTGGCCTGTGAGGGAGGGTCTCTAATCCTAATTAAAGAGGCCCAGGGACAAAGGATTGCACTTGTCCATCTTTTTTAAAATTAATTTTATTGGTGCATTTTAGGTATACAATATGATGACATTCACCATTGGAAATTTGTACCTTTACATAATCTCTCTTGGTTCTTATTTTTTCCCCATTCCCCTGCCCTCCCTTCAACCCCTCCAGTCCTCCCTATTTACAAAGACTTTGTTTCCTTTTTTCATTTTTTCATATTAATTCCATTCCCTTCTTTCCTTTCCCCTACCCCTCCCACTTCCTTACCCTTTGCCCCTTTTCTTCCTAGTTCACATTATCTCTTATACCTTTTAGTCCTTATTTACACTTTCAGTTTCTCACACTAGAGAAACTATTTGGTATTTACACATGGTGTCCTGTTTATTTCACTTAGGAGTATGGCCTCAATGTGCATCCATATAGCTAAAAATGTCTCTTATTTCTCTTTTTTATGGGTGAGTAGTACTCCATTTTATAAAAAACCAACACATTTTCTTTATCCAATCTCCATTCGATGGGCAACTGGGCTGTTTCAAAGTTTTAGCTCTTATAAA
>NW_004624864.1:5437552-5474091 GCF_000247695.1 Heterocephalus glaber
CATGAAGTATGCTCCTGGAATTTCAATTAGGATTGCATGAATCTGTATAGTAGTTTTGGGAGTATGGGCATTTTCACTATTTTGATTCTTCTTATCCAGGAACAAGGGATGTCTCCATTTTCTGATATCGCCTTCAATTTCTCTTTTCAGATTACTATCGTTAGGGCCAGGGATTTAGCTCAGTGGTTCTGGCAACTGCCTCACAAGTGCAAGGTCCCAAGTTTGATCCCTGGTACCAAAAAAAAGAACCCAGATTACTATAGTTTTCAGAGAAGAGGTGTTCAATTTACTTTGTTAGGTTGATTCCTAGGTATTTCAGTTTTTTGGATGCTATTGTGGAAGGAATTGTTTCCCTATTTCTCTCTCAGTGAGTCAGTTGTTTGTGTAGAGGAAAGCTATTGATTTTTGCTTGTTGACCTTATATCCAGGTACTTTACTGAATTTGGCTACTAAGTCTAGAAGACTTTTTGTGAAGTTCTTGGGGTCTTCTATGTAGAATATCAGGTCATCTGCAAATAATGACAATTTGACTACTTTTTTTCCTGTCTTTATTCCTTTTATTTCTTTCTATTGTCCAATTTCTGTGGCTGTTTCCATAACTATGTTGAACAGGAGTGGTGACAATGGACATCCTTGTCTTGTTCCTGATTTTAGTGTCAAGGATTTCAGTTTTTGACCATTTAGTATGATATTGGCAGTTGGTTTTTCATAGATGGCTTTTATCAGATTGAGGTAGAGACTTGTCTATTACAATTTTTGTAGGGTTTTTATTATAAATGCATGTTGGAGTTTGTCAAATGCTTTTTCTGCATCTATTGAGATGATCATATGGTTTTTGTCCTTGACTCTATTGATATAGTGAATTACATTGATTGATTTGCATATGTTGAACCACCCCTGCATCCATAGGATGAATCCCACTTGGTCAGGCTGTATGATCTTCTTGATGATCTTCTGCATTGTATTTGCCAGTATCTTTTTAAGGATTTTTACCTCTGTGTTCATTAGGGAAATTGGCCTATAGTACTCTTTTTCGGTTGGGTCTTTCTCTGCTTTGGGGATCAAAGTGATGCTTAATTCCAGGGATGAATTTGGGAGTATTGCTTCCCTTTCAATTTCAGTGGACTATATAAACAGTAGTGGCCACAGTTCCCCTCTAAATGTCTTGTAAAATTCAGCAGTGAAGCCATCAGGACCTGGGATTTTCTTAGTTGGTAAGTTTTTCATTACATTTTCAATTTCACTGATTGATATTGGGTCGTTTAGAATTTTTAAGTCTTCTTTGTTCAACTTTGGTAATTGATATGTATCTAGGAATGTGTCCATTTCTTCTGTTTTCTATCTTATTAGCATATAGGTTCATGAAGTAGGTATTGATGATCCTCTAGACTTCTGCTGAGTCTTTTGTAATTTCATCCTTTTCATTCCTAATTGTATGGAATTGGACATTTTCTTTCCTTTTTCTGGTAAGGTTGGCTAAGGGTTTGTCAATTTTTTTTATTCTTTTGAAGAGCCAACTCTTGGCTTCATTACTTTTTGTATTGTTCTCTTTGTCTCCATTGCATTGATTTCTGCTCTAATCTTTAAGATTTCCTCTCTTATATGAGCTTTGGGTTTGTCCTGGTCTTCTTTTTCTAGAAGATTGAGGTTCACCATCAGGTTGTTTAATTGGGCTCTAATTGGGCTTGCTCTGTTTTTTCCGATATTAATATTCACCTTCTCCATGCTGTGGGCAGCTGTGGTCCTTGACACTGGAGGCATTGGAATGGTGTCCCAAAAGGCTCACCTCCTCAGCCTTGTGGGTGGCTCTTCTCTTTGCTGCTTTGGCCAGTGATTATGGCAGCCTGGAAGGCTCACTTCCTTGGGCCTAGGGTTGGCACTGCTCTTTGGCATTGGGGGCAGTGGTACAGTGGCCCAGAAGGCTCACTTCCTTGGCCCTGGGGGTGGCACTGCTCCTGGGTGCTGGGAGCAGTGATATGGCTGCCTGGAAGGCTCACCTCCTTGGCGCTGGGTGCTGCTCTGCTCCTTGGTGCTCAGGGCAATGGTACAGTGACCTAGAAGGCAAACATCCTTAGCCCTTCAGGCAGCTGTCCTCCTTGGCCCTGTGGGCAGTGGTACAGCAGCTCAGAAGGCTCACCTTTGATGCACTGGGGGTGGCTCCGCTCCTTGGCCCTGGGGGCAGTGGTACAGTGGCAAAGCCAATTGGACTAATTTAGTATCCACACACCCTTGATCCCAGCATCACACCCTTAATCCCAGAATCACACACTCAAGATCCAGCCACCTCTGAAATACCTCACCTATGACTCACAAGGCTTTGGGGAGACATCTAGACACAGGCATAACAAATGTATTTATTCTGAAATTGCTATATATATACACACATTATATATATGTAATGTATAATATAAAATATATTATATATGATGTGTACATATATATTATATATGTACACATTATATATAATTTATATATGTATACATTGTATACAATATAATTTATTTTTAATTCAGAAAAGTAATCTTCGTATTTACTGAGAACAATGTGACACATGTAGTTATAAATGTTTTTAGGACCTCAAAACTAGATTGGAATCCTTGCTTTTCTATTTGAAGTTTATTTTATCTTCTTTACATTTCTTGGCAATTTCTTTCCTCATCTACAATGTGAACATAATTATATATATCTTACAAATTGTTACAGAAATTAAGAGAAGAAATATATGAAAACATTCACCACAGGGCTGTAGACACATATAGGATTTTCATTAATTTTATGAGCCTAAAAGATATACCTAAGACATAGAAAGAACCAATAGTACAGCGATAACAGAGAAATAATAAGTGTAGTTATCCAATATGATAATAGAGAAAACTGTAGTTATCCAATATAGTTAATATTTTCAACATTTTAGAAGAGTCTGGGAGCCTGAGTTTTTGAATATTAGAAAAGGGATAAATGAAGCTGTGAGAGGAACCAAGATAAAAGATTCTTCACTGAATGGAAAACCACATATTTCTTAAAATTTGGATGTTCACAGATGGCACTATGTGTGTATGTGTACACACTAGTGAAAATGTTCCATACAAATTTGCTTCTGAAGTAATACTAAAATAATTATAATCATAGTGATCATATTAAAAGAAAATTACTAGTTCAATCTTTTGTATTATGACAATATGGGGAATGGATTAAGAATTTGAAGTTTAGAAAGACAAGAAAAGCTGAGATCTAATCTTGCCTCTGCTCTTTATTACCTGCTTGAATTGTACGACACTGTTAACTTCTGAGCTTCTATTTTCTAATGTGTGAAATCAATGTAAAAATCATAGTAGTAATCATCTCCTTATGTAGTGAGAAGAAAATCAAGAAATGTCTTTGAGAAAACATGGTAAGTGTTCAGTTGTGTTACACAGCATCACCATGGCTGTTATGTCTAGTAATATTGAATCATTGAGGTTTTGCCTCATTTGCAAAATATGTTAAACAATATCAGTCACATAGATTATTGTAAGTGTCTAAAAGTTCTTGCATGAAGACAGCTGGGCACGATACAATGCACATAGCACTCAATAATATAAAAGTATATATTATTAGCTCTTGTCATTAGATATGACAATAAGCATTATAAATCCTGCTTCAGTGCCCTTATGTCCTGCATATGCCCATCAATTATTCCCTTTTACTGATGTTGAATCCTCCAAATAGTCTAACAGGTGTTTCTATCTTCTGCTCACTAACTGCACCTCAAACCTCCTCCCTTAGGCACATGAGCACTTTTACTAGTGTAATAGCCAGGATTTTTGCTTCTTCAAATACTCTCTCTGTTTATATTTTCTGTTACCGATCAAGGTGCTCCATTTTTAAAGAGACAGAGAAAAAAATTTGCATTCATGGCCTCCACATTCACTATTATCCTTCCTTTGCAGGCTTAGATGCTACTAGTGCACAATCTAAACCAAAATAGTCTGGCAGTAAAATGACACAATTAGGATAGGATTCGCAAGGTAGAAGCAAAATCTTTATATGTTGATGAAATGATCATCTACAGAGAAAATACTAAACAATCTCTAGGAGCCCCTAGAACTTGTATTTGAATTTAGCAGGATTAGAAAACACAAAGTATATATATAAAAATTCAGGTCTATGTATACTTGGTATAAATGAAGAATTGCATATTGAAATTTAAATGTTATGTAGTAGTACAAAGGACCTGGGAAAGTAAAAAGAAAAAGAAAAAAAAAAACCAATGTTTTAAGACATTTAGCACCTAATTTTAAGACTTTCTCTAAAGCTACAGTAATCAAGGCAGGGTTGGTGTAAGGAAAGACATACAGATCATTGGAATAAAACAGAAAATCTAGAAATAGAACCGCACATATATGGTCCACTGAGTTTTGAAAGATTATTTAACATTAACATTTTATAGAAGATAAACTCAATTCAAGAGCTGAGGAAAAGATAGTGTTTTCAGCAAATGGCACTAGAACACCTGGTATCCATATATAAAAAATTAACCTCAACCCTTTATTTCCATACATAAAAATAACTTGAAAGGATCTATGAACCTAAATATGAAAACCTAAAAGTATGAACTTTAAGAAGAAATTATAAGGGAAAATGTTTATGAATTCAGGGTAGGCAAGAACTTCCTAGGATACAAAAAACATGATGTATAAACAGAAAGATTGATAAATGAGATTCCATCAAAATTTAGAACTTTAAATGACATTGTTAAAATGAAAAGTAGTCCTTAAATAGACCATATTTACAATACATATAACCTATGACTAGAATATATAAAGAACACTTACAGCTCATTAATAGACAACCCAATTAAAAAGTAGACACGAGAAGATGATAAATAGCCAGTACAGCACAAGGAAAGGTGTGCAACACTGGAATCAGAAAAATACTAATCAATACAATAACAAGATTGAATTATACACTCATTAAGGAAATGAAGTTAAAAGTTTTAAAAGTTTTGTCATGACTTTCTTTTTGTTGGATTCTCCCTCTCTGTGTTTAATTTGTCACACCCAATGGATTCATTCTGCTGGGCTTCCTGGGGTTGTGATCCTCATTGTCTTTTCCTAAGATATTGTCTAAAATTTTTTGGAGTGCTGGTTTGGTATTCATGAAGTTCCTAAGGTGCTCTTTATCATGAAAGTATCTTATTTCTCCATCAATTTTAAAAGGTAGTTTTCCATGGCACATCAATCTGGGTTGAAGGCTGTTTTCCTCTAGGGCTTGAAATACATCACTCCAAGATCTTCTTGCCTTGAGGGTTTGCATTGAGAAGTCTGCTGTGATTCTGATGAGCTTTCCTTTGTATGTGATTTGCTTCTTTCCTCTCACTGCTTTTAGAATATTGTTCTTCTGTTGGGTTTCTGGAATCCTATTATATATCAATGTGAAGATTTTTTTTAATCAAGACTAGTTGGAGTCCCATATGCCTCACTTATCTGTATGTTAAGTTCTTTTCCCCTGCTTGGGAAGTTTCCTGCCATCACTTCTGTAAACAGTTTTTTTTTTTTTTATGTCATCTGCACTCTCTTCTCTTTCTTCATTGACTCCAATAAGTCTTATATTATTTTTCTTTGCATCGTCTACCAGCTGCTGGATTGTTTGCTTGTGGTCCCTTACAATTTTAAAGAAATTTTTCTTTTCCTCTTCACGAATTGTGATCTTGTCTTCTATATCTGAAATTCTGTCCTCACATTGGTTCATTCTGCTTGGTAGACTTTCAATGTAGTTTTTAATTTAGTTTTTAGTTTTAGTTTTAGTTTTTTTAGTTTTCAATTTAGTTTTTAATCTCCTGGAAATCTGTTTGCATGTGTTTTACAGATTTTATTTGTTTCCTATTTTGAGATTCCATCATGTTCCTCAGATACTTTATTATTTTATCTGTGTCCTCTCTAGATTTATTAAGCATGTCTTGCACTATGGGCTCAGTCTTTGCTGTTATCTGAGAAATTATTTCTGATTTCATTTTTTCCAGATCCTCTTTTGTTGCCAGTTCAGGGAGTCTAGGTGATTGCATATCAGATTGTTTCATCTCGTTTCCCTTTGGTCTTGCTGTAGGTGATCTGAAAGTCTGTTTTTGAGGCTTGTTTATGGTCTTCTCATTTCCCCAGGGTGGAGGGGTACTGCTGGTGCCCATATGGCTCACCTCCTCTGTCCTAGGAGCAGTGGAATGGTGGTGGGGAGCCTCCTCTTGCTTTTCTGTTTTAAGGAATTACACATTTTCTTTTTCCTTTTGCTTTAGAAAATTGGAAACAAACCAGGAAGTTCTAAAGAACAAAATAAATACTCTTCAATTGTCATCTATAGAATATAAAACATAAAAGTTAAGCCAGGAGTCATAGTGTGCACCTGAAATCCCACCACTTGGAAGGCTGAGGCAGAAGGATCACAAGGCTGAGGTCAGCCTGGCATACCTCATGAGCTGGAGGCCAGCCTGGAATACATAGTGAGACCTTGCCTCAAAAAAAGGAAAACATTTAACATGATCTGCTTGTCTTCTTATTAAGCTAGCAAACACTAAAGGATCCAAAGGTACATTTATTCACCAAGTGAAAATCTTGTGGAGAATGGATATGCCTCTTTTTAACCAATGGTCATCTGTCCATAAACTAAACTGACAGAGAGGATGAATAATGTGACTGAGTTCATCCTTCTGGGATTAACCCAAAATATGAAGCTTCAGAAAATTTCTTTGGTGTGTTTTTAATTGTTTACCTGGTCACCTTGGTGGGTAACATGCTCATCGTGGTTACCATCAGCACCAACAGGGCCCTAGGGTCCCCCATGTACCTCGTCCTGTCTTATTTATCCCTCATAGATGTTTGCTGCTCTTCATCCATGACTCCCAAGATGCTGGCTGACACCCTGTCTCTGAGAAAAACCACCTCTTTTAGTGGATGCATGACTCAGGTCTTTGCTGAGCATCTTTTTGGTGCTGCTGAAATTATCCTTCTCACAGTGATGGCCTATGACCGCTATATGGCCCATTTGTAGAGCCCTGGATTGCATGGTCATCATGAACCCACAAGTGTGCAGGCTCCTTGTGGGAGTGGCCTGGGCTGGAGGCTTTGTCCATGCAAACATTCAGATTCTCTTCACAGCCTGGCTGCCCTTCTGTGACCCTAATGTCATCAACCACTTTATGTGGGACTTGGACACCCTATTGAAACTTGTCTGCATGGACACCCACACCCTCTATCTCTTTGTAATCACCAACATTCGCTTCATCTGCCTGTTGAACTTCCTCCTTTTAATAGTGTCCTATGTGATCATCCTGTGCACTCTGCAGTCTCACAGCTTGGAGAGACAGCAGATAGCCCTCTCTACCTGTGTCTCTCACATCACTGTGGTCATCTTATTCTTTGTAGCCTGCATATTTGTGTATCTGTGGCCAGTGGCCACTTTCCCCACAGATAAAGCACTGGCTGTGTTTTATACCATGATAAAGCCTTTGTTAAACCCTTTAATCCACACTCTTAGAAATGCTGAGGTGAAAAATGCTATGAAGAAACTCTGGGTCCAAATTTGACATCAATGGAAAAACAATAACAAAAAAAAATCACTGTCCTTTGAATATTGCAGACAATAGCATATGGTACCTAAGATTCCAGGCCAAGTAAAATGTACACATTAAAGTGTGTTGTTGGCAGTAGACAGGACCTTTAAGGAAAGGCTTCGGCACTCAATTGTTTATCATCATAAAAAATCCCATTCAGATCTATGCATTGATTACATGGTGATCAAATTTTGGTGTATTGCCAGAGTCAATGCTAGCTCTAGTAACATTATGCAGCAGGACTGTTGTTTTCTAGGAATATCTGTATTTTAAATAAATTATCCAGATGTTTCTTAGCAGATGATCTATGCTTACATTTGGTTCAATAATGTCACATATCATGCTTGTGTCCTCAGTCTATTAATGAATCACCCTACTGTACATTTCCTGGGAAGATCTTTCACAGCAGAAAATATGAGAATTATGAACATTTCTTTTTTCATAAATCATGCAATGTACATACCCTACATTTTCAATTACTCAAAAACATTCCCAGAAATCAGAAATGCACCTAATTTCCCTGTTTCTACTGTGATGAGTAATGCTCCAAGGCGATTGATGCCATAGGAAAGTTGGGTTTGGAGTGACTTTCAATTTGCTTGGTCATTTCTGTCCTGTCCTTTCCTGATTTTCTGATCTTCTTTGGCTTTATGCCTCCATCTCTGGGGCTGATAAATATATAGGTGTGAATTTTCTCTTGACAAACCTGCTTAAGACTCAAAGAGTAACTTTACCATGAATCTAGGTCAATACAGCAGGCAACCAGGATATGAACAGACATAAAACAAAGTTAGTTCAGAGGAGGTAGCACTGGGATATGCTCAAACTATGGGTTCAGATTTCTTCTGTTTTTGGTGAATTGGGAAAGTTTTTAATTTCTTTCTTCCATGACCTTTTTTGTCTGTAATAATAGAAGTTATAGTATCTCATAAAATTTTGGGCCATTTAAAATTCTTATTAAAAGCATCAGGTATATAATAAACATTATAAAAGTGTTTTAAAGACAAAAACATCCATTGGTGCTGCCCCAACCTTTGCCCTGTATTTCTTCTAGATCTAGCAGGATGTTTATTTCTGTATGAAGACCTCTGTGAAACTTTCCCTGGTCCCTGTACCATTAGGGGAAATATACATCACTTTGTATGGTCAATCCTGTGTCATACAACTCTTTCCTTGAAGTTTAGCAAAGGACCTTATTGATATTTACAGTCATTATTTGGCCCCTGGGAATCCCATTAGAGTTTTGGATGATGCAGAAAGATTCAGGAAATTCGGTCAATAGAGCTAGTATTCAGTTGTATCTCTCCAGTTTACATAACATTGTATGCATTTCACAATATCTCAGAATCTGAGTTCCTATGTACAATGAAAATGTAGTATACATTTCATAAGGCTATTTAATCGAGGTGGATACGACATTGTGTGCAAAATATACAGGATTACGCTTGTCACTGAGTGGATGCATAATAAACTTCACAGTCTTTACAACCTATCTCTCTTCTTCACCAGTGTCTCATTTCTGTTTGACTCTTTAAAAGAAACACAATTTACTTTTACATTATTTACCATTCAACTTTATGTAGATATTATCTTAGGAGGGCAGGAAGAGATTTCTGAATTCTGAGAGTAAATCCTCCCACATTAACGCAGTATGGATAAGATTAACTCTGAACAATTAACCATAAAATCTGAATGTCTCCCAGATGAAAGTCAAGTTAAGCTAGACCTCAAAATATAATGGAGGTCAAATGTTTGAGACTCCACATATGAGTGAGATCATGGGATAGTTCTCATTCTGTGTTGGGCTTATTTCATTAAACACACTGATTTTCAAATCCATTCATGTTGTTGGTAGTAACAGGATTTCATTCTTCTTTATGCCGGAGTAGTGCTCCATTGTGTATATATACAAAGTTTTCTTTATCCATTCATCCATTGATAGACACCTAGGCTTGTTCCATATCTTAGCTTTTGTGAGTTTTGTGACAATAAGCATTAGTATGTGTGTCTCTTTGATTCCTTTGGGTATGTGACTGTTAATCCTGTTGTGCCAACTTCTTTGCATTAAGAAATGCCTAGCAGAGTAGTAGAGCTTGCTCTTTGGTGTGTCTGCGTGAGTCCTGGAGGTGTGGCCTTGGGTACTCTGTGCTGTACCTTATCTGCTCCTTTCTCTATGTGCTTTCTGGCCTCCATGAATTAAGCAGCTTGGCTCCACCAAACCCTTCTGCATGTTGTTCCTGTCTTGGAATCATGAACAAGAATTCTTCCAAAACATGAGCTAAATTAGTTGAATAGAAAACTCTCAATAGTATGTTTTTAATTTTTTTTTAATTCTCAATAATTTAAAATGAACAAAGAGTATATGAAGAAAAATGCTCAATCTCTTTATTCATTATGGAAATGAAAATTAAATGACATCTGAGTTTCCATCTTCCTACAGTCAGAGTGGCTATCATAAGGAATACAAAAAAACAATAAATGCTCAGAAGGATGCGGAAAAGTGGAAACTTCTATGCTGTTGGTGGGAATGCAAATTAGTACAGCTACTATGGAAATCAGTAGGGAGATTCCTCAGAAAATGAAAAAGAGAACCACTGTATGACTCTGAACAATTTTCTTGGTAGCACTTGCATTGTCTATTCATCTGGATTCCATTTTTGTCTCATTCTTCCATCCAGGGTGCAAATTCTGTGAATTTGGAGGCACTGGCTAATTTTTCACAACTACCTTTGCGGAATCTGGAATAGAATTGGCACAGAGTAAATGCTGAATAATTAGTTGCTGAATAAATGCCCTCTTTTCCCACTTTAAATCCCAAGTGCATGTTTAAGAGGGGCCCTTGCTCACTGGAATGTTTCTGAAATGGATGAGTCTGCATTCTCAGTGACACATTGAAATGGAAACCTTTGGGTCAGTTTAGTAGAACAGCCAGTGTCCTTAGCCAATGGCACCAAATCGCCTGTAACTTGAAGGGGTTTAGTAGGTGCAGTTATGTAGCCTAAGGAAACTGCAGCAGAGTTAAATCACAGAACTTCCAGGAGTAACTTGCAGAAGCACATCTGTCACACAGCAATGCCAGCAGAGGTGCAGCCGGGCTCCTGCTTCTCTGACCTCAGAGACACTCGGACTCTGAGGACACAGGTAGAATCCAACCTTGGACAAAATGTCTCCAGCTCACTGCCTTGCATGGAGGTTCCTGGTTGGCAGAATGCAATCCCAGGAGTGTACCCAAGTGGCTTTTGTGTCAGTGAGTGGACCTATAGGTTGGAAATGAATGGTTCAAGGTGCACGGGAGAGGTATTGGGCAGCCATACACTCCTGGTTGTCACTGCAGCTAGAGACGACGTCTCAAAATAGATTTTATTTATCCCATCAAGAATTATTTCTATATAAATGATGGATGCCACGTTTCTGATCAACACATAGGAATTAAAGCAAATATAAAGGACCACAAGAAAGCTGGAGAGTAGGAAAAATATTGCTGCCACAGACAGTTATTCAAATATTTATTTAAATTTCATGAAGTACCTGCTGTCCTATTAATTGTGGTGAGTTCTGAAGTAGAAACACAAATGATTAGAAGTTATCTTGCTTTTTGTGACCAACATAGCATAGCATATAATTTGATAATAACTCTTAAGTAACTATTCTAACTTAAGATGTTTATTAATAGCAGATTTCGTAAATTTAAAAAATCATTTATTTTGTTGATTCTTTTTAAATAGTATCTGTCTTTATTTTATAAAATTCAGACAAAATATGATATTTTAATATACACAGATGTGATTACTACAGGTAAGCAATTTAACACAACCATTATCTACACAGTGATCTTTTTCTTGTCTATGAGAAGGCTGAAAATCTACCTTCTTAAAAAATTTCCTATATCCCACGCAGTATTTATGACTATAGATTTATGCTGTGCTTTAGATCCCTCTATATATTTTCGTGTACAATGGCAAATTTTTACCCTTTTACCTATCTCTCTCCAGTTTCCCAATCTCCTCCCCACCCTGCCTCTGGTAACCACTGTTCTATTCTATTTCTCTGTGCTATTTTGTGTCACTCTACATATGAGAGTGCTGCAGTATTTTCTGTCTTTTGCCCTCTGGGTTGATTAATTCAAGATAATGAACTTGAATTCAGATTTCCTGACATGACTGAAAATGGCAAATAAGACTATATTTTGATTTTTTGTTTTCTTACCCAGAGGATCTCCAGATAATAGTGTGGAACTTGAAACAAAATGCATGCTTGTATTATCACCTTTCTGACGATGGTACAAACTGCCTGACAGCCACAACTTAAGGGAGGAGAGATTTAGTTTGGCTCACAGTTTCAATCCATGGTTGTCTGGCTTCAAGGCAGGAACATCATGGCAGAAGGGAGTGGCAGAGGAAAGCTGCTCAACTCACAGCATCTGGAGGCAGAGGGCAGAAGAGCTTGAGAGACAGAAGCCAGCGACAGATAGAGTACAAGGTGATGTCCCCGTGACCAACCCAGACACACCAGAAAGTGTGCTTTTCTAATCTCCTAGGTGACTCTCAAGGCAACCAGGTTGAAAATGAAGATTAACCACAATGCTGTTGAATTAAAAAATGAACAAATAAATAAATAACTGCACACTACAACTAAATAAATATTTTAAATATATATTGAACCCTACACTAACATGCAGAAAAACTTGATTATTAGATAACAGGAAAAATAATTTTTTTCTGGAAAAATGGGGAAAGAAGTGATAAATTCATCTGTACTGGACCCAAATAATCGAGTGATTTTATTTTTGACTGCCAAATGTCTTATAATATTTCTGAAACAAAGTTTTCCCTCATTGCATTTTTCCTGACCCTCGTTGTTTGATTGATCTAATTGGTATCATTACATGTTGATGTTCTTTTGAAAATCTGTGGAAAACCTCAGTGAATTTAATTAAGCAGGAATCAGTCTTGGGCATGTTCCAGTTGTAGGTTGCCATGATTAGTGTCATCACCGTGTATAAATTCTTCAGTGATGTTTGTTTCTATAAATTAGAAGATGATGTCTTCTTAGTAGCTAATATTTTAGAAGATGTTTATGAGGCTGGAAGAATAATCTAAAAAAGGCACAAGAATGCCTTCTCCAAATCTCAAGGACAACTATTCAGCTATGTCAAAATAAGAAAGAAGATAGGCAAAAAATCTGTATGCTATCTATTCTTTATTGAAGCTATTAGAAAGAATTTAGAAACCTTTCCTTGTTAAAAGGCTAGTTGTCAATCCTTATTATGTAGAAATATAATTTGTTTTCATTGTTGTTGAGTTATCCTAATCTGGAAATTTTATTTTTTTCTGTTTGCACCATGGAATTCCCTTGAAATCAATGTACAGTCAAAGTAATTATTTTCTGTAATATTTAGAAGACTGGAGAAAATGAACAGACATCACTGGATGACTTCAAGTATACCCTCAAGGAGTGACATGGCCTTTTTCCTTCTGTGTGCACATGAGATGGGAGAGGGATTCCCAGCTCTCTACGAGTGAGGTAATAAAATCGCCTTCTTTCAAAATTGTAAACAGGCTTTCATGCTTGGCAGAAGATACTGGGTTTTGTTTTGTGTGAATTTTTCATTACATAAGACATTATATCAATACAGTTTATAAGAATTAAAATATTGAGCAAATTGGTAGGAAGAAAGTTGCTGGTCAGGTTGTACATGATAGCTTTCATGAATATATTTTCTGAAATTTAAACATGACCTCTGCAGGCATGTTATGTTCTCAAGAGTTATGTCTCCATCTGGAAAAGGAGAAGGCTCTGGTCTAAAGGTAATTCCTCAGTCAGCCCTGAGACTTCTGTTCTCTGATGCATGACCCCTGGTGCAGACCCTGAGCTGGAGTGAGTTATAATCACTTGGTTCAATAATTAAATAAATGAGTGAACACACAATGCATCTTTGTGTAGTGTGTGGCATTATGTTAGAGGTTGGGATATCTGGTCACGGTCTCTGTAATAAGCATCTGTAAAAGAAAAATGGAACTAAGGAGATGGAAATGAGTGTTGGATATTTGAGGAGTCGCAAAAAGTCTTCAGTATTCAAAGATGCAGCATTGCAAGAGATGAATTTGGGCAGAACTGCTTGCATCCTGGCTATGTATGGTCTTCTATGCCAAGCAGAAAGAATGAGTGTTACTGAGCATGGGGTAAGAATCTCCTGTAAGGAGCAAGGGACAGTGGCACTGCCTGCCTTGCAAGCGCAAGGTCCTGAGTTCGATCCCAGGTACCAGAAAATAAAAATGGCAAGGGACTGGAATGATCAAATAAGATTCAAAAGGGTCATTTTTGCTGCTTCAGGAAAATAGTTTGTTGGAAGCCAAAATGTATATAGATTCCGCAGGAACAACTGCGGTGGACCGGGGATGTAGCAGTATAGTGAGAATGATCAGAGTTGCAGTATGATTCACAGCAAGGGAGCAGGATGGAAGAAATTTATGAATAAGTGACAGGAGGGGAATAAAGAAGTGAGGGTCACAGTCAGAACCTGGCCTGAAAAATAAGAGGGAAGGAGGGATAATTTTATTAAACAGAGAAAACCTAGGAAGGAATAGATTCACTGTGAAAAACGAGTTTACATTTGTGAACACCAAATTAATCTCTAATTAAGTGGAGAATTAGGGGGTAAATAGTGGTGAACACACAAAATTCAGACTGCTTGGAGCATTTGAGACTGTGATAATATGTGACATACATCATGTCACGTGTCACTATGGTTTTACTGTGTTCCTCTTCTCCTGTTCAGAGTTAAACGTTGAGGTCCTCACTTCCAGTACTTCAGAATGTGACCTTACTTGAAGTTAGGGTTCTTGCAGAGGTAATCAAGTTAAAAGGCTGTGAAGGTGGTCCCAGTCCAATGACTGCTATGATGGACGTCCTTTTTAGAAGGGGACATTCGGACCAGGGGCCTTCCGCTAAGTTGTTCCTCCCAAAATCAAGTAGAGAGGCCAGGAACAACTCTGTCCCTTGTAGTCTTCTGGAGGAAGCTGCACTGTTGGTGCCTTGATTTTGAATTTCTGAGACATTAAATTCCTGTTGTTTAAAACACCCTGTTTGTGCTATTTGTTACAGCAAAAGAATACAGCGTTTGTTACTGGGAAGCAGGGTGTTGCTACAATTAGTATCTAGAAATGTGGAAGTAGTTCTGGGACTGAGTAATGTGTAAATTCAGGAAGGGTTGGGGGATGCCTGGTAAAAAGAGTTTAAATTGCCTTGGGAAAAGAGATCTTTGATAGAAATAATGGTTGTTCAAAGGTAATTCAGCTTAGGGCTTGTAAAGAAAGATGAAAGCTGTAGAAAAGGCAACTACTGCCTTAGAAAATACTTATAATGAATAGAATGTTGCTAAAAAATGAATGTTCTTGTGATGTGGTCTCAAATAGAAACGAGGGACATGTTACTGGAAAATGGAAGAAAGACAATCATTGTTTTAGATAAGAAGCATTAGCAATTAATATAATGGGTTTTGGTCTATACATACAGTTTTGTATTCATAATATATTCTAGCACTAATGAATATATATAAATTGCTTTATGCATGTCTTCAGTGTTATTCCTTTGTGACTTTATATGTGGTGCATTTTGCATGGAATTCCCTTCTATTCTCTGTTGTTCTCTTATTTCTCCTTTAAACTCTTCTAAAGCATCCCTTCCTCTGAGAAGCCTTAATGGACTGCAGTGGATTTAGAAATTGTGGAACTTTGAATTCATAACAAAATACACACACACAGATATATATATATATATATGTGTGTGTGTGTCTGTGTGTGTGTGTTAAAAAATTAAATTTGTCTTTAATTGTCTATGCTCATCATGTATCAAACCACTAAGGACAGGGGACTCTATCTTACTCTGCTCAGGAACCCAGATGTCTTCAGCAGGTAGTCTGATGCAGGCAGCTAAACTTTTTAAGTTCATGAATAAATAAAAGTTAACATAATGCTCTCATTACTTTTCATTGTTTTCCAGGTAAACTGCTTTTCATACCTGAAGCTGGGAAGGGGAAGAGATGGAACCTAGAAACAATGTGACTCACTTTATCCTCTTGGGCTTCACACAGAATACAAAGGGGCAGAAAGTACTTTTTGTCATATTCTTATTCTTCTACATTTTGACCATGGTGGGAAATCTGCTCATTGTCATGACTGTGACTGTCAGCAGGACCCTGGACTCAGCAACGTACTTCTTTCTCTCTAACATCACTTATTGACATTGTTTATTCATCCGCCATTTCTTCAAAGTTGATTTCAGACTTATTCTTTGGGAGAACTATCATATCCTTCAGGGTTTGTATGCTTCAGCTCTTCACAGAACACCTCTTTGGTGGCTCAGAGGTCTTCTTCCTGCTGGTGATGGGCTATGACCGCTACGTGGCCATCTATAAGCCCTTGCATTACTTGGTTCTCATGAGGCAGTGCGTGTATGTAGCGTTGCTGGCTGTGTCCTGGGCTGGAGGCTTTTACACTCAATAATTCAGCTCAGCACTGTGTAGGACTCCCGTTCTGTGGCCCCAATGTCATCGATCACTTTATATGTGACATGTACCCCTTGCTGAAACTTGTCTGCACTGACACCCATGTCGTTGACCTCTTAGTGGTGTCCAACAGAGGACTGATCAGCTCCATGCCGTTTGGGCTCCTGCTCCTCTCCTATGGGGCCATGTTGCACTCTCTCAAGAACCTGAGTCAGGAAGGGAGGTGGAGAGCCCTCTCCACCTGTGTCTCCCACATCACTGTGGTTGTTCTCTTCTTTGTTCCCTGTATTTTCATGTATGCGAGACCAGCTAAGACTTTCCCCATAGACAAATCACTGAGTGTGTTTTACACCATCATTACCCCCATGCTGAACCCCCTAATCTACATCCTGAGGAACTCAGACATGACAAACGCTATGAACAAACTCTGGACAAGGAGAGCTGTATAGGATAAGTGATCCCCACTATGAGGGGATTCATTTGGCCGCAATGCTATATCCTTAGGATCCATAGCCTTCTGAAATCGCATGCTAACTTCTCTTCCTTCCAGAGCTTTTCAGTAAATACAGCTAAGGTGCTGTATGCTTGTGCCATTAATATGTTTCTCTACTGTAGTGCAATGTCTTGTCACCGTACCTAATAAATTGTGAAGCATATATAGTAGGGAGTCAATAAATAATATGTAATACATTTGTGAATGACAGTTTAGAGCATTACACTGGTTTTTATTTAATTTTTGCATTTAGATTTTTTGTACCTTAGACTTTCTTTTATGTTGTTTTCATTATAGTAATAAAATATTTAAATGCTATGCAGACTCCTCTTTATTTAATTTTATTTACATTACATATAAAAATTTTAGTGCCCCAGTTTTACTTTGGAAAGCATAATCCATAATAATATTAAAAATAGAACCCAAACAAATGGTAAAATTGCAGAACAAATCTGCTTATCTCTCCCCAGGGTCTCCCAGTGCTGCTCTCAGATGCAAGTGCCCTGCTGAGTTTCTAAGATACTTTGAGTAAGAAATATCATTTGTGACAAGGTTGAACTTGAAGGACATTATGTTAAGATAAGACTGGATACAGAGACAAATACTGCATGATATAGTTGATAATAATCTATAGTATACTTGAATTTTGATAAGAGGGAAGATCTTAAAGGTTCTCAACACAAAAAGTTAATAAAAATTTTTAATGATTAAAGTGTTGGATGTGTCATGTAGCTTAACTGTGGTGATCACTTCACTATATATATCAATACATCACACTGTACACCAGAAGCACCTATTGTTTGTATTTGTCAATTATGCATGAAGAAACCTGAAAAATAAAAAAGTAAAAAAAGCAAAACAATACTAATGATACTATTAAAATATGACTACTATACAGTGCAATTTAACATTTCTTTGCAGTGCCTTTTTGTTTTTTTTGGTACCAAGAATTGAACTTTGGTCCTTGCACTTGGGGGCAGGGGGTGGAAACACTGAGGTAAATCCCTGGGCCCTACAGTGCCTTTTGTCTATCAAGTATATTCCAGTAGAGATTTACATTTATTATAGCTGAACTTAATTTCGGCTGTCCATTTGTCTTTGTAGTGAAGTTATTAATATTATGAAGGTTATACTCATGTGTGGAAATATTTGTCTTATGTAAAAAAACCCAAAGAAATAAGACAGAAAAAATATTAGATACAAAGGAAAAAGATAGATTCCAAAATAACAATAGGCAAGGATTTCAATGTCCCCTATTCACCAATGGACAGAAAATCAGCAAAGAAATATTAGAGATAAATTACACTATGCACCAAGTGGACCTAACAGACAATGGAACATCTCATGCAATAGCTGCAGAATACGTATGAACAAAGAGCTAATGATGTCCCCGTGATGTAAATTAATCTCTAAAACTTCTCTCTGCAGGAACTCAGAGTGGAGCTGTTGTTGAGCAATTCATCTAACCCTCTGTCACCTCGGCCACAAAACCTGTTGACTGGTCTGTGTCTGTCATGGACTTTGCTCTGGTAGATACATTGAACTGTATGCTCCTCCCATGAGAATTTGCCACAGTGGGACCTTTGACTTGTACTCCTCTCCTGTAGCACCAGGTGAGCAATTCTCCTGTGGGATTTGGGCCAGGTGGTGCTGCTGACACGTACCACTCTCTGTGGGATTTTGCCATGAAGTGTTGTTGGACACATACACACTTCCTGTAGATCCTCCCTGCTAGAGTTGCAATTAACTCTGTTTCCCTGTTAGTGCCAGTTAGTTCTCACAAGTCTTCTCTTTCACAAAGCCTATTTCTATATAATTTGATTGGTTTCTTGCTGGGAAATCCACTGTACCTCCCAGAGTACCAGGGCTCTGGGCAATATGGCTGGATACTATTCAGCCTTAGGAGAGAATGTAATTCTACCATTTACACTAACATGGATGAGTATGTTAAATGAAACAAGTCAGGCACAGATAGACAAATACTGCAAGTTTTCGTTTATGTGTGAATTACAAAACATTACACTCATAAAATTAGACAGTAGAATATTGGTTACCAGGAATTAGCTAACCAATGAGTACATGTGGAAATGGTAAAAGAATATAAAAGTTCAGGTAGGAGGAATAGGTCAAGAGCTGTATTGAACAACATTGTGACTATAGTTAACAGAAATGTACAATTTTCTTGAAATAATATTTTCCTTAAAAGGGTAAGAGTAGATTGCAAGTGTTCTCACCACAAAAGAAAATACTGTTTGGGTAATAATATATTATTTAGCTCAACTTAGACATTGTACAATATGTAGATATTTCAAAACAATGTATTATGTATCATAAATATATTCAATTCTCAATTTACAAAACAAAACATTAAAAACAATCAAATCACAAAGAAAGTTCCTGTTCATCAAATGAAATAATACAGTAACAAAGTGAAACAACAAATAGAGATTTTGTGACATATATACAATAAAGAATTAGTATACAAGAAATAAAAACAATGCCAATAATTTAATAATAATAGGAAAACAAACAGCAAAAATATAAATATGCATTTCATAGAAGATTAGAACAAACAATTGCCAGTAAACACATGAAAATATGCTCAACTTCAGAGGAAATACAATGCAAATTAAAATCACAGTGAATGGACAGTCATGCACCCATTACATTCACAAAAATATTAAGCATTTCACAGTATCAGGCATTTTATCAGTGGACGTACAGAAACTGAACTATAGTACATTGCTAGTCAGATTGTAATTCAAGAGTAGCCTCACCAAAAACATGGAATCACCTGTAAAAGAGAAGTATAAATATCCTACTTGTCATGAAGAATTTCAGTTAGAAAAGGCAACCCTTATCAAGTATATGTGCTGTTTCATCTTGTAATGAAAGCAATTCTATCTTCTTCTCAGTTTATGATGTTTTAGATTGCAACAGGATTGAGGAAACTGAAACTGATATATACACATTTTCCTTACTCATTTTTTCTTTCATGAAGACAAAATAAGAATATGAAAAATGCACACGATAAACAGTGAGAAGAATCACACAAACATGATAAGTTGGATTGGAGTGTTTTCCAAAGCACAGTGCATCCACAGTAACCAAGCACTCGAAGGCAGCTACAAAAGTTGCTCTGATAACAGAATAATTAACATAAAAATAAAAACTCATTCTTTTGCCTAGAAAATTTCATCTAAGTATCAGCCAGATTTCTTTCTCATTAATTTGGATGATATTAAGCTTTCAGAAGTAGCCTCAACATTTTTCAATTCTTTTTTTATCCCTTTCCTCTCCTTTCCTTCCCTCCCCTCCATCTCTAAGTCCCATTCTCATTCCCATTTGCAAAAGATCTGTCTCCCTAGCTCCTTTCATCTATATTTTATTTTGCTATTTATTTATTCACTTATGTTGTGTGTGTCCATCATAAGAGAAACCATGCAATCTTCAAGCCTTTGTTTCTTATTTATTTCACTTAACATTATGGTCTCAAGATAAATCCATTTTCCTATGAATGACTTGAATTTATCTTTCTTTGTGGCAGAGTAGTACTCCACTGTGTTCAAATACTATATAGGTTTTTACCCATTTATCTGTTGATGGTCATATAAGAAGCTTCCAAGATTCAGCTATTATGAGGAATGTGGCTATTGTGTACTGCAAACATGTACTAATGAAAAATAAAAATTGAAAAAAGTCACTTCTTAAATGGCTACAGGATCTATGACATAATGTAATCATTTTTGTTGTCATAAAGAGCAGTTTGTTTTCATTATTTATTAATTTAAATCTTATTTCAATAAAAATTGAAAAACAAAGTTTCAAAGTGACCTTTTATTTTTGTCAACAGGATATATATTTTCTTTCATCCTCTCTTAATCTCTATGAGATCGATCTTAATTACAGAAGAGAATGTCTTGTACTCTTTGATGGCTTTACATAAGAAAAACAAGCAGTCATAGATACTCCATTGTGTTGGCAACAGCATCTTTGTTAGACTTTGTGGTATGGGTGGAATTCCTAGCAAATAACCTGAGTGTCAGTCACACATTTATATTTGATCAGTATTTTACTTTCGATACCAGAGTTTTTTCATAGAATTTTTCATTTCTGAATTTCTCAGGGTGTATATTAAAGGATTCAGCATGGGAGTAATAACTGTAAATACCACAGTGATATATTTATCAGCAGGAATGGTAGAAACAGGTCTAACATAAAGAAAAATGCAGGGAACAAAAAAGAGGACAACCACAGTGATATGTGAGCCGCAGGTAGAAAGGACCTTGTGCCTCCCTTCCTGACTGTGAGTTTTAAGAGCGTTTATGATAATTCCATAGGAGATGAGGAGAAGGATGAAGATCACCATACAGATGACTCCACCATTGGCCACCACAGTGAGGCCAATTAGGTAGGTGTCAGTGCATGCAAGCTCCAGCAATGGGTACATGTCACAGACAAAGTGATCCATGACATTTGGGCCACAGAAGGGAAGATTATACACAAACACAAGTTGAAACACAGAATGTGAAAAACCTCCAGCCCAGGACACTACCAAAAAAAGGATGCAAACCTGTTGGTTCATGATGATCAAATAGTGCAGAGGCTTACAGATGGCCACATAGCGGTCATAGGCCATTGCCACCAGAAGGAAGACCTCAGTGCCAGCAAACAGGTGCTCTATAAAGAGCTGGCCCATGCAGCCTGGGAAGGAAATGGTCTTCCTATCACTGAGCAGGTCTATCAGCAACTTGGGTGAGAAGATAGTGGAATAAACAGCATCTATGAGTGACAGATAGGCAAGGAAGAAGTACATCGGGGAGTCCAAGGAGGGGCTGGAGAGGACAGTCACCATGATGAGCAGGTTGCCCAGCAGTGTCACAATGTAGATTAGTAAAAACATAACAAATAATGCTTTTTGTGCACTGGGATCCTGAGTGAGGCCAAGGAGGACAAATTCTGTGACATTGTTACTGTGCCCCATTCAGTCTTCTAGAAGGCTGGTTCAGAGATGTAAGCTCAAGAGAGCAGGACCTGCCTGGAAACTGCAAATAGGACATGGATCCATCCTGGCATAGAATGCATCTTCCTCCTTATGTCTTTTACAGTGGCAAACACACAGGAAACATTTAGTTAATAGCTTTCATTTTTCTATTTGAAGAAGTCCAATCATCCTTTTCTTGGAGATTCTATTTCTCTTCAGATGATTTTTTATGGGGAAGATCTGCTGTTATTGGTTCTATCTCTGTCATAGATAAGAATATATAGAGAAGATTAGTAAAAAACCCAACCACCATTCATATATTTAATAACTCCTCATAAATATGTCATGTCTTGACATAGAAGTCATCAGTGATGAACAAGGAAAGTGTTCTTGATGCCAAGCCATGTTCCTCTAATGGTGACAAAAAATTCTAAATATGTGAGCTAACATAGACTGAGTGACTTTACTTCACAGTATTGGTCTGGAATTACCATATGATCTGTATGACACTAAAGGTAACAACTCCTTTTCTGAAATATTCAGCTGAATACTTTTGCACCCTACCACACTAGATATTCTTTCATACATCAAAGAGTGTTCAGTCTTTTTTAGTATCTTGATGTCTTAATATAATAGATTTTGAAATGTATCAAATAACTGAAAAATGATATAGCACATTGATGCCTGGAGCAATTACTCTATTTACATATGAATCCTGTCCATTTTATTTTTGCCTATACCAAGTTCCTAGCAAATTTGTTTTTATATCCTTATTTTCAGCAATTATTTGTAACTGAACTGAACTATTTCATGCCTAGGAAGAAGCAATGTATTAAAAGCTGCTACTCTATTTGATTTTGAGGACTCAGAGTAACCAAGAGACTAAGAAAAAGAAAAATAGGAAA
The DNA here is from genome assembly GCF_000247695.1 of Heterocephalus glaber. The sequence continues at coordinate 5,460,023 of NW_004624864.1, forward strand.
TTAAAAGAGGGGTAGAGAATAATGTGACATGGTATTGTATATAAGACTTTCTATGTACTGAAGATGCTGAAAAATAGAATTCAGTGTGCAGATTCCAAAAAGCAGTCTACTAGAGGAAGAAGTCCACCCTCATTCAGCATGAAAATGCCCGGGGTTGAGTGATTTTCTAAACATGACTGCAGATTCTTCTCAGCACATTGAAAAATAAAGGAATTGAATTAGAAGAGGTCAGAACCCTTTCCACTCCATCTATTTACAACACTGGTAGTGCAGGCCTATCACTTCTTACTCTGTAGATGTTTATTATGTTTCATATTTTATCAGCAAATAGTAATTTGTACGCTCATTATTGTTACTTCAAAAATGCCAAGTTGTAGTAAATGAGATGCAACATTGACAGGGACCAAATAATGACTCTAAGATTTCCATCCAGTGTCTATCTAAGCAGGACCCAAGAATCCTTGGAGAGAGCGAGGCACAGTCATTAGCAATGTGGCTGCTGGGCTGCAGTGCTGGTGTTGCAATCCCAGCTGAGTTCCCTACTGCCTGGGAGACACTGGGCAGCTTAATAAACGTCCCTCTGCCTCCAGTTCCTCATCTTAGCATGGGGATGCCTGCAGCATCTACGTCTTAAGGTTATTTTTATTACATATAAAGTGTCCAGAACACTGTAGGACATCGGATGAAATCTAAAAACTTATTTATTATTACTGTTTTTCACTGTTTCACTAGAAGCATTAATCTCTGACAATTTAATCAGAAAAATAGACATAGTGTAGGACACAAAACATAGTGTACTTATAACCATCATCGTTTTGGGGGCATAGATTTAAATTATGTCTTAGGAATTTCCTATTTTGTTTTATATGAGTACTAGCACTGCTCACCTGTGACGTACTGTGGCAGGAAGCAAGAGAATTCCACTCACATGGACGTGCTAGCAGAGGAAGACGTGTGCAGGAAGAGTCTGAGGTGTGTTTGAGGCCAGCCATGAGGAACCTTCTTCAGTCTGTTCACAGCACTCCTCCCGCCTGATTCAGGAGATGAGCCACCGTGGAAGCTGTGGGCTAAAGGGCCATGCTGGTTGAAGATAAAAAGGGTCTGTCCAGCGCTCTGATTTTCACAACTTACTTTCTGAAATGTTCACTCTCCTGAATTATCAGCTTCCATTTCAACAGAACAAATCTATTAGTCAGTTTCATTATCTATGTGTTAAAAATAAGGTACATATAGCATGCTCTGATCTATCATGCATGCCATGAAAAAAACTGAGAGATATTATATAACTCATCGCTCAAGTTGAACTTTTAAAATTCTTCTAGAAAAACATTATCATAGGTTCTTAAATGTTATTTTGCTTCAAAACATAACATCGTAGTAGCAAGAATGCTCTATATGGTACTTTATAATAACAGTTTTATAAAACTAAATGAAAGCAGGTGAGTTATTTCCTTCATCACTTATGTTTCTATGTATAAGTACTCACATGTTTGCTGGAATAATTTGAAGATTCAGACATTAAAAATCAGGGCCAATAGACATTTATTCCATTATTTTCTAGTATATTTGATAAGATATATAATTTTATGTTTTCTAATATGAATATATACGTGAAAGAAGTTGTATTTCTTTGTTAGGATATTATCCAACATATAATATCCTAAGGTAAAAAAATCCATTAGTTTATTTGTTGTACATACCACTTATCATTGACAACATGTAAAATAAAAACCTATCAAGTGTAAAACTAAAACAAATATAGTTTGCCTGCTCTAATGAATATCTGTGTTTTGCTGGCTTTGTCAGTCCAAGTCAGATAACTCCATGAGAGTGTAAGGCACTGGTGGATTTCCGTGCATCACAGGCATTTTCAGCGAGTATCCGCTGTCAGTTGTTCCACAATCTCACATTTTGCGTCCATTCCTGAGTCTGGCAAATCAAGGTTTTTTTTACTGAGGATAACTGCCGATGTCTCAGGTAGCTCTGTGTGATCATAAAACGCATGAAAATGGGAGGCCAATTAGTGCATCTAGAAATAATTCCATCTGGTTACTATTTCAATACTTCCAAATAGTCTTCCCATTTCCTCAGCCTCTTGGAGAAATCTTAAACTGTATGAAGCAGATGCCTAAGATAAAAGACATTTAAATAACAGCATTCAGTGTATAAAAGTCATGGAATATTCTCACCCCTGGGAGATTTTCTTCATGGAAAAACAAACATTCTATGCTAGCTTGCATGACTATGTAAATTTGATCTAATCACTGGAAATTAACCTAGTCACACCCATTGTTTGGTAGAATGAATAAAACTTTCAACAACACTAAAATTAGTTATACAAAAAGGTCTCAAATGTGATGAAGAAATAAAAAAACCTTTAGGAGATTTGTGATATTGTCCATTCACTTACCTATTAAGTTCTGAACCTAAAAGAGTAAAAACTGACATGCAACTTCATGAGATTTATAGACACAGAAAGACATTTTAATATGTTAATATTTATAGTTCCAAGGTAGTTTAAAATTTTCACCTTCTGGGAAAAAGTCCTTATAGGTAAAGAAATCTGCTATGTGTTCATCTATGTAAAAACTTGACCTAATTAGTGGAAAATTCCATGGCTAAATGCATTGATGGCCACAGAAATGTAAAAAATTCCAATACAAAAATTGGCTCCATGATTTTTTTTCTACTTTCAATCACTTATGGTAAAATAACAACAAAGGACTTTGCTTTCAGAGTTTCCAGTGACATTCATGTGCCTGATCGATAAGCCTTGTACCCAAGGAAAAGGCTGGGATTCCATTTTTTGAAACAATCATGATGGAGTTTTCTTTCTCACAAGTAGAAGCAGAACTCTTTGGTTTTCATTCCAGTGGCATTTTCCTGAGGCCCCTTTCCTTCCCCATTAAAAACATATCCATTTATCTCCCAAATTCATCCTAAGAAACCTAGCTATCCCACTGACTTCTAAAAACAACGATGATATAAGAAGAAAGCACCACACCTCCAGGACCTGCTATCAGCTGAATACATGCTCTAGCTGGGGCAGAATTTGAGTTTTTGGAAACCTCTTGAGTCATTCTAACTGGAGAGTAATTATTCCATTTATACACACAGATACAGTTGATGATGTTTTTGCATTATCACTATATTTAATAGATGCATTTGTTAGAATATTTGGAACAGATTCAAGTGAAGTCATCTCTCCAAACAGGTTTCTTCCCGTGATAAACCCTAGAGGATAAAGACTTGGGTTTTGCCAGGAAAGAGTAGCTGACTGCCAAGTGATATGAAACCTCTAATATGAAAGATTCCAAAGTGTAACGATTAATAAGAAATGGGTTGAAACATTTAGTGAAAGCAAAGAATATTTAAACCAGCATGAAAGGGCCATGGATTCCTCACCGAATTGCACCCCAGCCAAGACATCATGGCTCTGAAGCCCAGAAAGTCCATTTCAAGTGTCTTCTCTCAAAAATATTAAATAATTCTATAAGCCATGAATGAAAACCTGAAAATCCGAGAGAAAACTTCAGTAGTTCCTTTATTCTGAAGGAAAACAAATCAAATTAGTGGTTTGCCAAGAAGAATATCATTTGTAAACAAGCAGGCTTTCTCATGAGAGCATAAAGGGGCTTAGTCTTGAAGTAGGACTAGTAATAATTACAATAATATTCAAAGAAACTGAAACTAAGCTTGATTCATCTAAATTTCATTGAATTAGAGTTAATTGTGTATTTTACTTCTCCAGCATGTCCATATTTTTAAAAATAACTTTCACTGGTACATTTTAGGTATACAATGTCATGACATTCATCATTGGAAATTTGCACCTTTACATAATCTCTCTTGGTTCTCATTTTTTCCCAATTTCCCTGCCATTCCTTCAGACTCCCGATCCCTTCCTATTTACGAAGACTTTGTTTTCATTTTTTGGTTTTCTCATATTAATTATATTCCCTTCTTCCCTTTCTCCTACCACTCCCACTTCCCCTTTTTCTTTGCCTCCTTTTCTCCTATTTCATATTATCAATTATACCTTTTAGTTCTTATTTATACTTTCAGTTTCTGACACTAGAGAAACTATTTAGTATTTATGCATGTGTGTCCTATTTCTTTTACTTAAGTGTATTGCCTCAATATGTATCCATTGAGCTATAAATGTCTCTAATTTCTCATTTATTTTGCTGAGTAGTACTCATTTTATAAAACAAACCCACATCTTCTTTATCCAGTCTCCAGTTGATTGGCATTTGGGCTGTTTCTAAATTTTAGGTATTACAAATTGTGCTGCCATGAACATGGGTCCACATATATCACTGTGGTATGATTCATTTAATTCTTTGGGGAAAATACCCAGCAGGTTAATACCTGTGTCAAATGGGACTTCCAGTCCTAGTTCTTTGAGGTATCTCCATAATGATTTCCACAGTGGTTCTGTACTATTTTTAACAAATGTTAGTTTTCATGGACCCTAATTTCAGTCCTACATTCTATATATGATATTCTGTCCTCACATTGGTTAATTCTGCTGAGCAATATTTCAATGGAATTTTTAAATTTTTCATTAAGTTTATTGGTACTTTTTAGGTATACAATAGTTACACTCATCATTGGGATCTTGTAACTTTAAATGATATATCTTGGTTCTTATTTTTCCCCAATCCCCAGCCCTCCCTTCAAACCCCCCATCCTTTCCTATTTACAAAGTTTTTGTTTCCATTTTCCCTTTTCTCATATTTTTTCTTTTCCCTTCTTTGATTTCCCCTACCCCTCCAACTTCCCCTACTCCTTCAGACCTTTTCTTCCCATTGCACATTGCACATTTCTATCCTTACACTTTCAGTTTCTCACACTAGAGAAACTATTTGGTATTTAGACATGGTGTCCTATTTATGTCACTTAAGAGTGTTGCCCCAAAGTGCATCCATTTAGCTATAAATGTTGCTAATTTCTCATTTTTTATGACTGAGTAGTACTCCATTGAGTATTAAAATAAATGTCTTTATCCAGTCTCCAGTTGATGCGAAATTGGGCTTCTTCCAAGTTTTGGCTATTACAAATTGTGCTGCTATGAACATGGGTTCACATATACAACTGTGGTATGATTCTTTTATTAGCTTGGGGACATTACCTAGCAGGGGAATAAGTGGGTCAAATGGGACCTCTACTCCTAGTATCTTGAGGTATCTCCATACTGACTACCTCAAAGGTTACACCAATCTACACTCCCACTAGCAGTGTAGAAGGGTTCCTTTTACCCCAGAACCCCAACAGCATTTGTTATTGGTTGATTTCTTAATAGTGGCCATTCTCCCTGATTTGAGTTGGAATCTCAGGCTTTTTTTCAGTTGCATCTGTTGAGTGCCCAGTGATGTTGAACATTTTTTCATATGTTTCTTTGTTATTTCTACTTCTTTGAGAAATGTCTGTTCATTTCAGATGCTCATTTTTGGTTTGGATCTTTAAATATGGAAGGTCTGATTTTTTTTAGTTCTTTATGCATTCTAGATAGCACACCTTTGTCTGGGGAGCAGCAGGTGAATATTTTTTCTCACATTGTGGGTTGTCTCTTCACACTGCTGGTGGTTTCACTTGCTGTGCAGAAACTCTTTAATAGGAAGAGATTCCACTTGTTGACAGTTTGTGCTAGTTCACGGGTGACTTGGGTTTTGTTCATACAAAATTTGCCTACACCAGTGTTGCAAGTGTTCTACCTAATTGCTGTTCCACCTGGTTCAGGGTTTCTGTTTTAATATTTAGATCTTTAATCCATTTTGATTTTATTCTAGTGCATGGTGAGAGATACAGCTGTAGTTTTAATCTTAGGCAAGTTGGATCCAGATTTTTCCAGCACCATTTATTAAAGAAGCTATCTTTCCTTCACATCTGTTTCTTTGCCATTACCATGCTGTTTTTAATCACAGTAGCTTTGTTATAGTTTCAAGTTGGGGAGTGTGATACCCCCTGCCATATCTCTGTTGCCTAGAATTTCTTTTCCTATTCTAGGTTTCTCCTTGTTACAAATGAATTTTTGGATTTTTTTCTCAAGGTCCATGAAGTATGTTGCTGGAATTTCAATTGGGATTGCATTGAATATATATATAGCAGTTTTGGCAGTATGGGCATTTTCACTACATTGATTCTTCCTACCCAGGAGCAAGTGATGCCTTTCCATTTTCTGATATCATATTCAATCTCTCTTTTCAGAGTGCTATCGTTTTCGGAGAAGAGGTCTTTGATATCTCTTGTTAGATTGATTCCTAGGCATTTCAGGTTTTTTGATGCTATTGTGAAAGGAATTGTTTGCCCTATTTCTCTCTCAGTGAATCTGTTGTTTGTGTAGAGGAAAGCTATTGATTTTTTTTTATGTTGATCTTGTATACAGCCACTTTACTGAATTTAGTTTTTAAGTATAGAAGACTTTTGGTGGAGTTCTTAAGGTCTTCTATATAGAGTATCCTGTCATCTACAAATAATGACAATTTGAATTCTTCATTTCCTATCTTCATTCCTTTTATTACATTCTCTTGTCTAATTGCTGTGCCTAATATTTCCAAAACTATATTGAACTGGAGTAGTGATAGTGTCTTGTTTTGTTTCTGATTTTAGTGTGAAGGATTTCAGTTTTTGACCATTTAGCATGATATTGGCTGTTGGTTTTTCATAGGTGGCTTTTATTAGATTGAGGTAGACACCGTCTATTCTGGTTTTTTGTAGGGCTATGATCATAAATGCATGTTGGATTTTGTCAAATGCTTTTTCTGCCTCTATTGAGATGATTGTATGGTTTTTTTTGCTTGGCTCTATTGATACAGTGTATTACATTTATGGATTTGCATATGTTGAACCATCTGTGCACCCCTGGGATAGATCTCATTTGGTCAGGCTTCATGTTCTTATTGATGATCTTCTGCATTCTATTTGCTTGTATCTTATTAAGGATTTTTGCATCTATGTTCATTAGTGAGATTGGCCTATAGTTCTCTTTTTCATGGTGGTCTTCTCTACTTTGTGGATCAAGGTGATGATTGCTTCCAGGAATCAATTTGTGGCTATTGCCACTCTTTCAATTTCAGTGAACAGTTTAAACAGTAGTAGCAGTAGTTGCTCTCTAAATGTCTTATAGAATTTGGCAGTGAAGCCATAAAGTCCCGGGCTTTTCTTAATTTGCATGATTTTAATTACATTTTCAATTTCATTTATTCATTTTGGGTTGTATATAATTTTCAGGTTTTCTTTGTTCAACTTTGATAATTCACATGTATCTAAGAATCTGTCCATTTCTTCCATATTTTCCAACTTCCTGGCATATAGGTTCTCAAAGTAAGTGTTGATGATCTTCTGGATTTCTGCTGGGTCCATTGTAATTTCACCCTTTTCATTCCTAATTGCATGGATTTGGGCCTTTTCTTTCCTTTTTTTTTAATAACATTGGCTAAGGGCTTGTAAATTTTGTTTGTTCTTTCAAAGAACGAACTCTTGGCTTCATTGAGGTTTTGTATCTTTCTCTTATTCTCCATTGCATAGATTTCTGCTCTGATCTTTATAATTTCCTCCTTGGTATGAGCTTGGTGTTTATCCTGCTCTTCTTTTTCTAGAAGTTTGAGGTTGAGAATCAGGTTGTTTTATTGGCCTCACTCTGTTTTCCTAATATAATTATCCACTGCTATGCATTTCCCTCTTAAGACTGCTTTCGTTGTGTCCCGTAGATTTTGATATGTTCTATTGGCATTGTCATTTGATTGTAGGAACTATCTGATCTCTTCTTTAATTTTCTCTGTAACCCATTGGTTATTCAGAAGTGTAGAATTCCATTTCCATATATGTATGAAATTCTTGAGGTTTGTTTTGCTGATTATATACAGGGGTACAACTTCAATTCCTTTGCACTTACATAAACATGTTCTATGAAACAGTATGTGCTCTTTTTTGGAGAAAGACACATGTGCTGGTGAAAAGAATGTGTATTCTGTTTTGTAGGATGTCACAATCAGTAAACATCTGTTAAGTTCATTTGTTCAAGAATTTGAGTTCTAGTACTTTGTTGTTAAATTTTGTCTAGTTGATATATCTACTTGTGACAGTGGGGTATTAAGGTCCTCGACTCATATTGTATTAGTGCTTATTTGATTTTTCATGTCCATTCATACTTATTTTATATAGTTGGGTGCACTAGAGTTTGGTGCATACATGTTTGTGATTGCCATTTCTTCCTCTTGGATTGTTCCATTTACATGGAAGTAGTGTCCTTCTTTGTCTCTCTTAATCAGTGTTGCTTTGAAATCTACTTAATCCTCAAAGAAGATAGCTACTCCTGCTTTTTTTCAGATTCCTCTCACATGGAGTATTCTTTTCCACCCTTTAACTTTCAGTCTATGAGTTTCCTTTTGAATTAAGTGTGTTTCTTGTATGCAGCTTATTGTTGGATCTTGCTTCTTCACCCATTGTGCCAGTCTATTTCTTTTGATTGGTGAATTGAGACCTTTAACATTGATGATTATAACTCATACATATTGACTTATCATTGTAATGACTTTTTCTTTTTGTTGGATTCTCCCCCTTTGCATTTAATTTCTTGTCATACCTGATGGATTCGTTCTGCTAGACTTGCTGGGGTTGTGATTTTGATTGTCTTTTCCTAGGTTATTGTCTAAAATATTTTGGAGTGCATGTTTGGTGCTCATGAAGCTCCTAAGGTGCTCATTGTCATGAAAGTATCTTATTTCTCCATCAATTTTGAAAGATAGTTTTGCAGGGTACATCAATCTGGGTTGGAGGCTGTTTTCCTTTAGGGCTTAAAATACATCACTCCATGCTCTTCTTGCCTTCTGTGTTTGTGGTGAGAAGTCTGCTGTGATTCTGATGGGCTTTCCTTTGTATGTGATTTGTTTCTTTTCTCTAACTACTTGTAGAATTTTGTTCTTCTGTTGTGTTTCTAGAATCTTAAATATTATATGCCTATGTGTAATTTTTTTTTATCAAGGCTACTTGGAGTCCTACATGCCTCACTTATCTCTATGTCTAGTGCTTTGCCCCTACTTGGGAACCTTTTTTCCGTCACTTCTATGAACAGTTTTTTTATGTCTTCTGCACTCTCCTATTTCTTCAATGACTCTCATTAGCCTTTTGTTATTCTTCTTTGAATCGTGTAGCAGCAGCTAGATTAATTTCTCAGGGTCCCTTATAATTTGGAAGCAATTTTTCTTTTCCTGGTCACTAATTGCAATCTTATCTTCTATATCTGAAATTTTGTCCTCACATTGGCTCATTCTGCTGCATAAACTTTCAATGGAGTTTCTAATCTCCTGGAAATCTGTTTGCATCTGTTTTATGGATTCTATTGGTTTCCTGTTTTGGGATTCGATCATATCCCTCAGCTCTTCTGTTTTTTTATCTGTGTCCTCTCTACATTTATTGATCATGTCTTGCACTATGGACACAATCTATGCTGTTTTCTGGGAAATTATTTCTGATTTCATTTTTTCCAGATCCTCTTTTTTTGCCACTTCAGGGAGTATAGGTGTTTGAGTATCAAATTGTTACATTTGTTCCATCTCTTTTCTATTTAGGGTTGCTTTAGGTCATCTGCAAGTCTGATTTTGTGACTTGTTTATGTGTCTTTTCATTTCAAAGGGGTGGGGGGGTGCTGTTGGGGCCCACAAGGCTCACCTCCTTGGTGCTGGGGATGGGCTCTGCTACTTGGCACTGAGGGCCATGGTATTGCAGCCTGAAATGATCACCACCTTGGTGCTGGTGGGGGCTCTGCTTGTATGCACTGGGGGCAGTGGTAAAGTAGCCCAAAAGGTTCACCTACTTGGTGCTGGGAGGTGCTCTGCTCCTCTGCTCTGGGGGATGTGATACTAAGTTCCAAAAGACATATTTTTAATTAGCATGAATGAGGCCTTAGAAGATGTGACTTGAATGACTGAATGACTGAATATTTCTGCTTGTACCTGTGAGAAATTTCTATAGTTCACTTTGAAGAAATGAAACCCCACCATTTGCTCACTAAGTACATCTTTTATTGGTGACATTCATCAATTTCCTTTAAAATTCTTGAAAGCACATCCTTTTTGGTTACTGCACCATGATTAACAGAAAAGAGAAAAACATAGAACTAATTTTTGCTTATTTGTGACATGTATCGAATTTGGCCAATAGAGTTTCCACTTACTAGGTCAATTTTTTACATAGTTGTGCAAACATACCATCATTATTTTTCTATGAAAATGCTTTCCCAGCAGGTGTGAATATACCACACATATCTTTAAATGTATTTACATGTTAGGCTTTTGTTTGCTTCTTTTACACTTCTGAATGAGAGAATGGCAATTTTGTTGTGAAAATATGTTTGGTGTAGCCACTTGATATTATTTCTGGATCCCTTAGTCAGCTATGAATTATCTCAGGTTTTGTGAAGGCCCATCAGTAATAGAAACATTAATTTTCAGGACCACAGACAAGACCCAAGGTGAAATTTTACAAAAACAACAGAAAAGGGAAATTGAAGGAATATTTCTGTGATAGAGTGAAATATACCTAGTGTATTACAAGTGACATAGGAGGTAAGTGAATTAGAAAAATAAAATTGCAAAAATACAGAAATTCATCAGAATGTACCACATATGTGCAAATTATATTTTTGTAGTGTTGAAGCCTGATAAGTGTTTATTTTCCATTTTTCCACATAACAAGTGAAACATGATACATGTATAGCAAAGAAAACATGGCATTTATTACTCTAGCTTATGAGATTTTATATTTTTCATGATAGATTCACACAAAAGTATAATTATTTTCAGATACATTTGTATTAGCAGGTTGTTTTTCATTAAGTTTATTGGTTCATTTTAGGCATACAATACAGTTATATTTATCATTGGGAACTTGTACCTTTACATGAGGTATCTTGGTTCTAATTTTTCCCCACTCCCCTGCCCTCCATAAAAGAGGTTTTAAAATTGTATAACATAATATGTGTTTCAACAATGTAAGGGAACAATTGTATGTTTTTTGTGTAAGCCTGATATGAGGTTCTATGCATTAATTTCAAATTCATCCCAGTAAACATGTTAGTGCATATATTTATAGAAACCTATGATCAGAGAAGTGTCTTATCTATGGTCACTTGTTATTTTAAAGTGATAGTAGAGTACATTTTCAATTGTAAGAATTTTTTTGTTGTTTTTTTTGGTACCAGGATCAAACTTGGGACCTGTATTTGCCAGGCAGGTGGCAGAACCACTGAGCTAAATCCCTGGCCCTCAATTGTAGAGTTTTATCAAATGTTCTTAAAATTTTATTTTGGAAAGTATTAATGGCTTATATTAATGATATAGTCATACTGTTCTTCAATTTTGTAGTAGCAAATATTTGATAACTTAAACTATACGGTATGAAGTGGAGTTTAATTGCTCCACTCTTTCTATTTTTCAAACAGTTATTTTGACCAGCTGAAAATTCATCTCAGTGAAACCCCCAACTGCTAATGAAAATAAAGACACTAAGAACTGCAGAAAGGGGTGGGAAAAGAGACTAGGACATAAACTACTTTGCATCCTTACCTTCTTCAACAGATGTGCCCTTTTCTCCATAAAGCTTCAACAAGGCAGATTTCTTGACTGTGATGCAAACAGTACTGTAAATGAGACAGGCAGAAGGGTCATTACAGGTGGCTTCAAGGGCAGCTTGGACTTTTTCAACAGGGCTTCCTCTACTACCACAACCATGTGTGTGGACTCCTCCTGGTTCCTCCTAGTCAAAATACAATTGTTCATAAGTAAATATTACTAGTACTTATATATAATAAAATATGTAATCCAAAGACATTCAATTTTATTGTATTTGCCCAAAAGAGTTCATGTGTTATACCTATATTATTCTTCATCTCCTGTCCTATGTTAATAATTCTTATTCAATTGAGAGATTCTGGTGATCTACTCTGATACAATGCTCACAGTGGACCATCCAAAATGTTAAAATTAGGTATTAGTTATTTAAATTTTACTTGGTACCCCACAGTAACCTGGATATAGCACATACAGTAATAACTCCAGGAGTAGATGTTCTGAGTATCCTCATGCTAAAAGTGATGAAATAGAAACACAGGTATGTTTATTAAGTTGTTCAGGATCACCTAGATAAAAAGAGAATTAATCTTGGATTGCAACCCAAGTCCTGCCTCTCCAGTATGCACACTACTCTTGACTGTGCTATGCTCTCTCTAAGAAGATGTCTTGGATGCTGTCTAGGTTCATATTGAATGAAAAATCTAGAGACATTATTTGGTTACTGTAGTTGAAACATCCAATTTGCCACTGGGTAGCTTTTCTCAGGACCCAGTGATGGGCTGGAAAACTTTTATTGGATTATTGTAAATGTGAAAAAAGGGGAAAATGTCAACAGATGAAAAGACTGGAGGGCTGTACTGATACTTTTGTACATAGTTTAACTGGACAGATTCTGAGACTTTCTAGTCCAGTCTTCAAGTCCAGTTGGTTTTCTATGTGAAAACTGCAGCATTTATAATTGTATTTAAAAAATGACTCAAATCTATGCTATCTCACACTGAGTTTGGATTTATGCCTTCAGTAGGCTATGTTTTTGGAGTCTAAGTAGTTAGGTTCTGTTTCAGAGCACTCTCGATACTTACGCATTACATAAAAATCTCTCATGTACTGTTCTCTAGATCATTTTTAGGTTTTCTTTTCATTCTTCCAAACTACCTATTTCATCAAGGAGTTCTGAAAAAAAAAGCAGTACTAGGTGCTAATGCAGTGGCCAGTGACAGTTATGGGCTGGTTCAGGTTAGTTAAAAAATTGACTAAAATCAGGAAAGTGTACATAAACTTGTGAGGAATTTAGTACCAGCAAGAATGAAATGGAAAGAATTAGAGGTCTCAAAAAAGCAAACCTCAGATTCATAAAGTTTCTGCTACAAGGAATAGTGTGCTGAGTAATTTTGTTGTTTTTTGGTACAGTCCCAGTTTGTGCTATTAGTACTGAATGAGAGCTTATAAAGACTCAAAGTCCTTTTAGATTTGCATGACAGGAGACTCATACTGCACTATCATGGTATTGACCTGGTCCTAATAGGACAGATATCACTTTTGGTGTAACACAGATTGTCTTGTAAACTTCATTCCCTACAAAAGCTATCAATGTGTAGACTGAATTTGTGTTAGTGAATATATATAGTGTTAATTTCCATGGCTAGAGAGTAGGTTTCTGGAAACCAAAGGTCTTTCTCTTCTTTGTCCCTTCTGATTCCTGTGTCATGCAGTAACATATTTGAAAGAAAATGTGCAATGGGCATACCCTACCAAGGTCGCGAGGCACGCAGAACACACTGAATCAGCCCGCTGCAGACAGGCAGGTCTGCGGACACCTTACCGAGGTCCCGAGTCAAGCAGAACACACCGAATCCACCCATGCCCCAGCAACAATCTACTGGACCTCCCCCCACTCCTCTGTACAGCCACCTGGTTCCACACTACAAAAACACAGAGGACACCAGACCACCAGACCACAGTACTGAGTCCCGCTGCTCCCGGCCCAGAAGTAGGGGCTTCTGAGCTGCCATCCCACTGCTCCTGGTCCAGAGGAAGGGGCTTCCTGGCCCCCATCCCTCCTGCTACTCCCAGCCCAGAGGAAAGGTCTTTTGGGCCACAATCTGTCCTGCCACTCCCAGCCCAGAGGTAGGGGCTCCTGAGCCACCAGCCCACTACTCCTGGACCAGAGGAAGGGGTTTCCAGGCCACCATCTCTCCCACTTCTCCCAGCACACAGGAAAGGGCTTTTGGCCACCATCCCTACTGCTGCTCCTGGCCCCATCCCAACTCTCCCACCTCAGAGGAGGTAATCCGTGCAGGTACCAACAGCCCCCCCCATCAAAATGAGAAAACATGTAAATAAGTCTCAAAACCAGACTTCCAGATCACCTAGAGCAACCCCAAAGGGAAATGAGATGGAACATTCTGATAATCAACCACCTGGATCCACTGAACTGGCAACAAAAGGGGATCTGGAAAAAATGAAATCAGAAATAATTTCTCAGATAACAGGAGA
>NW_004624864.1:5479166-5493242 GCF_000247695.1 Heterocephalus glaber
AAGATGTATTATGTAAAGGTACAATTCCCAATGAGAAATGTAATTGTGTTGTATACCTACAATGTACCAATAAAAGAATTTAATAAAGTGCAAAAGGAAAAGAAAAAAAAAAAAAGGAAGCATGCAATGTATGAATGACCATGATGCCTTCATCTTTCTCCTGTACAGATATCCACTGAAAAAGAACCTCTGATTTGTAAGCCTAACAAAATCCTTCAGGGACGATTAGAATTATCAGCAGGTCTATTGGGCTATTTGGAAGGGGATCTCAGTTGATGCTTACTCAGTGTTTACTGTGTGTTCACCACTGTGGAAAATATGATAATGAAGATGCGCTCTGTGACACACTGTGTCTTTTTCTTGTTCACAGTTCCCTGGCAGTTTCTGTTCTCCTGAGCTTGCATCTCTGAAGCAAGCCTTCTAGAAGAGTGAATGGAGCATGGTAATGATGTCATAGAATTTGTCCTCCTGGGCCTCACTCAGGATCCCCATGCAAAAACAGCATTATTTGTCATGGTTTTACTCATCTAAACTGTGACAATTCTGGGAAACCTGCTCATCCTGGTGACTATCCCTTCCAACCCTTCCTTTGGCTCCACTATGTACTTCTTCCTTGTATATCTCTCACTCATAGATGCTGTGTATTCCACTGTCTTCTCACCCAAGTTGCTGATAGACCTGCTCAGTGATAAGACCATTTCCTTGCCAGCCTACATGGGCCAGCTCTTTATAGAGCACCTATTTGCTGGTCCTGGGATCTTCCTTCTGGTGGCAAAGGCCTATGACCACTATGTGGCCATCTGTAAGCCTCTGCACTATTTGACCATCTTGAACCGACAGGTTTTCATTCTATTTGTATTGTCCTGGGCTAGAGGTTTTACACACTCTGTGATTCAACTTGTGTTTGTGTATAATCTCCCCTTCTCTGGCCCCAATGCATTGATCACTTTGTCTGTGACATGTACCCATTGCGTGCACTGACACCTACTTTATTGGCTTCACTGTGGCTGCCAATGGTGGAGATAACTGTATGGTGGTCTTCATTCTCCTCTTTATCTCATATGGAATCATCCTAAACTCCCTTAAAACTCACAGTCAGGAAGGGAAGCACAAGGTCCTTTCTATCTGCAGCTCCCACATCACTGTAGTTGTCCTCTTTTTCATTCCCTGTATTTTCATGTATGTTAGACCTGTCTCCAACTTTCCCATCAATAAATTCATAGCCATTTTTATACACTTGATACTCCTATGTTAAATCCTTTAATATATACTTTGAGAAATTCAGAGATCCAATATTATATGGAAAAACTCTGGTGTAAGAATTCAAGTATGGAGAGAAACTATTAGTAATTCTGATGTAAGAAACATGCAGTGAATCCTAAGAATAATGCTGTCACATCACCAGATGGTTAGAGTTATATCTTTTAATTTATACAAAACCATTAAAAAAGAAGTACAAGTTATCTTTTGTGTTGTAACTATAATATTAAAGTTTGTGGGAGATGTGGTAAAAGCACCAGCTTTTGTTCTTTAACAATGAAGATAATTAGAAACCTAAGCACAGTATACCTTCTAACTTGCTTTTTTCTCAGTTTAGACTAAAATATGACTTTTATAAATGTGGTTGCTTTCTTTTCAAAGAAGCAAGAAGGTACCTTTGTAAATTTTCTACAACCCACATTCATGAGAAGAGTCTATTGCTCAGATAACTTCTGCAACTAAAAGAGAAGTTTTGAACTTGTCACGTTCATTATTTGAGCATTATAGCACATTTTATAGTTGCATTATGAACTTGTTTTAGGATTACTTTTATTTTTCAGGTTCAAGATCTATGTATTTTTCAATTAGAGTTTTTGGATATAAGGTGATATTGTGTTCAGCTAAAAATATCAACAGTGAAGAGTTTTTAAAAAAAATCATTCCAGGTTATGAGGAAATCAGATCAAAGTGCTTTGTTACAATTCAATATTTTGTTTCATAAAGCCATAAGCAGCCAAGTTGTAATTGTAGTGTTTTGACAAGTACTCACTGTCATGCAACCATCACAGTCAAATGTTTTCAATGTTTAGTACCCTAAAATATTTTCTTACTACATTCTGCTTTTGTAGTCAATTTGTCTACTTCCATTATCTCTGGGAAACACTGATACATTTCTTTCCTAGTAATTTTGCCTTTCCTAAAATGTTGCATTAATAAATGAGCCACAAAGTATATGGCCTTTTGAATCTGGCTTCTTTCTTATAATGCCTTTGAGTTCTTTGAGTATTCCTATAGATATCAGGAGATCATTTATTTTTACTGCTGCACAGTGTTCCAGTTTATGGACATATACTAGTTTTTTTTAATCCTTTTAATCCCATTTCCAATGAGAGGTATTTTAGTTCATTACAGATATTTGAAATTATGAAAGAAACTGTTGTAACATGATAATGTATAATGTATGTTAATGGATAAGCTTTACTTAATCATAAGTTTTTGTTACATGGGTAAATATCTAAGAATAGAAGACATGGGTTCTATCATAAATGCATATTTGACTTACTGTAGGAAATGGCCAAATTATTTTCCAAAGTGTTCACCATTTTTTTCCAGCTAGCAGAAATGATATTTTCAGTTTGTGTTTCTCCTTGTCAGAACTTGGTGTTGAAGAGATCTTTAAATTTTAGCCATCTAAATTAGTGTATAATGATATCCTTTTGGGTCTTAATTTTTATTTTTAAATGACTAATAATATTAAGCATCTTTCCATGTGCTTAATTTTCTTTTATACATATTCAAGTGGGTGTATTTGGTCATTCTATATTGAGTTCTTACTACTGAAAGTTGAGTTTCTTATACATCCTGGAAACAAATTCTCTATTAGCTTTATGATTTGCATATATTTTGCCCCATCAGTGATTTGTTTTCTCATTCTCTTAAAAGTATCTGCTCAATAAAATGCTTCAGTTTTTATGGTGTACAATTAATAGTTCATTTTTTGTCAATCATTTTTGTTATGTTTAGGAAATGTTTGGGCAACCCAAACCCACAAAAATCTTCTCTGATGTTCCCCTTTAGAACATTTATAGTTTTTTCTTAAAATTAAGTCTGCAAGTCATTTTTGTGTTAACTTTTGTTTGTGGTGTAAGGTAACAATCTTTACTTTTTGTAAGTGGATATCCAGTTACTTCAGCACGGTTTCTGAAAAGGCTACTATTTCTCTATTTCTGCACCTCTGTAAAAGAATTATCCATCCAGTGTGTGGATCTATTTCTGGACTATCTATTCCTATATTTATATATAAATTTTCTTCAGTACTGCACATTATGCTATGTATAGAAATCCTGCAGTATGAGTTCTTCAAATTCGGTCTTTTTCAAAATTATTTTAGCTATTCTAGTTCTTCTATATTTTCATACAAATTCTTGAACCATCTTCACAGTTTTTGTAGAAGAACAGTGGGTTGTTATTTAGAATATTTTTAATCTGTAGATGAATCAGAGGAGAAAGGACATATTAATGTTAATGAGTCTTCCTATCATGGTTGTGCTGAAACACCTTGTGTTTTGATTTCCTTTGATTTCTTTCATCAGTGTTTTGTAGTTTCAAGGAGCTATATCAATTGTCCTACAGGTTGTTCACTTTCAGAACAAGTCAATGGAGACCTTGATTAAAAGTCAAATACAGCCTGGTTTGCTCCTAAAATAAGTCTTGCTTATCATCTAATTTTCAAGGGGCCATTGATGGAATGTGTATTGGAACAGAAACAAGTAAGAGAAAACAGATGTGAGATTTCTCTATATATCCCCCTGTTTTAATGGAACATTCACCCAAATAGACAGCACATGGAGTCATAACATACATTGCCGTACATCTCAAAGGACTTAAATCACACAGAAGACATAAGTGACAGTGAGGAACTAGATTGTAAATTGATAACAAAAACGTACATTAAAAAATCCATTTAGTAATTAAACAATGCAAGCAAATTTGAAACTTAGTAATGTGTCAATCTCTACTGGAATATATTCTACAGGAAAAAAACTGCAAAGAAATGTTGTTTTGAGAAGTAGCCTTATTTTCATAGTACCCTTAGCATTATTTTCTTTTTATCCAGTTCTATTAACAAATCACATATATTGAGAGCATACTCTTGATATTTTGATAAGTGTATGTACTATGGAATAATCATCATAATTGAGTTAATACATCTATCACCACAGTTAATCAGTATTTTCTTTCACTTATTGTGGCCAGAACATTTAAGGTCGACCATTTTAACCAACTTAAATATGCAGTATCACCTTTTATCAAATTTCAAAAATATAATATAGTCTTCTTAATATAGTCTACTACAATATAGTCTGTAGCTACTATACTGTATGTAAAATTTCATAATCATTTTTCCTGCATATCCAATCTTGCAAGATTTGATAGGCACAGTTCTGTGCCCCTTTTTTGTGAGACTATTTTATATCCCAAATATAAGTGAGATGAGGCATTATAAGGCATACTTACAGTAATATATCCTTCAGGTTCACTTACAGTATCATAAATAACAGCATATCATTCTTATTTAAGGGTAAATGATATTCCATATATTGATTTTATAAATAGCATATACAATAAATTATTTTATCATATAAGTAGTTTATGATTATTGTAATTAATATGACAACATCTATCAGTGTTACCTGGGTTCACACACTTAATGTGTTCCATGATTCTGAGGAAGATGGCCATGATTGTGTTCCACTACCCATGCAGAGTTTGGAAAGGAAGCAAAATTTTGCAGAATGCTTCCTTTCCTTAACTTAATTGTTCACAAACTGAAGCATTTTTGAACCATTGTACTGTATTATATATTACCTACCAACTTATCATATATTATAACATACAATATATTTGAATGATTGTTATACATACATTACATATATGTCATTCTGTTTGCCCATTTATTGAGGGATAGACACTGCCATTTTCATATGTTGGCCCTTGTGAATATCGCTGCTATGAACATAGAAGTGCAGATCTGTATAAGATCCTTTTTTTGCCTTTTAATGAATATCCAGAAGTAGGATTTGCAGATGGTATGGTAGTTCTACTTTTGTTTTTTGAGGAACCTCCATACTGTCTTCTATAATCACTGTACCAATTTAGAGTCCCAAGAAGAGTGCACAAGGCTGTCTTTGGTCTTCTTCCTCGCAGACATTTGTTATCTTGGGTCTGTTCCATAATATCCAGTCTAACAGATGTGAGGTGATATATTTCACGTCTTTGTATTTGTATTTTTCTGATGATTAGTCAAATTGAGAAGAGTTTCATGTACCTATTGGCCATTTTTATGTTTTCATTTGAAAACATGTATTGATATACTTTCTTCACTTTTTCCTTTTTCATAGTTTTCTTCCTTGCTTGATATGGTTTTATGATTTTGTGATATTTTTTACTTTCACTTTTTACCAGACACATGGAGCACTGAAAAGGTGTACAGAGAGGGAAATTTACTATAAAAACCCAAACATTTTTAAAAAAAGAAAGATCTCACAAAATAACCAGATTTTACACAAAAGGAATGAAAAAAAGAACAAATCAGCTCCAAGTTAGCAGAGATAAGGAAATAATACAGATTAGTACAGTGACAAATCAAGTACTTAATACAAAACAAAAATAATCAAGAATACAAAAAGTATATCTCCTAAGAGTGTACAACAAAATTGACAGATCCTTAGCTAATTTTAATACACAAGAGAAAATTCACATAAATAAAATGGGAAGAGCAAGAACACACAATACAATATAAACTTGAGAAATGATAAAGATCATAAGGGATTATTCTGAATAATTTTAGGCCCCAAATAAACCCCAAATGTCCATTATATCCAAGAACTAGGCTTAGTACTGGAAACATAACACCTAACAAGCCCGAATGCACAAGAAACAGAATGCCTAAAGAGATCAATAAAACATAAGAATGAGTTAATAATCAAAAAACCTTACAAGTAAGAAAAGCCAAGAACTAATTTTCCTTATCTTCTCCTTGTGAGTTCAGATGTCAACTGAAAAGGCCTATGCTAAACTATGCATTTCCCAAATTCACTTGTATTACAGGTTATTTTTTTAAATTATATTTTTAATACTGTTCATTAATTTTACACAAATTTGGGATTCAGTGATATTTTCATAGATCCATAGAATATATTTTGATTCTATGCATCTCTTGTAGTAGCCTCACTTCCAGATATTGGTCAAGATTTTAGTGAAAATTTTTATGTATTTTATTTATGTCCTGATTTGATTTTTCCTTTTTGGTGATTTTGCCTCAAGTTATCGATTTATGATATTTTCCCCAGAGCATAAGTTTCTGTAAATCTTTTTCTATGTAGTTATTATCCTCACAGCATCTCTGGAGCTGTACAGTCTATCATAAGAATGATGGTTAATGTCTCAATAAATTTAATTAAAGAAAAATCACCCTTGCAGATGATATAAGAGAATGACTGATCAGTATTTTCAGTGTTTTAAATTAATGTCCACAGACTTTTGCCCTTACATTGGAGAATGTTTGTCTATATCAGTATTCAATTTTCCTAGAAATTGAAATGATAGACTCAAAGCAAGGTGAGATAGGGATTAAAAATTTCCCTATCTTTTAGTTAATCCTAAATTCCAGTATCCAGGATGAAGCCAGGCCAGAACACCTGACTCTGAAACAAAATATTTTAAAGTCTTTTTTATACTTTCACTGTTGTTGCTTTAAAATACAAATTGCAAGTATGTGTCAACAATTTGGGATGCTTTCTATCACAAATGTGACTTTTTAAACCTGGAAATACTCAATATTTGGTTTTAGGAGAAATTTTGCCAATAATAAAAATTTTAGGTATCTTTGTTTATAATCAAGCTTGGATTCTTGAGGTTTCAGGACATTCTCGCCTAATGATCTATAACTGTAGTTATTACTATGGCATTATTTTATGCCTCTTTTGGTTATTCTTTTTTGCTGGGTGTTTAAGACCAATTTAAAGTGAGACCTGTGTAGATTAATATGAACCTCGTGTTGTCTATCAAGGTTAGTTAAGTCTCCTCAGGCATTACTTTGGAACCATACATAGAGCCTCTCAGCTCCTCTTTTAGTGCTAGCTGTCAGGATGGGTCATGGCCTTGCTTGACCATGTTTCAGTGAAAGCATGGGAGGCTTTTCCATCTTTGTGACCTTCCTTTGGAACACAGTAAATTTGTCCTCTGGTGCCCAGCAATCTCCCTGCTCCATAGGTTGAGTGACTTACCAAAGATATAGAATCATCTAGGAAAGGTTCCTTTGTGTCCTGGATTTTTGTAGACTTTGAGGGGCCAGAGCAAAAATATTGGCTGACCTCATAGCCTAGTTACCTTTCTAGTTTTGGTCTCCAAACTTTATTTGTTGAACACCCAAGAGAGAAGATCAGTGACATAAGTATTTCAGTAGGAACAGTGAGGTTAACTATTACAATAGTTAAGACATCAAGCACTTTTGAAGTATAAAGTACATTTAGAGAGCTGTTATTTCTTACCAACCATGGTTGTTTTAGTAGTTGAATCCCTGCAGAAAGTTAGCAGAAAACAGTTGTATATTGTAGAGAAACTTAAGATCAAGAGCTAAGCATAGTATTTTAGCATGACAATCATGATGACATTTTCTTTATAACACTCACATGTCCATCTTAGTATGGAAAAGTCTTTTATATTTTTAACAAATTGAACAGACACACACACACACATAAGACAACTTGTTTATAAATAAGAGTGCATTTAGATGTATTTGGCCAAGTTGAATTATAATAACTTTTATAAGTTTTGGGTTCATAACTATAAGTAAGACTAGTCAGAACTTTGTAAATTAACAGAAATCTCTTGCAATAAGAATTAAGAAAGAAAGATCTTCTATACCTGTGAAAGCAAAGATGGTTTTAAAACAAGCCTTATGCTGGGATCTTATCTGACTGGAATACCCAGCTACCTAGGCTTCTCATTGTTGTTTTTATAGCCATAGTTGTGCGATAGCCACTTGTAATTGTTTCCTCTAAAGTGACAAACTGTTAAATATCTCCAGGAGGGGGAACTCAGGCCAGGTTTGGGTATAGAAAAGACTAGGTGATACTCTTTGGAGCTAAGTATGAATTCTAAACAGTGAGGGAAGAAGCCCTGCCAAGGCTCCTACCTGCTGTAATGCAGATGTCTACCTATGACACTTTTTTCCAGTTTGAAAAAAAAAATGGAAAGAAGGCATCCCTGTCTATCCCTTTTGGTGCTCAATCTAAGGTGTCCATTGGACTTTGTCTCATCCAGTGCCACTGTTGGCTGACTAGAGGTACAAGGAAGTGGCCAGAGCCAGGTTACCTGTTCTTACCATTTTCTAATTTTGCCTAAGGGCTGAAAGGCAGATAAATCTGGACTAAAACTTTTACATTTATTTCTTGAGAGTTTCAGGACTGAACCTAGACCAGTTTTCTGTATGGCCCAGAGATAAATGAAGGTCAACTTTACTCTGGAAAGATTTCATGTAAGGGAGACTCACCATTCTGGAAGCTTTGTCTTGAAATCGAGCAGCCACAGAAGAGGGAAGTGCCTCAAATTAAACCCTGTTGAGAACTGTTTTTTCTCAGGGTCAGGGCAGTGGAAAAGGGACAGAAAAGTGCCTTTAAGTATGATGCAAGAGCAACATTTTAATCATCTCAGATGTAACATTTAGGATCAGGAGCTTTTCCAGAGTGGATCTGCAATCCTTACCAAAATATTTCTCTAGACACAAAAGATATGATTGAGTCCAACTGAATTATCAAGCAGAAAATTCAAACCAATAATCTAAGAACCTGAATGGCTGCTTTTTGCCTCTTAAAAGAGAATAAAGGTGTCCTAACTATATTGTTTAAGGCTTTTTAAAGTAAATTATTTTGAATCTATAGTATCTAATTTATGACTTAAAGTAAAATGGTGTCCTGTTGATAGACACTTAGATATGCTTGTTTGAGCTTATGGAATGCAGTCTAGGAACTAGGTCCCCAGGTTAAAATATGGATGTCTTTGGGGTTTTTTATAAGCTAATAGAGGGGTCACACAATCTCACTATATCCTGTTATCTGAAGGACACAAAAACCTGTAATTTCTAGGAATGTCCTTAGCTGTTTTAGAGTCTTGGGCTGTGGAAAGGAAAGAATTGGTTTAATTCTTATCCCCCCATTGTGTTCCTTTAGATATAATAAGGCCTAAATATTTTACCTCAAGGCTGCAAAGTTGTGTCTTAGATCTAGAAACATTATAACCCCTGTCTGTTTAGAAAATTCAGCAGAACTGAAGTCTTGGCTAGAAAGCTCTTCTGAGGAGACACATAGCATTATCCTACCTACATATTATAAGACTGTGACTTTGGAAAAAACTATAGCATTTTATTTTATCAAATCAGGATCTAGGGATGTCCTCATCTTTTTCCTGATAGATAGTTGACAATCTAAAATAATTGAAGGGCTTAGTTCTCATCTTTCTTAGATCTTCCAGAATACATGCCTGAAAATGGCTTCTATTTTAATCTATCTGATTGACATGCCAGTAGGGGCTTGTATAGAAACTGGTTGTATTTCAGTAGGAACCAGTTGCTCCTTTGGCTGCCTGTCTTTTGAGCTTCTAAAATTAAGATATTTGTCTCTAATCTAGTAGCAGCTTGTAATACTACTTATCTCTCATTAGAAATCAATGTTTGATTTAAGAGCAACATTACATCTTTCTAATCTAGTCCATAGGTATGAGTAATTTCTCCAAAGACCTCAATGTTCATATCAGGATCATCTGAAAACTTTTAGATCTCATTTAACCTGTCTTAGATCACTGAGAGAAAATGACACATGAACATAGGCAGTCCCATATTTGCCATTTACTTCCTGGAAGGGATATTGTCTTTGAGAGGTTTGAACAAAATTAGCTATGGGTGGATATAGTTCTGTAGAGGTTTAAATTGCAACTGGCTTGAGAATTTTACCCTTAAATTTTAAAGGATAAGGGAGAGGGAGCTCAGGCTCTAAAGGGCAAGTGGAGAAAACTTCAAGTTTGGTGGTAGGTGGAGGTTTCACTGGGATTGCCTCAGAAATTTTGTCCTCAGGGTCTAAAAGGTGAGGGCAGAAGGCCTCAGGTTTAATGATAAGGACTGGAGAAGTCTGGTCTTCCTGAAGCTTATATTTACACCCTGAACACAAATCAGGATTAATGAAAAGAAAGATCTAGACATAAGGCAATTCTGACCATTTTTCCTCTTTTTACAGTATAATTCCAGTTGTGAAATGGCATCATAACTAATACTTTCTGCCTTCCATCTTGAATCTAGAGGTAGGCAGGCCATGCATGGGTGCAGAAGAATATTAAGCTGTTCTTCCTCAATATGTGAGGATCGATCTTCTGCAAGTGTTTAAGAATATATTCTAAAGGAGTAAGAGACTTTGACTTGGCATTCCCCATATTCTGGAAATAACAAACAGAAACAAGGCATCTCTATGATTCTGATTGATTCCTTATGCTCCTAGAGTGTGCTCTAGGATCACAGCTCCATGGCAGATGGCTTTTGTCTGGAGAGACTCCATGAGGTAAATTGGACTGGAGTAGCCACCCTTTACCAGCATACAATCTTACCTTCCCCAGGGAACTTGTGTTTTTACTCCTATGTGAATATCAAAAGCCAAAATTACAATTGATTTTAGTTGTAAAATCATGTCTTTTGGAAGGAAACATTGTTAGCCAAACCAATAATCAAAAGTATCTAAGTCACTGTTTTCTAAATCTCTGAGAGAGAGTGAGGCAGATAAAGGGCTGCACCTTTTCCCTGGAAAAGAGATCACTTTAAAAGACAGAAACAGACCAAATCCTCATGGGATCTTCACACACACACCCCCATGAAGAAAACCACCAAGACAGCTGTGCTATCTGATCACCTAGATAATCTCCACCAGCAAGACAAAGACTACATATTTTTCAAAGTTCACCAGGCACACTCATCAGGTCTCCACAAGCATGTAGAAGAAGGGAAAAGCTGTTTGAGATCCCTTTTATTCCTAGTTAGCAAAGCACAAATGCAAACCAGTTCTCTGTTAGCTGTTCCATGTAAGGTCTCCTAGAGAGCTGTGGTCTAGTAGTAAAGCAGCCAAAGAGATCTAAAGTTAATTCCCAAGAGCTTTAGAGTTTCTAGCCTATTAAAGATTTGTCAAACAACCTCTACCAAGTTACTGTTCTCTATTTGTGTCTATCTTACTAGCAGAGAGAGAACAGTCCTGTCCTATAGCTCAACTCTTAATGGAGGCTTGAGAAAGGGCCTTACCAGCATTGTTTCAGGTCACTCTGACAAAGAGGATATCTGATGATCACCAAAAGGGTTACTTTTCACCTCAGTGAGGAGTCCAGTTAGGGGACAATAGTTGTGCAGAGATTTTTCTACTGATTACCAATTTGGGCTGTCAAGAGCCAGTTTCCACTGGGGAACCTTCAAGCATCTGACAGAGAGAAGCTGTGGTCATTAACTCTCAGTTTTCATTCCAGTTTTTACTAGTTCCACACAGAGATCTGTCTCCAGAAAGGAATCTAGCTGCCAGTCTTGCCAGCATTTAGTCTACAGTTTATTATCCAAACTGTTTTCTCATACATAAATGATAAGAGCTAGAGCTATGGGGAGGGGGGGGAGAGAAAGAGAGAGAGAGAGAGAGAGAGAGAGAGAGAGAGAGAGAGAGAGAGAGAGAGGATTCTCTCCTAAACTAAATGTGTTTTGGTCCCTTAAGTGTTATGCTTACAGAAATAGCTCCTACTGGTTTCACCCACAAGTTGGTTCTTTCCACAGGGTCTCAGGTGCAGTCTCCTAAGGAAGACTGTTTCCCAGAGCACTAAGCTAGGACATCACATTGATGTGCTCCACTGGAAGGACAAAACCTTGATATCTCATCTAACAGAGAGATAGCATATTTTTTCTGATCTGAAATGACTTCTCTATCTTTGGCTTTGGCAGAAAGGTTCATTTTCTAAGGATTTAAAGGTTCTTAGGAGAAAGACATTGAGTTCTTCAGAGATCCTTTCTGACTTTACACACCTTTACAAAGGAGAGTATAAAATTGACAGGAGAGATTGGAAATGAGATCAGGAAAGGAGGTCATATCTTCTCATGCTCTTGGTGAGTTATTGAGACAACTTGTCCTGAGTTGTTACTCTCAGCCTGGAAAGGCCAGAGTGGGGAATCTCAAGAGCTGAGACTGCCTCCCCACCAGTGGAAGATCAGACCAGAAAGGAAACTGAGGCACACCTGGCTCAGAATTTTCTCTAGAGTATAGAGTGGTTGGGGCAGTCTGCTCAGTGAAATGTTCTCCCAAGTCTTAAGAGCAGCTGCTGGCCTACTGCCTTATTAATTGATAGCTGGGGTCCTGCATTTTATCAATACACATGCATGTTTTTCAACTATAAACTAGATTTTACTACATTTTATAATTTACTTGTAATTATTGGTAGAGGCCATTAGATGGCGATCTAACATTACTTTTCCCCAGCATTGTGTAACAATTCAATCAAGCAATCAATATAGAACAGAAACATAAAACATTGTCTACAAAAGTAAAATATCCTTTTAAAGAAACATCATCATTTTAACAAAATGACAATGTATAAGAACTCAAAGCAATTACAAGAGCCACAAGCAGTGACAAGAATGACAGTTTTGGTTACTTAATGTAATTTAACAATCAATAAAAATAAACTCTCACCTCCTATTAATTATTATCTCAGTGGAACTTCCAATAGTGCCATGGGAAAGATGAAATATGAAATGTTATATCTCCCAACCTGTTAACTGTATGATACACTGAGTTCTTGTTCTCTAGAAATTGAAGAATGAGTCCTAGGAATGATGGAGGGTTAAAAGTAGGAAGATGTTTATTGATAGGAAATCTCCTGAGGGGCAGGAGGGGTCCGAGCAGGTAGCCCTAGCATACTTTCACCATAAAGAATGCCTGAAGAACTTCATGAATACAAAACCATCACCCAAAACTTCTAAACAATATCCTAGAAGAAGACAATGAGGGTCACAACCCTATGAAGCCCAAATAGAATGAACCCATTGGGTAAGCAAAGATATTCAAAGGAAAATGGTCAAAAATAAAAAAATCAGCCTGGCCCAGAGGAAAGGGCTTTTGGGCCACTATCCATCCTGCTGCTCCCAGCCCAGAGGTAGGGGCTTCTGAGCTGCTGTCCCACTGCTCCTGGTCCAGAGGAAGGGGCTTCTGGGCCACCATCCCTCCCACCACTTGTGGCCCCTGTCCCACCTCTCCCAGCTCAGAGAAGGTCAGCCACACACAGGCACTAACAGCACCACAACCCCCCCCCCAATCAAAATGAGAAGACACATAAATAAGTCTCAAAACCAGACTTCCAGATCACTGACAGCAACTCCAAAAGGAAATGAGATAGATACTCAACCACCTGGACCCACTGAGCTGGCAACAAAAGGGAAACTGGAAAAAATGAAATCAGAAATAATTTCTCAGATAACAGGAGAAATTGTGCCCCTAGTGCAAGACACGATTAATAAATCTAGAGAGGAGCTCAGGAATATGATGAAATCCCAACATAACAAACAAATGGAATCCATAAAACAGATGCAAATAGATTTCCAGGAGATGAAAAAACTTCACAGAAAGTCTACACAGAAGAATGAGCCAAGGTGAGGACAGAATTTCAGATATAGAAGATAAGATTGCAATTAATGACCAGGAAGAGAAAAATTGCTTCAAAATTAAAGACAATATGAGAAATCAACCTAGCAGCTGCTAGACAATGAAAAGAAGAATGACATAAGACTGATGGGAATCAAAGAAGAAACAGGAGAGAGTGCAGATGACATAAAAAAAAATCTTCACAGAAGTAATGGCACAAAACTTCCCAAGCAGGGGAAAAAAACTTGACATACAGATAAGTGAGGCATATAGGACTCCAACTAGCCTTGATCCAAAAAAACTACATATAGGCATATAATTGTTAAGATTCCAGAAACTCAACAGAAGAACAAAGTTCTACAAGCAGTTAGAGAAAAGAAACAAATCA
>NW_004624864.1:5508093-5520723 GCF_000247695.1 Heterocephalus glaber
GCTTCTGGCACCCATGCGGCTCATCTTCTCTGCCCTAGGAACTTGGGATGGTGGTCAAGGAGCTTCCTTCCAGGTGTTGGGACAGGCTCACCTTCTCTGCATTAGGAGCCTGGGATGGAGGCTGGGGAGCTTCCTTCCATGTTTTGGAACTGGCTGAGCTTCTCTGTCCTAGGAGCCTGGGATGGAGGTGGGGAGCTTCCTTCCCTGTGGTGAGACCAGCTGAGCTTCTCTCTCCCCTACCACTTTAGACCTTTTCTTCCTATTACACAATATCAATTATGTATTTTTATCCTCATTTACACTTTTTAGGTTTTCACACCAAAGAAACTATTTGGTATTGACACATGCGTGTCCTATTTATTTCACTTAAGAATATGTCCTCAATGTGCAGTCACTTAGCTATAAATGCCACTAGTTTTTCCTTCTTTATAGCTGAGTAGTACTCCATTTTATTTTTTAAAAAAACACATTTCTTTCTCCAGGGGCAGAACCATTTCAGGTTAATGGGGGACACAAGGAAGTTTCACACACTCAGAGAGCTAAAAAATATGCAGCAGCTGCAGCAAGTTTATTGCCAAACAGGACATGGGGTTTGGATGCTTTGTCCAAGTACAGGTATAAGATGATGTTGAGGCTCAAGATGGAGTTGGTATGGCTATCATATTCCCGATTCCCCTGAGCATGATATCAAAATATTGACTCAATTAGAGATTCTTAATTGGGCAAAGGATTATACAAGGAATTGTAGTAGGATCTCATACATAAGTTTAACAGGTTTTGCACTGTTTTGTTGCCTGACTTAGCAACATGGTCTGAAATATCATGATTTTACCTGTGTGAGAAATTAGTCCTCATAGGAACAAGAAGTGGAATCCCCAATTTCATCCTGTGGCCCATTTAGAGTCCAAGGACCTTTGTATGAGAATTGCAACTAGGCATCCATGTTTCAAACTATAATATCATTAGTGACATTTGGTAACCCTCTGTAGGGGGTAATCTTTATACAGTCCCAGTGAGAGCAGCAGAAGTCAGTTGGGGACCCAAAACAGTGCTGTCAAAATGGATTAAACCCTGGATGCACATAAAAATTATGGCTTCCAGGGTGATGAACTGTTAGTATTAGCTTCCCCAGTCTCTCCTAACTAATTTACAGAGATCGGCCTCAGGGAACCTGAGAGGTTGCCAGGGCAGATGGTACCAAAAGTGACATTACCTAGAGTTTTTCCTTAGCTAACAGAGGTGAGGAGAAAGGAATGCAACTCTCTTCATTGGATCTCCCCGGACTTCATCCAAGTCAAACCAAAGCCAATAAGGACAAGCATCACAATCATGATTGGACTAGCCATAGCTTTAAAGGATCAAGTCCCAGCTCAGCAGTCCACTGTTTCACCCTATGACACATGAATGGTGAACCCAGGTCTAGATTCCATCAACCATGAGGGCCAAGGGAATTGTGAGGGTGACTGTGTAGGATCCCTTCCAGGCTGGAGTCAGTCTTTCACTCTGAAAAGCCTTCATGAATACAGTATCACTGGGCTGGAACAGGTAGCAAGGTGTAGAGCTGGGCAGGGGCTGAGTAGCTCAAGAATGTGAGTAAACAGTGAATGGTTAGAAAATTCTTCTAGTACCTCACTTTTGACTTTCAGGACCAGTGGAGTGGGTCTTCCAAACATAATTTCATAAGGAGTATAACCTGCTTTATAATGGGTACACCATACTCTAAGGACAGACAACAGCAGCAGGTTGACCAACCCTTCATCAGTTTCCATTGTCAATTTGGTCAGAGTAGATTTTAGAGTCTGATTCATCTGTTCCATTTTCCCTTAGCTTTGGGGTCAGTAGGCACAGTGGAGTTTCCAATTTATATACACCCAGTGCCCTACTGACTAACTGAATTATAGAGGTTAAAAAGTGGGCCCATTGTCAGATGCAGTGGACACTGGTATTCTTAATCTGGAAATTAATTCCTGAAGAAGCTTCTTTGACAACACTGGGCAGTCTCCTGCCAAGTATCATAGATGTCTGACCAACCTGAGAAGTTATGTATGAAAACCAGGAGGTAGCGATTGTCACCTGCTGGTGGTTTGATTTCTGTGAAATCCACTTCCAAATGTTCTCCAGGATTCCAGCCTCATAATCTGACCCTGAGGGGCACAGACTGGTCCTGGTGGAGATTTACTTGTACACAGGTTGGGCACCTAAGAGAGGCCTGGTGGGCCTGCTACTTTAGCTTTGAAAAGCAGTATCTTGGAGCTAAAGCTCATCCATGTTGGAACTGCCCCAGTTACTTTACTGAATATAGCTGCTGGATGAGCTCTCTTCCTAATGCCTGAGGGAAATAGATGTGATGATCTGGATATACATCAGCTTTTGGGAACTTTTTTTGCTTGCAGGTGGCCTGCTTATTAATCTTCCTCTGTATTGTAAGTGAGACTAGTTGGGAGCAAAGAGGAAGGAGAACTCATGGTCGGTAGTATGACTAAGAGTTCAGCTGACCTCAGAGTTGCCTCTCTGGCTGTGTGATATCCAAGTTGATTGCCCTTAGCCTTGAGAGTATTCTCCTTTTGGTGAACATGAGCATGAATGAGGGCCACCTTCTTGGGAAACCATACTACCTAAAGGAGAGAAAATATCTCTTCTTTGCACTTGACAGTCTTTCCTGTTGCTGTCAAAAGCCCTTTCTCCTTGTAAATGCTTTCATGGGCATGCAAAGTAGCAAAGGCAAACCTACTGTCAGTGTATACATTTATCTTCTTTTCCTTTCCTTATCTCAAGGCCTGGACCAAGGTGCTCAATTCTGTCTTTTGGGCCAAAGTCCCCTCAGGCAGAGGCTGGGCCCAAATGACTTGATACATTGTACTCACTGCATTCCCCACCCTCTGCATCCTCTTTACCACCAAGCTTCTTCCATCTGTGAAGAAGGTGGCATCAGACTCAACTAAGTGGGTGCCTGTTAAGTCCTATCTAATTGTACCCCTGGATCTTGTCCAATACCTCTTCACAGTCATGAATTGGGATGTCAGGGTCATCACCTGGCATGAGCATAGCCAGGTTGAGAACCTGTCCTGCTGGGAAGACTATGTCAAACAAGAGGCTGAAAAACTGAGTGAGGCAGCCATTTGACATCCCTTTGTTAGCCCCTGAACAGAGTCCCTACTGAATGAGGAGCATTTAGGATTAGGTCCTGTCTGAGTGTCAACTTATCACCCTCCTTGACCAATAAAGCTGTGGATGCTACTGCCCAAAGACATGAATGCTATCCTGAGGCCACAGGATCTAATCATTTAGAGAAATATGCCACAGGGCACTTCTGGGGTCTCAAGGACTATGTTAAGACATCCTTAGCAATCCTTTTTACCTCATGGATGAATAGATGAGAAAGCTTAGTAACATTGAGTAGTGCCAAAACCAGGACTGATACCAGAGCTCTTGTCATATTCTGGAAGGTTTTTCTTCTTCTATTCCCCTCTCTAGGGTTTGATTTCTTTCCATTGCAGAATAAAGGTTCCATGCTTTCTCAGTAAATCCAGGTATCTACAGCAAACATATCCATTTGCAACTGGGAATCCTCATACCTGATTCTTGGTAGTTGGTGTTGGTATCTAGAGGGTGGACTTTTCCTGGCCTGGGACAAAGGTCTTCTTTCTGAGTATTCATGGCCCAGGTATGATACATTAGGGGCACAGAGTTGTGCCTTCTTGGCCATGATGATGTAGCCCAACTCCTCTAGTAGCTGAAGAAGCTCTTGTGAGACATTTTGTCTGCCCTGCAGACATTTTGAACAGCTAGTAGTTGTTAATAATAAATCATTCACATATAGAAGCAGGGTGAGGTTAGAGTGGTGGGATCAAAAACTCACCAAGTCCTTCTGATGGGCCTCACTGAGCAGGATGGGTGCAGTTTTGAATCTCTGAGGAGGAAGGTGAGTCTAGGTGAGCTCACATGAGTCCCTGGAAACAGGGTCAGTCCACTGGAAGGCAACAATAGGCTGGGTAGCTGAGGTGGTGCCCTCCTTCCAGGATGGGAGATGCTTTCCTATAGGGGGAAACATGGCAGGAGAAGTAGAGAGAAATATGAGGTAGTTGGTGGCAGGAGGGTCACAAAGGACAAGAAGGAGGGGTGAACTAGGGCTATATGGAGGTGGATGGGGGAGGACTTACTTAGCTTCTGACTACTGCAGAACTGACTGCATGAAGATCATGGGTGTAACAGGTTGTGAGGGTGATGACCCCATGGTAGAGAGACTTATGGCAGGCAGGAGATACCCAAGAATAGGAGCTTCAAGAACAAATAAAAAGAGAAGAGGTCCAGGCATAGAGAAAGAAGCCTTAGTGTTTATGTGGTGCACCCTTGAATGATGTAGCAACAGACTAAGGAAGGGGATGTTCCTCAGTGTGAGGAACAACTCAGTTGGTCAATTGGCTGAGGCCTTTCAGCCCCTTTAAGGACCATCCAGGATTTAGAGTATATTTATCTCATCACATCAGCACCCATTTGGCCTTTCTTAGAGGTGCCCACAAACTGAAGAATGACCTTATTCAGAACCTGTAACTCTGAGGGGGATTCCTCATCTTGTCTTGGGGAATAGATGGAATATTCTATAGTTTACACTGTGTGTTACCATTCATTCAGCCATTCAAACAGCAATCATTTAGAGGCCAAAAACATTCTGCACCCATCACCTAGGATTAATCGTGTTGGCTGACTTGCAGCCAGACCAGATTAGGCCTGGCCAGAGGATGATATCAGTCAGTGTGGTGACCTTTGGAGGGGCCCAGGGAATGCCTTCATCAAGGACTATTTTTCCCCACCAGAACCAGAAGTATCCTTACCTGCAGACCAGACCAGATATATGCCACAAAATTTGGAAGTTGTCTCAAGCATCTCTGCAGTCTCCTCAGTGTCAGCAGTGAGACTATGGGGCAGTGGAAAGTCTAGGGGTGGACCTCCCCTACAGACTGCAGACAGGAAGAACCACATCAAGTCCAGTCCATGCATTCTGACCATCTTGCTTGGGTCTCCAGCTGTTATGGACGAGTGAGTTAGAAAAATGGAGATGTGCCACACTCTGTGCCAGATTTGAGTCCCTTTATTAAAGCCAATGGCTGAGGGGGGTAAGTGCCTGGAAAGTTCTCTTGGAGATGGGAAATGTTTTGAATTGTCCTTTACATCAAGCTTTCATTTGGGGAGGGCTCAGGGGAGAGGAAGTGGAATCTTATAGAAGCTGAACCATGACAGGTTAGTGGGGACCACAGGGAAGTTTCACACACTACATGAGCTGTGAAACATCCTGCAACTGCATCAAGTTTATTGTTAAACAGAATGCAGGTGCTTTGCACAACAACTTTGTCAGTACAGATATAAGCTGGTGTTGTGGCTCCAGATGAATTTGGTTTGGCTGTCACAACTACCTCTATTTTTTTTCTTTTTTTCCCACAGGGAGAGCATTTGAAAAAATGTCTTGTTATGTAGTTCAGACTGACATTAAACCTGTTATCCTCCTGCCTCACTTTCCCTTGTGCTGTGATTACAGAAATACACCACTATACCTTGCTTTTATTTTTTTCTTTGTTCTTCACATTCTTTACATGTTGTTTACACTTCTCATGTAAGAGAAGTCATGGTTTCAAAGACATTTGTCTAAGTCAACAGATACTCAGCTCTGTGAGGAGATTGGGGAGACACAGCATCACTAGGTTGATGCATGAGAGAGCTAGCAATCAGCTAAAACTCACATATATGGTATTTAAGAAGAGGAGTAATTGAAATATTTCACAGGCACAGAATAAATGGTTGCTCAGTATGGAGGAGAAATTGTCCTTACTGATAAGAGAGAAACATCCCCATTTTACAAGCACCAAAGATGCTAGAAGAGATTGACTCTGAGGAGAAGGAGACCTGAATTGAGCCTACCACAGGAAGGTAGTATTGCTTTTTAGAATTTTCTTGTGCAGTGAGGCAGCCTTGGGTCTGGTGCCATCTTGAAAGTCCACTTTCCCTCTGCCTGAGTAGAGCAACCAAGAGAAGAAATTCAACAATATTATTATCTGGAATAACTTTCTCTATTTTTGTAGGTTGAGTGGGAGGCCAGACACCCCCATATGTTGTGTTCTGCAGAATGCAACAGCCACTTCACTTCAGACCAACAGTGAGACTCACTTAACTATTAGGATGGATCCCAAAGAAGGGCAACTGGGACCCAAAAGAATGAAATTAAGCAAATAAAGAAGATGGCCTCTTGCATGCCTAGCTGGAGAGCAGATGCCAGGGTGGGAAATTCTCCATGGAATGAGACAGAGATCTTGAGGCCAGCTAGTGATGAGTACATCCAGCCCAGTGAAGGGGAAAAGCAGAACACAGCAGGCCAGGATATAGAAAACAGGGTGCT
Organism: Heterocephalus glaber; assembly: GCF_000247695.1. Next base: position 5,514,482 of record NW_004624864.1, read on the forward strand.
CTGAACACTGCTGCAAGCCAGAGCTCAGGGGCAGGAGGATTTGTGGGAGGTGGGAGTCTGAGCCTGGGAACTGTGCTGCAGAGAGCTGTGGAAGGCAGGGATGTGCAGGTCCTTAATCATTGCACAGACCCTGAAGCCCCAGGCCCTCTGCTATGCTTAGAGGCTTTCAGAGTAAGCAGGGCAGGGCATAAACACTGGGCAACCATGCATCCAGGAGCCAGGCCTGGGAATTAAGACACTGGGCCCATGGTTGGGACCTGTACACAGATTATGCAGACCTCATATTTTCCCCTCTCCCTGGCTCCCAAGAGCAGAGGGGGTGAAGGTATCTGTGGTCCAGGGTCCCCAAGGGCAAACAAGGCAGAGCACAGAGGTCACCACAGAGGGTGGAGCCCAGCTCCCCACTGCAGGAAACAGCATCTCCCACCTGGGCAGAGGGTGAGAGGAGACACAGGGAAAGACAACAGGATTTCCATGTTGCTCCTTCTATTAGGCCCTGTCTCTCAGTGGAATTCTACAGGAAAAAATGGTCTCCAGTGCAGATGCCCCCACAAGGAGGCAGAATCATTGTGTGTGTGATTTTGTAAGCATTATGCTATAGTTTGTGTACCTAGAGGGTCTTGCCTTGTTTTGTTAGGTTGTCTCCTGCAAGTGTGGTTTCATAGGCTTTCTAACATTCTAGCACACAGGTATCTGTTAATTCTTTAATTGGTTCCACTCTCCCCTACTTCTCTCCCTTTTCATTTATATTCCCCTCCTTTCTCTACTCCTTTCCTCCTGCTCCCACACCTATTGAATATCCCTCCCTCCTTCTTTTCTTCATACATGTAAATGTTCTCATTAGGGCATTGCCCACCTATATTATCCCACCTACTTCCTCCCTCCTCCTTTCTGATCCTAAATTATGAAAAACATTGGAGAGTTTTAGCAACAAATTATAAATTATATGTTAGTGAATGATTTTTTCTCTTGATATTGACATTACTTATGATTATTCTGTCTTCATAAAGCAGTGGTAAATATTCAACCTCACAGAAGAGTTCTGTAGCAGGAAGGAAACCTAACTCTCAATTAACCCTTAATAAAATATTTCAACTTTACTATTATGTTTAATTTTCTTGTTATTCTTCTCAAGATTACATCTTACTTGACTATATACAACAAAGCAGGTATTTTCACACTAATCATTGCCAACTTTATGTTAGTATCCAGGCTAGTTATGTGTTCATGCTTATTTTTTTCTTTTATAAAATAAAAAATCAAGTAAACTAAAATGATAAATTATATTACATGAATGTAGGCTCTAGATGAAGCCAGCCAGCCAGACAAGCCTGAATGTAGCTTTTGCCCCATTCCTCTGGGGCCTGAGAATGCTATTTATCCTCTGAGTTCTGTTAGTGAAGACTGGAGTCCTGTCCAATGCAAGAGACATGAGCGGGCTCCTTACTAATAGGCTGACACACCCAGTCCTGGCAGAATATATTGAGTCACAAAATTAGGATAAAATACTCAATGCACTGTAGTAAAATAATTATGCAAACTTAAAAGTACCCATCAGAATTAGTTTTTTGTTCCCTCAAATAAAGCTAGAGGAAATTACTATTACATAAAAAAGTGTAAGAACTCTTGAATTTCTTTATTTTTTCTTTGGATTTTAATGATCCCTACATTTTTTCTAATGAATAAGCGTTACATCTATGGCCAAGTCATTCATTTAAGTTTTAAACATTTCCAAGCAAATGATGTTATTGTTGCATCTTTCATAGTGTCAATTGTAAAGAAAACAAGACTTAGAAAAATTTTCTCTATCTTCCTAGTCAAAACAATCCACTTTAGGGTTTGGGGATTTAGCTCAGTGGCGTTGTGCCTGCCTCCCAAGCTCAAGGTCCTAAGTTCATTACCTGGTAATGCAAAAAAACAAAAACCTCTGATTAATCATTGAAATGTAAACATTCCTGGCAAGTTTATATAAATATTTGTAAATTTAAAATATAAATAAAAGAAGTTCAGCAGAAACTTGGAACATCACATGAGGAGGTAAAGTGTTTATGTTCTACATGTGGGACTTTAAGGGAAAAGACAAACTCATTAAATCCTTGAAATTTTCTCCTTGGAATCAGGCCAAGTAATCTTCCCTGGAAATTGCTCCCCGAGGATGACCCAAGGCTGCAGTGCTCTGAATGCACAGTATATGAGGATGACTGGGAGGAGAGGCACACACTGGTCTGTTTCCATTCACAGGTCTCCCTCTGACTCTTTTCAGAGGAAACTTCAGGTTGACCTTTCCACTGGATGAAGACTTGAATGAACTTTCTAGGGTGATACAGTTTACCTCAGAATAAAAATATGACTGCAGAAAACCATAAAGATAAATTACCCCTTGAAAAACAAACAAATTACAATAATTTTCAGCTCACTATATGGTTTATTGTATTATTTCTGAAAATATTTTGTGCTTGACAAATTTTTAAACAGACAACATTGGGAGACAGTTTTTTCAGCAACTTTTGTGCACAGTATCATTCTGAGAACTAGATGGGATTATATTAGATAAAATAAAGGGTATTTTATCAAAAATATATATACACATATCATTTGGGCCTCATCATAAGTAATTTAAGATTTGCAAAAAAAGGAATATACAGCTTGTGAAATCAAAGTATACAACCAATGTTCAAATTCTGAAAATATAATGTTGTGAAGAAAATTAATTTAGAATGGGCAAGTTAAAAAATGCATTGTTACCAGAGCTGAAGGTTCACCCTGCTACTGGCTGCCACAACAAAGGTGGGGAAAAGTTATTTTGGTGGAAAGAAAGGGGTTTATTTACTCCATGGGAGAGACAGTGGCCTCTTCCCTCCACAAATCTCTGTCTCCCTGTGTTAATTCTGCCAGGGCTTTTATGTCCAGCTGACTCCAAGCTCCCTCCTTCATTTTCCAAGTTAAAGCAACCTTGACCTCCTGTGGTGGTATCTGAATGTTCTTCTCAGGCCATCATCTTATTTCTGAGAATGGTCATTCATTGTCTGTGCAGTCATATGAATGGGGACAAGAAGAGTATTTCTGCTTTCATCCAGGGGAAACTGGAGAAGCAGCCTGTTTTCCAAAATCCAACATTTGAAGATTAATTTTTTTCCTGTTATTATATCATCAGGAATTTAATATTAATATGAATCACCTGAGTCCCTAGGCAGAAATTACTTTAATTAGTATAATGAGTAACTGAGATAAAAAGTGCAGTGCATAATATACTAAAAATGGTTTTCATAAGAGTCAATTATATAGCCTGATTCAGAATTGGTAAAACAATTTCTAATTAAGGACATATTATTATAAGCCTGTTCTCTGAAGTCAAAATGTCTATGTAGAATAAGTCTGAACATATAACTGCTCTGTGGCCTTTTTCAGAAGGAAAGTATGTGCATAAGAGTCTTTATGGTATAACCTTTTCCTAAGAATGAATGTGTTAATAAGGTAAAGAGTTTAGAGTAGTATCAGTTTCATGCTAAAAACAGGATGTAAGGTTGTAATACATCAGAAACAAATGTCATTTTATCCCCATATCTATACATGGTGATTGTATTATTTTTACTCTTCTTCACAGTGGTTTTCATTAATTTCTAGGAACACAATGGAAAGTACTGAGCCATTAACATAAACAAAAATATTTTTTCAGAGAGCATAATTTTTAAAATTTATTATTCAGCAGGGCAGAAAAACACCATGGGGAGATGGAACTCCACCAGTATGACTTGTTTCATCCTCATGGGGCTGACGGACTCTGCAGAGACACAGCTGGTCCTCTCTGTGCTCTTTCTCTTGATTTACCTGATCACAGTGCTGGGGAATGTGGGGATGATACTGATCATTCACCTGGATCCCCAGCTTCACACCCCCATGTATTTTTTTCTCACTCACCTGTCACTTCTTGACCTCAGCTACTCAAGTGTCATCACCCCTAAAACCTTACAGAGTTTACTGACTTCAACCAAGAGCATCTCCTTCCTGGGCTGCTTTATCCAGATGTTCTTTTTCATCCTCTTGGCTGGTACTGAATGTTTGCTTCTCTCCTCCATGGCCTATGATCGCTATGTAGCTATCTGCATCCCCCTGCACTATCCAGTCATTATGTCTACAAGACTGTGCTGTGCCCTGCTCACTGGCTCCTATGTCATTGGCTTTGTACATTGCACTGCTGTTGTGGTTTCCATGAGCCGACTGCAATTCTGCAACTCTAATGTCATCCAGCACTTCTTCTGTGACACAATCCCAGTGTTAGTCCTGTCCTGCAGTGACACTTCTGAGGTTGAAATCACTACATTCATTTCTGCTGGATCTAATTTAGTGCTGAACCTCATCACCACATGTGCATCCTATGTGTCCATCCTCTCCACTATTCTGAAAATTAATTCAACTGCAAGAAAGCTGAAAGCCTTCTCCACCTGTGCCTCCCATCTCCTGGGAGTCATCATCTTCTATGGCACTATGATCTGTACTTATCTAAAGCTGAAGACATCCTACTCCTTGGGAAAGGATCAGGTGGCTTCTGTATTTTACACAATTGTGATCCCCATGCTGAACCCTCTTATTTACAGTCTCAGAAACAAAGAGGTGAAAAATGCTGCCATTAGATTCATGCAGAAGATTTCAGGTTCTAGACAAGTAAAGTAACAGTGATGCTAGACATTTATACTTTTCTGCTGGTCTTTTTTCCTTTGAGGAAATTTTTTGGTCTCATTCTGAAAAAAATGAATCTTGTTATTTTTCCTTTCCAGTTGGGCTTTACTTCACAGATAGGATCTTGGACATTTAGAGACACAAGTACCTACAAGTTTATATTATAATTTGGAATCAAGTGTTAAATCTAAGATGCAAAAAATCTGTGCTCTTAAGGAAAATTTCTGTCCAAAAAGAGAAAAAAATTATAATTTTATAAGGTATATTAATATAACATTCCTGCAACCCTCAAGTTTAAAATATTTTATAAAGGAAAATCACTTTATTTTTCCTATGCAATTCTGTTTATAGTGACTGTCAGTAACAAAGTTTGGGGCAATTGCTTGCAGGTCAAGATTCTACATCTGGTGCTTATCCAGCATTTGAAAAACACTAATTCACTGAAATAATAAAGTTCTGTATGCTCATCTGTATGAAACATCTTTATTCCATGGCCCTCTCATCAGAAGTGGGACAGAAAACATTTACGACAATAAATGAGTCCTGGCCATTATCACCAGAAGGCTTGCATTCCTATAATATTTTGACATAATAAACACTACATATTTCTGAATAGTGTTCTTTTATGTCTTACAAATCTCCTTTTTTCCATTTAATTTACAAACTAACAAACAGCTAAAACAAATAGGGCAGCAGTTCCCATTTTGAGATTAGGTAATACATTGAAGTAAACATAAGTTAAAGGAAAGTGATCCATTTTAATGCTGAAGACAATTTGGAAAATGACAGTGGTATATTACAGGGAAATACTGTATCTATTGTTGCCTATTTTGTGCATGTTTTCCAAATAGGTGATTATCAATATATGCCTATATATTTAACACATTTCCTGTCATTTCTTGTATAATCTTTGCCACTTTTTAAATTCATTTTAAGTTCAATATCTCATAAATTCTTTGTAATTGAAACATGTAACATTAATATATACTCAATGTGTGAGAAAAATTATGACTGTCATTGTATACTGTTTTGAATCTGAAAGGTTGTGATTTTCCCAATTTGAAAATCACTGAGCAATAACAGCTGTTAGGTGTGTTCCTGTGAGCCATGAGGACACCAAAACTTTCTGGGACATGACAATGACTTCCCTCCACTGTCATCTTTGCCTTTCTCCTGATGTCTTCAGGTTTATACTGTTCTTCAAAAATAAATTAATGATTATTACATTTGTCTCATATGTTATGATTTTTAAATAAACCTGTTTCAAAGGAAAGAATTGACAATGAATTACAATATGTGGCATTCCCTAAGCTTAGATCAAGAAGAGGGATACAAACCTCCTTTTATTAAAAAAAAAAATGTATATATGGACTCCAAATCACCCCGCTGCAGACAGTCAGGTCTGTCCATGCCCTACCGAGGTCCCCAGTCATGTGGAATACACCAAATCAGCCCTCTGCACACAGGAAGGTCTGTGCATGCCCTACCGAGGTCCTGAGTTGTGCAGAAGACACTGAATCACCCCACTGCAGACAAGCAGCCATCTGGTTCTACACTACAAAGAC
>NW_004624865.1:9403-49480 GCF_000247695.1 Heterocephalus glaber
TCACCGTGCACTAAACTAAGATCGAAGTGAATTAAAGATCTAAATATTAAGTCAGAATCACTAAACTTGCTGGAAGATGAATTAAGTAGAACTCTTGATGACATTGGCATAGGAAAAGACTTTATGAACAAATCTTCAGTAGCACAAAAGATAGCACAAAGAATCAACAACTGGGATCTCATCATATTAAAAAGCTTCTGTACTTCAAGAGAAACTACCAACAGAGCTAAGAGACAACTTATAATGTGGAAAGAAATATTTTATGAGTTTCCTTCTCTGTTATTGAGTGTTTAGTCATGATTGTCCAAATGTCATTTTTTAATTACTTATCTTAGAACCCTGACTCAAGTAAGAGTTCAAATCTGGCTATTGAAGGTGCTTCTGGTTTTTACTCCAACCTGTAAAGGCATAGAAAATCATTACTCAATACTGAAATCTACACAAATCTAGATAAAATAAACATCATTATCTTTTCATGAGTCCATGAAAGAAATAAAATGCAGATTGAATGGTTATGAAGTAAACTGGAGAGACTGGATATCCAGAGTCACAGGTGAGTCCCACTTCCTGGTGCAGAAGGAGCTGGAGGCACACAGTGGAGGGAGAACTGAGGGGGAGATGATGTAGGACTGGAGGACAGGAAGGGCCCAGGATGAGGTCACTTTATGCACCTGGAGGTCACACACACGTGTGTGTGACCTCCAGAAGCCTCCAGAATCTTCAGGGGAAGATTCAAAATGATCATGCAGGGCTCTGACAGGGGGAAGCGAGGACTGATCCCTGAGAAATGGACACAGAGCCTTGTCCAGAGAGAAGACACTCAGGGAAGGACATTTCCAGAAATCTATCCTACTGGGAGAAAAAGTATTGTATCTCCAGAAAAGCCTCCCATCCTTCAAGTGTGATCTTGAGGAGTCAAAATAGCTTGTTGGTGCAATCAATTAACAGAAATGGACAGTCCCACAAAAAGGAGTTGATCTCGGGGAAAAATGAGCCAAATCCCTAGGGTTTCCTTGTGACTGTCACATGGAGAGGATATCATAGAGGACACAATCCCACATTGTCATGCAGACCAGTGTGATGAGTGTGGATTAGAGCTGGAGGTGCAGAAACCAGGTTCATTGAGAGGAGAACTTAGTGAAGGTGCAGACAGCAAAGGAGACCAAGGAGAGGACAGGACAGCCTTGAGGAGCCTCTGCCTCCAATACCTGCCATACCCTGCTCAGATCCCCCAGGACCTCAGGCTCATTTCTCCCTTTCCCCTTGGTGTTCATTGCAAGGTTTACCTCCTCCTGGGTATTTGGCATATCTAAGTGTGCCATGGTGTGCAGCTGGAGTCACAGACCCAGAAGGACAAGGAACTGGCTACATATCTGGGATACTCATGAGTGTGCGTCCATGTCTGCCCTGGGTCTGAGGTCATGAATGGAAGAGACCAGTAACTGCAGCCCACCAGGCCAACACTGTGTCCTTTGTTAAAATGTATCCTGGAGAACCTGAGTGTTCCTCATGGAGATGAGCCTGTATACCAGGAAGCTGCTTCCCAAACACGTGACCCTGACACCACATCACCAGTGTCAGGAGTAATGATGTTGGCACCACTTCTGTCTTCTCCAGGGCTCCAATCTGCACAATAAGGTTTCAGGGACCTGACTGGACCCACAGCTTCCTGTGAATGTGCTCTACTGCAGTGCTGGCTCCTGTTCCTGGTGATATCTGCAGCATGGGGTCCTGATTTACAGGCATATCAGTTGGTGGCAGTGAGGTCTGGGACCAGGCCAGGGTGTGAGGACACACACACCCCACCTTTTGTGGGCGGCACTGGAACTCACATTGCAAAGGACCCTTCTCTAGGATGCAGTATTACAGCCAGGCTGGAGTCACTCTCATTCTTTTCAGGTCTCATACAGCCCCTGCTGGATTTGGGCAACAAATGGACCCTTCCCATTGTCAAAACTAAGGAGGCTGGAACTGCAATGACCCAGCCAGGAAGCTTCTCTGCCCTGGAGCCTCAATAATTGGCATGGAGAATGGTTACTGCCATGGAGCTGATCTACCCAGGGGAACAAGGACAGGACCACATGGGGCACCCACCAGGAGGTCCAGTCCTTGGTCATACACACATCACCAGGGCCAATGATCCAGGTCTTGAACCTAGATCAGCATGATTCTGCTCCCAGAGTGATGTCCTTATGCTTGGGTCTTGCCTGGCTGTGCCTCAGTGCACTGGGTCCAGCCAACCCTCTTATTCATGGAGCTTAGAGTCACACACTCAAGTGATTGATAGGATGACCCTCTGTGGGCCATCTCTTCCTCAGCACCTGCAGGTCTAGAGTGTTGTGAAGACAGGGGATCCACAGTGTATTCCCTGTCCTAGTCCATGAATCACGTCTGTTTTGTGCTCAGGACAAACTGAGTGTCCCACCAGGAGGAGAGGGGGCTCCCAAATGTGGGAGCAGGGAGAGGATGGATAGGTCATACTTCAACTCCAGGTACTTTCTATCCTGTGGCCTCATGGGAGGACTGATACAGAGGGCTCTTGTGCCTTTCTGGTCCCTGCAGCTGTCCCCTGGCTCAGCTTTAAGTCCAAGAAGGACTTAAAAAACAGGCTCTGCCCCACCCAGAGTGACCAGACTCCCAGGAAGATTGCTGTCCAGCCTCAACAGACCCTTGGGAATATTCAGTGGTTCATACCCTCTTAGCTTGGGTCTCCCTACAGATTAGGAGGGTCAGGATTGTCTCCAGATCCAGGACACAGTCAGAAGCTCAGGGTCAAGCTGAAGGAAACTCTGATACTGGCAAACCCTTTGCTGTGTGCTGGAGACACTGCAGGAAATGCATGAGAACACGACAGGGCCCTATCTTCAGCGTAGCCAGGGCCTCAGGACCTGTGCTGCACATCTGTAGGGCAGGAGCAGTTGCCAGATGAGGGGCTTGTTCTTCTAGGACCTAGGTCCTTCTGCGATCTAAAATTATGTTTGTAAAGATTACAGATGTTTAATATGTTTGATTGGGTGAGTTTAAATAACTGAGTAGTGCAAGGAAAGCCATGTAAGAAGGGTTCTTTTTTTTTCTTGTATTAAATTCTTTTATTGGTACATTGTAGGTATACAACACAATTACATTTCTCATTGGGAATTTTTCCCCCATTCCTAGCCCTCCCTTCACGCCCTCCACCCTTCCCTATTTACAAAGATTTTAATTCATTTTCTTCCATTTCTCATCATTTTTCCTTTCCCTTCTTTCCTTTCCCCTGCCCCTCCCACTACCCCTACCCCTTTGGACCTTTTCTTCCTATTTTACATTATCGATTATTCATTCTAACCATTGGTACATTTTAGGTATACAATATAATGACATTCATCATTGGAAATTTGCACCTTTACATAATCTCTCTTGGTTCTTATTTCTCAAACTTGCCCAGCCTTCCCTTCAACCCCTCCAGTCCTCCCTATTTACAAAGATTTTGTTCCTATTTTTCCATTTTCTCATATTAATCACATTCCCTTCTATCCTTTCCCCTAGCTCTCCCACTTCCTTCCCCTTTGCCCCTTTTCTTCCTATTTCACATTACCTATTATACATTTAGTCCTTATTTACACTTTCTTATGAGCACTTTCTATATCATTGCTATATCATAAGGAGAGCATTTGTTCTTAAGAAAATAAATCATTTTCATTGAACTATTTTGATAATATGATGTCTAATAGACATTTCTCATTTAACAACCTACTTGTTTAACAATGGTTCGCATTTATGTCAGAGTCATGGTGTTTATACTTATGACCTACCTCTAGGACTTAGGAATCATTTTGTTACAGTTCTGTACAACTAGTTCATAAAGCTTTGATGTCTTTTCTTTTTGTTCCACTATACACCTTGTTACTACCATACAGTAAATTTTGCTGATTGTACAATAGAGTACAACAGATTTATATTGTTTTATACATTACAGTACTGCATGTAAGAGTTATGCAAATAAAATAAAGTCATCAGATTGGACTTTCCTTTTACTATTTCTTTCTTCTGAATATTGTAAGGTCCATACCAGAGTATATATGCAAATACTCATTTAGCAATCAACTCATATAACAATGTACTTATAGGAAAGTAACTCGGTTGTTAAAACAACAGTGCCTGCTGCAAGAGAAACCACCAATAGAGCTAAGAGACAACCTACAATGTGGGAAAAAATTTTATCACCTCTTCCTCGGACAAAGAACTACTCTCTAGAATATACAAAGAACTGAAAAAATAAGGTCCCTCAAATTCAAAGACCCAATTCAAAAATGGGCATCTGAAATGAACAGACATTTCTCAGACAAAGAAGTAAAAGCAGCAGTAGGCCTTTGTCTGAGGAACAGCAGGTGAAGACTTTTCCCATATTGTGGGTTGTCTCTTCACACTGCTGGTGGTTTCTCTTGATGTGAAGCTTTTTAATAAGAAGAGATCCCACTTGTTGATCATTTGTGCTAGTTCACGGGCAGCTGAGGTTTTGTTCATAAAATCGTTTCCTACACCAATGTCTTCAACAGTTCTACCTTATCTCTGTTCCAGCCAATTCAGCATTTCTATTTTAATATTTAGATCTTTAATCCATTTCAATTTTAGTTTAGTGGATGGTGAGAGATATAGGTTTAGTTTTAATCTTTGACAAGTTGAAACCCAATTTTTTGAACACCATTTATTAAAGAGGCTATCTTTCCTCCAGTGAGGGTGTTTGGCTCCTTTATCAAAGATGAGATGGCTGAGTATGTCGAGTTTTTTCTGCATCTTCTAATCTGTTCCACTGGTCCTCTGGTCTGGTTTTGGTTTTGGTTTTTTTTCTTTTTTTTTTTGCCAATACCATGCTGTTTTTATCACAGTAGATTTGTAGTATAGTTTCAAGTTGGGGATTGTGATACCCCCTCCATGTCTCTGTTACCTGGAATTGCTTTTCCTATTCTGGGTCACTTCTTGTTCCAAATGAATTATTGGATTGTTTTCTCAAGGTCCATGAAGTATGCTGTTGGGATTTCAATTGGGATTGCATTGAATCTATATAGTAGTTTTGGAAGTATGTCCATTTTCACTATGTTGATCCTTCCTACCCAGGAGCAGGGGATGTCTTTCCATTTTGATATCCTCTTCAATCTCTCTTTTCACAGTGCTATAGTTTTCAGGGAAAAGGTCTCTGATTTCTTTTGTTAGGTTGATTCCTAGGTATTTCAGTTTTGTGGATGCTATTGTGAAAGGAAAAGTTTGCCCTATTTCTCTCTCAGTGAGTCTGTTGTCCATGTAGAGGAAAGCTATTGATTTTTGTGTGTTGACCTTGTATCCAGTTACTCTACAGAATTTGGTTATTAAGTCTAGAAGACTTTTTGTGGTGTTCTTGGAGTCTTCTATATAGAGTATCATGTCATCTGCAAATAATGACAATTCTACTTCTTCATTTCCTATCTTTATTCCTTTCATTTATTTCTCTTGTCTAATTGCCATAGTTAATGTTTCCAAAACTATATTGGACAAGAATGGTGATAGTGGACATCCTTGTCTTGTTCCTGATTTTAGTACGAAGGACTCAGTTTTGGACAATTTAGTGTGATATTGGCTGTTGGTTTTTCATAGATGGCTTTTATCAGATTGGGGAAGAGAACATCTATTCCAATTTTTTGTAGAGTTTTTATTATAAATGCATGTTGGATTTTGTTGAATGCTTTTTCTGCATTTATGGAAATGGCTATATGTTTTTTGTCCTTAGCTCTATTGATATAGTGTATTACATTGATTGATTTGTGTATATTGAACCATCCCTGCATCGCCGGGGTGAATCCCACTTGATCAGGATGTATGATCTTCTTCATGATCTGCATTCTATTTGCCAGTATCTTAGGATTTTTGCATCTATGTTCATTAGTGAGATTGGCCTATAGTTCTCTTTTTCAGTTGGGTCCTTCTCTGATTTGGGGATCAGGGTGATGTTTGCTTCCAGGAATGAATTTGGGAGTATTGCTTCCCTTTCAATTTCATTGAAGAGTTTAAACAGTAGTGGCAGTACTTCCTCTCTAAATGTCTTGTAAAATTCAGCAGTGAAGCCATCAGGACCTGGCCTTTTCTTAGTTGGTAAGATTTAATTATGTTTTCAATTTCATTGGTTGATATTGGGTTGTTTAGAATTTTTAGGTCATCTTCATTCAACTTTGATAATTCATATGTATGCAGGAATCTGTCCATTTCTTCTGTGTTTTCCATCTTATTGGCATATAGGTTCTAGAAGTAGGTATTGAAGATCCTCTGGATATCTGCTGGGTCTGATGTAATTTCACCCTTTTCATTCCTAATTGCATGGATTTGGGCCTTTTCTTTCCTTTTTCTGATAAGGTTGCTAAGGGTTTGTCAATTTTTATTCTTATGAAGAAACAACTCTTGGCTTCATTAATTTTTTGTATCATTCTCTAGTCTCCATTGAATTGATCTCTCCTCTGATCTTTATAATTTCCTCCCATGTATGGGCTTTGGGTTTGTCCTGCGCTTCTTTTTGTAGAGGCTTGATTTTCAGCATCAGGTTGTTTAATTGGGCTCACTCTGTTTTCCTAATATGTGTATTTACTGCCATGAATTTCCCTCATAAGACTGCTCTCATTGTGTCCCACATTCTGATATGTTGTATTGTTATTGTCATTTAATTGAAGGAACTATCTGATTTCTTCTTTAATTTCATCTGTGACCCACTGGTTATTCAGAAGTGTGTTGTTCAATTTCCATGTGTCTATGAAATTTTTGCAGTTTCTTTTGTTATGGATCTGCAATTTCACTGCACTATGGTCTTATAATATACAGGGGATAACTTCAATTCCTTTGCACTTAATTAAAAAGATCAGACCTCCCAAATTGAAAGACCCAATCTGAAAATGGGCATCTGAAATGAACAGACAGGCTTCAGACAAAGAAGTAGAAATAGCAAATAAACATGACAAAATGTTCAACATCACTGGTCATTCGAGAGATGCAAATGAAAACAATGCTGAGATTCCACCTCACTCCAGAAAGAATGGCTGCTATCATGAAATAAACCAACAACAAATGCTGGTGGGGCTGTGGGGAAAGAGGAACCCTTGTCCACTGCTGGTGGGAGTGTAGACTGGTGCAACCACTGTGGAAATCAGTATGGAGATACCTCAAAGAACTAGGACTGAAAGTCCCATTTGACTCTGCTATTCCACTTCTGGGGATCTTCCCCAAAGAATTAAAAGAATCATACCACAGTGACATGTGCACCCATGTTCATAGTGGCATAATCTGTAATAGCTAAAACTTGGAAGCAGCCCAAATGCCCATCAACTGGAGACTGGATAAGGAAAATGTGGGGTTTTTTATAAAATGGAGTACTACTCAGCCATAACAAATGAGAAATTAGACATTTATAGCCACATGGATGCACATCACTCTTAAGTGAAATAGGACACATGTGTAAATATTGAATAGTATGTACAGAAATTATTTATTTAGAGAAACTGAAAGTGTAAATACAGACTAAAAGGTATAATAGATAATGTGAAATAGGGAGAAAAGGGGCAAAAGGGAAGGGGAAGTGGGAGGGATTTGGGAAAGGAAAGAAGAGAATGAAATTAATGTGAAAATGAAAAAATGGAAACACAGTCTTTGTAAATAGGGAGGGATGGAGATGTTGAAGGGAGGGAAGAGGAAGGGGGAAAAAATAAGGACCAAGAGAGATTATGTAAAGGTGCAAATTTCCAATGATGAATGTCATTATATTCCATACCTAAAATGTTCCAATGGGGCCAAGGATTTAGCTCAGTGGTTTCACCGCCTGCTGTACAAGTGCAAGGACCTGAGTTCGATCTCTGGTACCAAAAAAAATAAATAAAAGTAAAAAATAAATAAAAAATAAAATGTTCCAATGATTAAAATGAATAAGTGATAATGTGAAATAGGAAGAAAAGATCCAAAGGGGTAGGGGAAGTGGGCGGGGTAGGGGAAAGGAAAGAAGGGAAATGAAAAATTATAAGAAATGAAAAAAATGGAAACACAGTCTTTGTAAATAGGGAAGTGTGGAGGGGGTGAAGGGAGGGCAGGCAATGGGGAAAAATTAAGAACCAAGACACACCATGTACAGGTACAAGCACCCAATGATAAATGTAAACATACTGTATACCTAAAATGTACCAATAAAAGAATTTAAGGGAAAAAAATAGCAAGGGATCATGAAAAATCCATCCAACAACTGCTAGACAATGTAAAGAAGACTAATATAAAATTACATGGAATCAATGAAAAGTCAGAAGATAGAACAAAGGGCATAAAAAAACCTGTTCACAGAAGAAATAGTAGAAATATTCCAGGCACAGAAAAATAATTTGACATACAGATGAATGAGGCATATAGAATTCTAAATTTTCATGACCAGTAAAATAAACTAAACCATGGCAAATAATGCTCAAGATTCCAGAAATTCAACACAAAAACAAAATTTAAAAAGTAGCTAGAGCAAAGAAATGAATCTCCTATAAAGGAAAATGCATCAGCATTACAGCAGACTTCTCAACATAACCCCTAAAGTCAACGAGAGCTTGGAGTGAAGTACTTCAAGACCTAAAAGAAAACAATGTCTAACCCAGATTGTAACACAAAATTTTCTTTCAAAACTGATGGAGAAATAAGATACTCCCATGCCAAGGAACACCTGAAAAAATTCATGATCATAAAACCAGCACTCTAAATAGTTCTGAAGGATATTCTAGAAAAGGAAAATGAAGACAAAAATTCAAAGAATCCTAACAGAATGAATTCTCCAGGCAAGAGAAGTAGATAGAAGGGAAATAAAAGGAATCAACAACAGGAAAATAATATGACAAGGAAAAGTCAATACATATCAGTTATAACTACCAGTGTGAATGGTCTCAATTCACCAATCAAAAGAAACAGATTGGCAGAATGGATCAGGAAACAACAACCAACAATATGCTGCATATTAGAAACATATTTAAAACAAATTCATAGACTGAAAGTTAAAGGATAGAAAGCATTACTCTTTCCAGGAACCTGGGGGGAAAAGCAGAAGTAGCTATCCTATGTTCAGACAAAGCGAATTTCAAGCCAAGATTGATCAGAAGAGGCAAAGAAGGTCATTACATATTTGTTAAGGGAACAATCCAAGAGGAGAGATAAAAACATAAATATATATATGCACCAATTACTGGTGCACCCAACTATATTAAACAAACACTAATGGATATGAAAAGTCAGATAAGCACTAATGCAGTTATACTATGGGACATCAATACTCCACTGTCACAAATAAACACATCAACTAGACAAAATATTAACAAAGAATTATCAGAGCTGAGCCAACTCTTTGAACAAATACTTAGTAGATATCAATAAATATATGTACATATATATAACTAGCATGTCCTCTATATAAAAACCCCAATAGATATGAAAAATCAGATAAGGACTAAAACAACTGTATTAAGGACCTCAGCAACCCACTGTCACAAATAGATCAAGACAAAACAATCAAAAAAAAATCAGAGCTGAACCAAACATTTGAACAAATGGACTTAATATATATCTCCAGTGTCCCACCAAACAACAGATTACACATTTGTGCTTATTTCTCAACTAACTTTGATAGATGCTACTGACATAGATTTGCCTCTTATTCCTGTAGATGACTTGATTGCTCAGGAATAATCCTGACTCAGTGGACAATTAAGTGTCAGTGAACCTGTCTGCCAAATCCACCATCACACTCAGGGAGAGGGACAGCAAGTGTTCTCAACCCAAGAACTTGGACTGGATCACACTCTGCAGGAATGCCTGCAACCTGGCAAAAAAGGAGTTCTGAGACAGAGTTAACTTCACTGTTGCAATGGAGGATCAAAGGAGTTACTGGGGTGTGAACACCAGGGTCTCTGGTAAAGAAGCTACTTGGGAATCATACATGCAGTGTCTCATTAGAATGGTTAATCTGTGTTCCCATCTGGCATCTTATTTAAGTTTTTTTAATGTTTCTTGATTTATTTAGGAATGTGGGGTTATGTAATGTTCTTTTATTGTTTCCTGTGTTTATTAGATTGTTACTTTTGGATATTATTTCTTTCACTGGCTCTGATTTAATAGGAATCTATCTTCTCTCTCATCTCTATCTAGTTTCTTCATCTGAAACCCCCAAGTCAATAATTAATGTATTTCTTTATTTTTTTCAAACACAGAAACTCCACCTCCAAATTTTTAAATTTATCATATGTACCCCATCACAGTTACACTTATCTTCACAAGTATAATTTCTTGATCTTTCCCATCTCCAGCCTTTGGCTCTTACATATTTTGTCCAGTTTATTGTCCTTCCTATCAGCACATACTCCCACATAGCTTTCCTCAATCACAAAGTAAACCTCCTTTCTTCCACATCTTGCCCTTACCCCCATAAAATATGTTCTGAAAACCCTTGATACTAACACTTCAACTCAACTAAAAGCTTTCCAATAAAATCAGAAACCACATAAGCTTTTCTTCTCATATAGCACTCTGCCCCTTCAAATTTCCCTATTAGTGTCTAACACTCCTCATCCAACCACCTTCCATTTTCCCCACCATCTACCTCATTGCAAAGCAACAAAAATAATAAACTGTCATAGTGCGCACAGAGAATAAACAAAGCGGGGGAAGAGCAACTGCAAGGACTATCATACAGAAGTGTTGTAAGATTGAATCTGTGGATACTGTTATAAACAGAAGTGACTCTTGGCAAAACAGAGAGGTAGAGTCAAAATTATGTCAATAAATAATAGAATGAGTAAATACTAGCATTGGACAAAGTTGAAAATTATTCACAGCGAGGCAACATCCTACTAAAAATCTCCATATGTACCATAAACTCTCCTCACTTCTCTAGTCACCAACCTGCAGTAATCCCCCACCAAAAAAGGGAGTAAAAAGAGGGAGCTATATATAATTTTTAAAACAGACTCTGTATGCTTCTCTATCTACACACATATACATATAGAGGAATAGAGAAGTAAGGAAATTGATCTCTGAACCTCCCCTCTCCCCAATTCTCTCAAGGCAGATCATAGAGTCACAAAGGGAGAACAAAACAAATACCAGGTAGCAGAAATCTATAAAGTTCTTAGAAGGGATGAAGAAAATAGATGAGTTCAAAGATAAAATGAACCAAAATTCACAGCAATTTCATTCAATATACCCACTGTGAATTTTGGGGCAATAGTTTTGTTTGTTTTTAAATATATGTATATTTATTGGTACATTTTAGGTATAAAATACATTTACATTTATCATTGGGTGTTTGTACCAGAACATGATGCATCTTAGTTTTTATTTTTTCTCCCATTACCTGTTCACCCTTAACCCCCTCCACCCTTCCCTATCTATACAGAGTTTGATTCCATTTTTTTTCTCATAATTTTTTTCTTTCTCTTCTTCCCTTTCCCCTTTCCCTTCCACCATCCCCAAACCCTTGGACCTTTTCTTATTTCAAATTATCAATTATTCATTTTAATCATTTTCATCCTTATTTACACTCTCAGTTTCTCACACTAGAAAAACTATTTGGTATTTACACATGTGTGTCCTATTTATTTCACTTAAGAGTATGGCCTCAATATGCATCGATTTAGCTATAAATGTCTCTAGTTTCTCATTCTTTATGGCTGAGTAGTACTCCATTTTATAAAAAACCACATCTTCTTTATCCAGTTTCCAGTCAATGGGCATTTGGGCTGTTTCCAAGCTTTAGCTATTACAAATTGTGCCACTATAAACATAGGTGGTCATATATTGCTGTGGTATGATTCTTTTAATTCTTTGGGGAAGATTCCCAGTAGGGGAATAGCTGGGTCAAATGGGACCTGTAGTCCTAGTTCTTTGAGGTATCGCCATACTGATTTTTGGGAAATAGTTTTTAAAAAATGAATGAGCTAACATTTGGTTTCTTTCAAAATTGCCTAAATTTTGATGACAGAAAGATTTTCAAGTTGAAAATTTGAATGATTCAACCAGAATGTGGAATTCTCAAGATGTCAGACAGAAATACTTGAGAAAAAAAACTGTACAGAATTCACACATTGCAGAAATGACCAATGTGAAAACAGACTGTCTGATACTGAGGATGAAATTGTGAATTATGATAACTAACCCTAAAGAAACCAAAAAGAAAATCAAAGAAGAAAGGACTATCCAGCAGCTACTAGAGGTAACAAGACCAAAATAAGGAAAATGAGAGTTAGAGAAAGACTGGAATACAGCACAGATGGATTCACTAACATGCGTATAGAAAATTTCCTAAATATGAGAAGAGTTTAACCTACAAATAACCAATGCTAACAGAACAACAAACATTTATGAAAGGGGAAACTCACCAAGGCATATCCTTACCAAGTTACCAGATATCCTGGAAAAAAGAAAATTTAAAGGTAGCCAGAGAAAACCAACAAAAAATTACATATAAATGTAAACCAATTAGAATTCAGCAGACTTCTCAGCCAAACTCAGAGGGCCAAAAGAGCTTGCAGTGCAGTGTTTCAACCCCTAATGGCAAATAACTTCCAACCAGATCCCCTGTTTTATCACTCAGGGTCGCAGATGCACATACCATAGTTTTCTAATGAAAATATATACTGTAGCATAATGGTACCTAGCTGTGCATCTCAGTATCTGTGGTGGAGGAATAAAGGAAGCAATCTTTGAGTCCACTCATTTGGTGGGACAAAGAGTAAAGTATATCTACATGTTTCAATGTGTAAACAGGTGTTTTATCCATGTTATGTGCCACGTTGCATTTTTGTGTATTTACAACTTTTTAAATTAAATGCTTTCTTTTGGGTTTTCTTATAAAATTAGCCCAATACGGTACAATTTCTCATGAAAATCTGCTTTTACAACTTTGGGAGGAGATTGGAAGTGAATCTTCAGGTGGCTCTGCTACCTATGATGACTTGGATCACGTAAGCCAAAGAAGTTAGCAAGACATAACAGAAAATAAGTATGGAATGAAGACCTTGATTCAGATGAGGAAGAAAACCATAATGTACATAAATACTTGACTAATCAAAATGCTACACAATGGTTTTGTATACCTGAATGATCTAATGTTAGAAGTTAGGTCAGAAAATGTTACTAGGCTCTTGCCAGGGGTGAAACCTATTGGATGAAATGCCAACACTGAGATTCAGTGTTAGAAATTGTTTGTAATGGATGATTGCTACAAGATGTTTTGAGATAAACTAATAATGAAATACAAATAAAACATTCTATGAGCATCAATAGTAATATTCAAAAGTATATTTATCATGACACCTCACTATCTGAACTAAAAGTCTTCATAGCAGGACTTTATCATTCTAATATTCAGAATCTAAAGTATTTGTGGAGAAGTGACAGAAGAGGCTGAGATTTTTAGAACAATAATGATACTCAAAAGATTTCTTTTCGTTCAAAATTCCCTACATTGTGATGACAGAAATATCCACCATGAAAAAAAAATATTCAAAAGTTTGGCTGCTATTCACTCATTATTGCAAAGCTTTGTTTCAAACTGTCAAGCAATTTATACATGGTTTGAGTATCTGGCAATTGATGAACAACTTGCATTATTGCATGGTTATTGAAGGTTTTTGCAATATATGTCAAATAAATCTTCCAAATATGGTATGAAAATATATGCCCTGGTAGATGGGAAGACATTTTACACCTTGAATTTAGAAATTTATTCTAGAACTCAGCCACCAGGTCTTTATTCATGTAGTAATAAACCGCATGACTTTGTGAACAGGCTTTTTGCATGCATTTCAAAAAGTAATCCTAATGTCATATTTGACTAATGGTTTACTAGTTACCCATTGATGTTATATTTGCTTAAAACACCAGTTGACTAGCACAGGAACTGTCCCCAAGAACAAAGCTGAAAAATGTTGCAAATTCACAATAGATATATAGTACAATTTTTGGATTTCAGAAAGAAATTGGCCTCCTATATGGCAAAGAAAAATAAGGTAGTGTTGACAGTGTCAACATTATACCATGATGATAAGATTGATAGTGAAGCCAGGCATGGTGGTGCATGCCTGCAATCCTAGCACTTGGGAAGCTGAGGCAGGAGGATCCTGTGAGTTCAAGGTCACCCTGTGCTACATAGTGAGTAATAGCTACTCTGGACTGTGTAAGGACATTCTGTCTCAAAACAAACAACAAATAAACAAAAATTGATAATAAATCCTAATACAAATCAATCCAGAAATGGTCACATTTTATAATAAAATAAAAGGTAGAGTAGATGTTTAGTGAGTTATACAGTAACTATGATGTCACGCAAAACACAAAGCATTGGACAATAGTTATGTTTTACCTGATTCTAAACATGTCAGGCATAGTTTCATAGTTTACAAAGAAGATAATGAACATAAAATATCAGGGAAATTTTCTTACAGGATTGCAACTGGAATACACAAATGATTCAATTACAACAAAGGAAGAACAATTATGTATCTGTGCAAAGAACTCCACAAAAGAATTTTGGAGCAGATAGGTGAATATACTGGTGAAACATCACAAGAACCTCCTAAGAAAACAAGACCTTCAAGATGTCAAGTATATCCTGCCAAAGAAGACAGGAAAACAAAACACATATGCTATCAGTATAAATGATAGGTATGTATGCAACATACTGTTCTCAAGTGTGGAAACTGCCTTGTGATCATTGAAGTAAAGACTTTTTGTGGTAGAGTTTTATTTGTATTTTCATTATAGTTCACTTAGGAATTTATTTCTGCTGTTAGTTTTTTAGATCTTGTAAGCAAGTAAACAGTGGATGTTGAAAATGTTACTGTTTATTCCAAATACTTCTTTTATTTTACTCGTATTTTATTTTCCTGTGAAGTACACATTGTATAATAAGAAGCTCCTGACAAAAGAGGAAGACAAGAGAGGTAACAATTATGGCACCAAACAGGAAAGGGAAGCTAAACACATGTGCTGTCAATGTAAGTGAGACTTGTGTATGGAACATGCTGTTCTCATGTGTGAAGACTGCCTTAGGTGTGATAATTGAAGCAAAGATTATTTTTGTGGTTTTGTTTGTATTCTCATTGTAGTACATAGAAATTTATTTTTGCTGTTATTTTTTATATCTGGTAAGGAGATAATCAGTTGATGTTGAAAATGTTGATGTTTGTTCTAAATATTCATTACTATTAAACATTTAGTATTTCATCTTATTGATATTTTATTTTCCTAAGTACACAGTATTTAATAAAACTCATAAAATTCAAATTAATAACTCATCAATACAAATACCTCTAAAACAGTGGGCATTATATAGCCCAAATAATGTGCCTTTCAAAAAATTTTGGATGCCTGTGGGGGTCTACCTTTCCCAGCAAAGCTATCCTTCAAAATAGATGGAGAAATAGATGGAGATATTTCCAAAGTCAGCTGGGAAGCTATATCAAAGCTAAACAAGCTTCAGAGAAAATACTTAAGAATATTCTTGGCAGAAAAAAGTGAAATGCACACAGTTCACAACACAGAAAACTTAGTGAGGTCAATGAATAAGCAGCAACAACAAATATCAGAAGAAAAACAAAGGATACACCAAAAGATAAAGGCAGTGATAATAATGAACACATTTCAGTAACATCTGTCACTGGTAAAGGGCCTCAAGTCTCCAAGTAAAGGACATAGATTGGCAGGCTGGATCAAAAAACAGAATCCAACAATCTGTGGCATTCAAAAAACACATCTTACCCCCCAAAATATTTATAGACTAAAAATTTAAGGATAGAAAAACAATATTTCATGCACCAGGACCCACCAAAAAAGTAGGGGTATTGATGCTAACATCAGACATGGTAAATTTCAGGTTAAAACTGATTAGAAAACACAAAGATGACTCCATACTAGTTAAAGGAACAATCCAATAAAAAGAGACAACATTGATAAACATATATGAACAGATTACTGGAACACCTATTTTCATAAAACAAAATTTCCTGGGGCTGGGGATTTCAGTAGTTCCACCACCTGCTCTGCAAGTGCAAGGACCTGAGTTTGATCCCCAGTACCAAAAAGTAAAAATAAAACAAAAACTGCTGAAAGTAGAAGACCAAATAAACACGAATACAGTTATAGTAGAGGATTTTAACATCCCATTTTTGCAAAGAGGTAGATCAACTAGACCAAAAAAATACCAATAAAACATTTCAAAGCCAAACATCTTTGAACATATGGACTTAATGGATAAATACAGAGTATTCCACCCTTCTACAACAGAGTATATATTCTTTTCAACAACACAATGGTATTTTTTTTAAAAATAGACTAAATACTTGTCCACAAAGCCTGCTTCAGTAAAAATAAAAAAGAGAAATGATCCTATGCATACTCAGACCATGAAAATGGAAATGAATAACAAAATAAATGTTGGAGGCAAAAGCTCCAACAAAATTAACAATATACTCATAAATAGCAACTGGGTCACTGAAGAACTCAAAAATGAAAGTTAAAATTTTCTGAAAGGTAACAACGATGGCAAAATTCATCAAAACACTGGAACACTATGAAAGCAGTTTTAAGCAAAATTCATTGCAATCCATGCTCATATTAGGAAAACAGAGCAAGCTCAAATGGACAACCTTATGAGAAATCTTAAGATACTTGAGAAACAAAACAACAAAAAAAAAACCAGGCACAAACAGAAACTAAGGAGCGTTTATAAAGATGAGTAGAAATCAATGAAACTGATACTAAAGAAAAATAATAAAAGAATAAATCAAAGAGTTGATTCTTTGAAAGAATAAATTTAAAAAACTAGTATTGGAAGTCCCATTTGACTCAGCTATTCCTCTGCTGGATATCTTCCCAAAAGAATTAAAAGAACCATACCACAGTGATACATGCCCACCCATGTTTATAGCAGTAAATTGTAATAGCTAAAACTTGGAAAGAGCCCACCTGTCCATCAACTGGAGATTAGATAAAGAAGATGTGGGGTTTTTATAAAATGGAGTACTGTTCAGCCATAAAGGAGAAACTAGAGACATTTATAGCTAAGTGGATGCACATTGAGGCCAGACTCTTAAGTGAAATAAATAAGACACACATGTGTAAATACCAAATAGTTTCTCTGGTGTGAAAAACTAAAAGTGTAAATAAGGATCAAAATGTATAACAGATATTGTGACATAGGAAGAAAAGGTCTAAAGAAGTAGGGGCAGTGAGGGGTAGGGGAAAGGAAAGAAGGGAAAAGAAAAAATAAGAGAAAAGGAAAACAATGGAAACAAAATCTTTGTAAATAGGGAAGGGTGGAGGGGGTGAAGGGAGAGCAGGGGAATGGGGATAAAATAAGAACCAAGATACATCGTGTAAAGGTACAAGACCCCAATGACGAATGTAACTGTATTGTATACCTAAAATGTACCAATAAACTTTATGCGGAGGGGGGAAGCCCTTCCCCAGGCTTAACAAGAGAATGTGAAAAAAGACTCACATCAATGCAATTAGAAATAAAAAATGTGGGACGAAGGATTTAGCTCAGTGGCACCACACCTGCCTCCCAAGTGCAAGGTCCTGAGTTTGATCCCTGGTACAAAAAAAAAAAAAAAAAAAAAAAGAGAAAAAATGTGAGCTGAGTGTGGAGCCTATAATTCTAGTGCTCAGGACACTGAGACAGAAGGATCACCTTGAGTTCAAGGCTAGCCTGGGCCGTATAGTGAGTTCAAGGCCCAACTGAACTACATAATGAGACCTTGACTGAAAACAAAACAAAGTAAAACAACTCAAGTAGGAAATTAAAATTGTGAAGTCACAACAGATACTGGAACTCAAGAAGATAATTACTTCAAAAACTTATATTCTGAAAAATTTAAAAATTTTGAAGAAATGGACAGATTCTTAGACATATACAAACTACCAGAATGAACCTATGAAGACATGAAGGTGCCTAACAACCCAAACTTAACCAATGAAATGATACTGGAAATCAAGATAACTACTTCAAAAACATATTCCAAACAATTAAAAAATTGTGAAGGGACAGATTCCTAGACATACACAAACTACCGAAATGAACCTATGAAGACATAAAGATGTCTAACAACACAAAACAAACCAATGAAATTGACATAGTAATAAAAAAATCAACTAAGTACAAAAAGCACAGGACCTGATGGAATCACTGCTGAATTCTACAAAACTTTTAAAGACATTATATTACCAATACTCTTCAGGGTCTTCAAAGAAACTGAAAGGGATGGAGTGCCCCATGGAAGCCAATATCATCCTGCTTCCCAAACAAGACCTAACTAAAACAAATCTATAGGCCAATCACATTAATAAACATTTAAAAATCCTCAACAGGATATTAACAAATAGAATGCAGCTCATTATCAAAAAGATCACAGATCCTAATCAAGGAGGTTTTATCCCAGAGTTTCAAGGATGGTTCAACATATGTAAATCAATACAAGGTCAAAAACCATATGATCACGTCAATGCAGAAAAGTCCTCTGACAAACTCCAATACCTCTTCATTATAAAAACCCTGAAAATAGAGAAAACCATACCTGAATATGATTAAAAGCTATTTATGACACACCAATAGCCAGACTCATACTAAATGGGGAAAACTAAAAGGATTCTCACTAAAATCAGGAACAAGACAAGGATGTCCACTATCACCTCTTGTATCCAACATAGTACTTAGAACATTAGCCAGAGCAATCAACCAAGAAGGAGAAATAAAAGGGATACACATAGGCAAAGAACTCTAATTATCATTATTTATGGATGATATGATACTCTACATAGAAGACTCAAAGAACTCCACCAAAAAAAAAAAGAAAAAATTCTGGGCCAGGGATGTACCCCAGTGGTTCCACCTTCTCTGCTTCTCAAGCACAAGATCCCAAGTTCGATCCCTAGCACACAAAAAAATTCTTAGAATAATGAAGTTCAGCAATTTAGCAAGAGACAAGATCAACACACAAAAATCATCAGCATTTGTGTGCACCAGTAATAAACAGGATGAAAAGGAAATTATGAAAATACCATTCACAGTATATTTAAGAAAAATGAAATACCTAAGAACTTAACCAAGGAAGTGAAAGACCTCTACATAGAAAACTACAGTGCTCTCAGGAAGGAGATTGAGGACATCAGAAAATGGAAAGACGTTTACTGTGCCTTAATAGGCAGAATCAACATGGTCAAAATGGACATACTCCCAAAACTCTTATACCGATTCAATGCAGTCTATGGCACAATACCAACATACTTTACAGATCTTGAGAAAACAACCCTAAGATTCATATGGAACCAGAAGTGACCCAGGAAAGCAAAAGGATTTGGGAAAATAGATGCACATAGAAAATATACTATTGAGTGAAATAAACCAGACCCAGAAGCTTAAATACTACATGGTATCTCTCAGTTGAGTGAGGCAAAGTACAATGAGAATAATAATGAGAGATAGAGGGGTATTAGATGATAGCTCTCTTGCAAGAGGGAAGTAGTCCAAGGGAAAAAGTTTGAGGGGTGAAGAACAGGGAAAGGGGAAGTAGAATAAAGATGTTCCATGTACAAGAATCTAACAATGTCAATTAATGTAAAGGTAATATGGCATTACATGAGCTAAAAGTAATAATATAGTAAGAACAAAATCTGGCATAGTGGAATTGGAAGAAAAGGGGGAAGAAATTTTTAAAAAAAGAAATATGCTGTGGTACACAATCACTCCCCATAATATTGTAAACTACATGAATTGCAAAGACATACTAAAAAGGAAAAGATACAATGGTGAAATTTTAGACTGTACACAGAATAGTATTGTAACAAGCACTGAAAATAGAACTGTATTATTTCCTTTGGGGTTTTTTGAGACAAGGTCTTCTTATTTAGCCTACGGTGGCCTCCAACTCCAAATGTTCCTCCTGCCTCAGTCTCCATACTCCTAGGATTGCAGATGTGCACCACCATGTCCAGCCTAAAATAGGTCATTAAAAGGTTTTTTTTAGGGCTGGGGATTTAGCTCAGTGGTTTTGCCGCCTGCTGTGCAAGTGCAAGGACTTGAGTTTGATCCCCAGTACCAAAAAAAGAAAAAAAAAATTCCCCCCTTAGAGACAAGTGATTTTCTGAGAACTAGGACATAGTTTCCCAGCTCTCCTCAGCCCAGATGAGAAACAAAATATGCAGATGACACCAGGAAGCCTGGGGCCTGGTTTTCTTTCCACAAGAGGATGATGAGCTAAAGATGGCTGGAAGGATGAAGCCAGTGTGCAGATTTGCATTACCTCTCCATGCTCCCTGCACACTGTTCCTTAAGCTAAACTACCTTTGCCCACACTTAAATGGAGATGGTGATTTGACCGAGAGGCCACTCCATTTTCTCACTGCTAGCTTTCAGCACCCCCCCCTTTTTTTTTTTTTGTACCAGGGATTGAACTTGGGACCTTGTGCTTGTGAGACAGGCAGTAGAACCACTGAGCTAAATCCCTGGCCCTTCTTTTTCATTTTTAACCAAATACAGATTCCTTTGATTTGTTAATTGGCCAACAGGTGAGCATATGAACTTAAGAGGTTAGTAACTGTTTCTTAATAATTCTATGTTAATAAAAAACTTTTGGTGCATTACTGACTTTCCTCACCTATTTAGGAATTGTCTCAGCATTCACTATGGTGATAGAGTAAAATAAGACCAATGTATTGAGTCCTTAAGTCAGAATTTAGTCACTAATAGTTGTTTGTTTAGCACTGACTACAGGAAAGTGAGTGCATTTGGTGCAGTTACAGTAAGGCACATATGATAAAGCTTCTCATAGTGTGCATGTTCCAGGAAATATTTGAATTGGGTTGTTATATAAAACAGGTTTTGATAGTATTTCTCAATTATTTCAAAATACAGTAATACTTTGTCACAAATGCTTCCCTTTGGAAACAATTTGTTTCATATGAAATGACAAATTTCCCTTCAATTGATACAGCTTGTTGCCGCTAGTCTGGAAGGATGAAAAACACACCAGGAGCCACGAAGACAAAGCAAAAGTAAAGCTTTAACACTGCCAGACCATTCTGGATTTGCACACGGAAGACTGGCCCTGTCCAGCACTCAGCCAAGGAGGATATACTCTCTGGGACAGGTGGAGTTACAAGCAAGGCACATGTAATATTCATTGGTTACAGAGTTCAAATATGCATTAGCAGGTAGGCTGAACTGTGGTATTGGCCCATACATAATATTAGCGTCAAGCTTATTGGGCAATTCAAACATGAGGTTAATATTTCATTCCAGCAAAATGACAAAACTACTTCAGGGACATTGACATTCCTGAGATGCGGAAGTTGGCTCAGACATGTTAAACAAAGAAAAATTTCAAGTAGGGAATTTCCCCATAGTAAGTCCAGCTTGAACCATGGAGGCAAAATTCCCCTTTCACATACACAAAAGCATAAGACAAAAAATTGATTCCATTAGCAAACTGCACATCCGGTGACCAATGACCGTTCCTTGTTGCAGGGCCAGGTGAGCTAAAACTATACAGATGTGCCACACTCTGGATTGAATGGAGTACTTTATTATAAGTCAGGTGATCAAGAATGGCTCACACCAGAAAAGTTCTCAACAAAGGAAAAGCAGTTTGTAGGGTCCTTTTAAGGGCTCTTCTATTTGGGGAGGGCTGAGAGGGGGAACACAAGCAGAATTTCACAGGACCAAAACTTTGCAAAGTCATTAGGTGTCAGGGGTGGTTTCACAGTTTAATTAAAACAAACTATCACACAGGTGAGGGAGTCTTGTTAAGGTAGTAACAATAGTGTCAGGTAAAAGAGCTGAAAACCAAGACCAGACCAGTACTACAAAAAAGCCTTTATTAAGGAGAAGGGACAATCTGCCAGGCTGCCTCTGAACAAAGAGTACAGGGGCTAGAGCACATTTATAGAGGTTGGGGGGGGATTGGGAGGTATGACAGAGGGATTGGAGGGTCTACAGGACATGTCGCCAAGGGATTGGAGGAACTTGTGAAATCACTAGTTGCCAGGAAGGGAGCGAGTATCAGGTCACTCTTTTGGCAGGAAGAGGGGCATGTTGGGAAGGTTGTCTTTTGGTGGGAGAAGCCATTTTGAGGGCTGGGTTTAGGCAGGGCACACTGCATCATGGGAGGAAAACCAGTTTGGGTGAGAAGGAAGCTATCTTGGGGTTGGGTTTTAGGTGGGAACACAGTGGATTGTGGGAAGGGGAGCTTGTGGAGGGAAATGGGGCATTATGGGAAGAAGGTGGCCATTACATGTAGTCGCTATTTTAAGGAGAAAGAAATCTATCATTCCAGGCTTTTGTTTTATGGTTGCTGGGCGAAGGTCTCTTCTTCTGGAGCTGCTTCAAGCTGACATCAGGGCGGAGGTTGGGGCTAGACTTGGATCTGATGGCAGGTGGAAGTGTTGTCTCATTTTCACAGTGGTTGGTATCCTGCCATAATGAGCTCAGTGACTGTCTGGTTGGTGAAGGCATGCATACGGTCCTGTAAAAAGTTTTGGAAACAGCAAAACAGACAGGGTCCGAGAAGCAGGATAAGGCAGATGGTGACTAGTGGTCCCATTAGAGGAAGAAGCCAGGGCAGCCAATTATTTACAGAAAAGAAGTTTCCATTTGCCCAATTGGACATGCGTTGATCAATGTTTAAGGCCCTTTTAGTGAGTCTCTTTGCTGCATCTCATACTATACCTGATTGATTTGTATAAAAACAGCATTTTTCAGCTAGGAAAAGACATATACCACCCTTCTCTGTTGTGAGGAGATCTAACCTCCTTCTATTTTGGAGAGTGACAGCCGCTAAGGAATCCATTTGGCTTTGTAAAACTATGATTGATTGAGCTATATCATTTAAGCTATCACTCAAGTCTTTGGAAAGAGTTTGAAAATAAGTTAGTGAGGTAGCTAGGGCCCCCACTCCTGTGCCCACAGTGGTAGTGATGCCTAGTCCTGTGAGCAAGGGTATTAACTGGACATCTCGTCTATGTCTGACCTGTGTTTTTGTTGGAACTGATAAAGTTTGATTGTTTGGGGCTATATCAATGTTAGGGCTGAGATAAACTAGTGTGCAGGTTCCAGTCCAGTTAGCCGGTAGGCACAGGTAGGCCGAAGTTCCACAAAGGAAGAACACACCTTGACTAGGTAAACAGAATTGGTTGTGTATGTCAAAAAGATGTGTGAGTTTGCTATTTTCATTTTCCCATATTCCTAGTGTTCCTGCCAATGCAGCACCTGTTAAGGGTTGAAAAGGTCTTTGGTGTGAGATTTGTTGGGCATTGCTGGTCTTATTTTCCCATAGGAGGAAGAATCTCTTGGTATCAACCAGAAGCCATTCTGGAGAATGGTTAAATGTTGGAATAAGAAGGCATTCTGATACTGAGGGGGCTGTGTTGCAATGGGTCCAGGGGTGTATAGTCATGCAAGGTGTATGGCGACCACTGCAAAACTCTGAATTTTTATTGAGAAGATCCTGTGTTATAAGTTTTGGAGCAGCAGTGAACCGGACAAGCTGAGTAAAGGGAGCATCTTGGGTGACCATGTAGTTAGCATGACCTGATGAGGCCTGTAATTGTAATGTGTAATTGCACTTTTGAGAGGGGAGATGTCCCAACATGGAGCCCATGGACAAGTTACGCTGAAGGCAAAGTGGGGCTGGA
Organism: Heterocephalus glaber; assembly: GCF_000247695.1. The sequence continues at coordinate 33,098 of NW_004624865.1, forward strand.
ACGCTCAAGATGATGTCATCAGCTATAGGTCCAAGTATAGGTTTTTCCTTACTCTCATATAGAGAAAGGTTAGCCATGTAAGATTGAAGGAGTCGGGCTGCACGGCCTGTTTGTGTTCTTCTTGTCATGTCAGTGATGTGAAAGTTGGTGAGGGACTGTTTATTAAGTAACTGTAATGGGCGTCCCACCTTATACTGAGGATGGTAAGTGAGATCGGTTGTAGCCCAGACTTTTGAAGGTACCGGGATGGCCGTGTAAGAAGAAGTGGATAGGGATATACAGAGCCAACAGTCACTGGCTAGTGGTGGGTTGGATTGATTTAGTAGGGAGTGGGTTAACTGTAGCGTGTTATATAGATAGTTTGGAAGCAGGGAGTGAGTTAATTGGAGGGTGTTGTGTGTATGGTTGGGGTCAATAGGTAGGAGTGGGGTCATGGAAACAGAATATAGGAGGAGGAAGAAGATGAGAGTGGGGACATTGGAGAGGATTATGGTGTGGATCCCATAGCACATGACAGGATAGCGGTAAGTCCTGCCAAGAGAAAGAAGAGAAGAGAAAAGAGACATTTTTGTGTATGAGACCAATCAATTGCAGGATGAGACAGAAACAAGTCCAAATGTCCAAAAGAGGGACAGGGTTATACAAAAAGCCAAAGAGGCTGGATGGCAGGTTAACACAGGGATATGTCACGAAAGTGGGGTGAGGGTAGCGTTAACCAACATAGGAGGAGAGAGAGGATATCAGTGGGCTGAGTCTAATCTAGGGCAAGATCTAGAGGGAAGGGAGCTGATGTGGGTAAAGAGAACCAGCAGAGTAAGAGAAAGAAGTATAAAGAAACCTCTTCATAGCGGAAATCAGTCAGGGTTCCCTGAAAATAGCAATCAGTGATCCACTCGGTGAGGGTCTCAACCCAAACTTCTCTCGGCTCCTCGTTATCCTCAAGGAAGAGGTACACAAGGTCGTCCCGAAGTGCTTGAAGAAAGGCCGTAAACCGCAAAGTCAGATCATCGAGAGACATCAGTCTGGGGGTGGTTCCTCAGGGATCCAAGAAAGTTTGAGTCTTAGAGGGCCTGTTAAAAGAGATGAATAGCTGGGAGTTTTGGGTTTTTGTTGTTAAGACTGATCTCTCTGGAGAGCCAGAGGGACCCTCTTTATCCTCAAAAGGTGAAACTAGGGGACCTTCTCGTGGAGCTTTACCACCATAGGGGTAGACAAGGAGATGGTAAAGGGTCCCTCCGAACTCAGCTGAAGGGGTTTAGGGGAAAGTTTTAAGATATACCTAGTTGCCCAGGGAGAGAGGAGAGTATAGCTTGTCTGGAGAATTTGGAGGAAGGGTCTGATCTGCGAGAGATTGGAGATGATGAGCATAGCTGAGCATTGGAATATAGTCAGCAAGTGGTGGAGAAAGATCAGGCAAGTTAGAGAATAGGCGAGGCCCCCCATACATCAGTTGAAAGGGAGTTAAATTTAAAGGTTTTCGAGGCATGGAACAGAGCCACATGAGAGCCAAGGGAAGGAAGGTGATCCAGTTTTGTTTTAATTCTAGGGAAAGCTTGGTCAACTGAGCCTTTATGAGTCCATTAGCTCATTCTACCTTGCCAGATGACTGGGGTCTGTAGGGGATATGGAGCTTCCATTGTATGCTGAGTGTTTCTACCTGCTGAGTGATCTGAGAGACAAAGGCAGGTCCACTGTCAGATTGGACGGAGTGTGGAAGGCCAAACTGAGGAACAATTTCTGTCAGATGTATATGGACTACTGCAGCCGCTCCCTCCAATGTACATGGAAATGCTTCTATCCTCCCTGTGAATGTGTCTAACAAGGTTAAGACATATTTAACTTTTTTTTTTTTTTTGGTACCAGGAATCAAACTCAGGACCTTGCACTTGCGAGGCAGGCGCCAAAACCACTGAGCTAAATCCCCAGCCCCATATTTAGCTCTTTTGGTGGGTGGCATGTGGGTAGTCAATTTGCTAGTCTTCCCCCAGCAACTGTCCCCAGGACTGGTGAGTCTCAACACATGTCTGAAGACCACCTTGGGGGTTGGTAGTAGAGCAGATGGAGCAAGCCTGTTATTGCCTATGTGTGTGTTGTCAGGGATGAGTAGTATAAAAATGGCCTGAGGTATGGGAGGTGTTGAGTCCCCATGTGGAGTGAGTTACGTAGGTCAGTGAGAAGAGGTATTACTTGGTCATTGGGTACAACGTGGCATCTCTGATAGAGGAGCCAATCATCCCTCAGTGTAGAGCCTCTTTCTATGTAATTGGCCTTTTCCTGAGGGGTGTAGCTATGTTTGAGAGGTGGAATAATTAGCATTTGGTTTGGGGGAGTGAGGTTCTGTACCGTTTCACCGGCAGTTTGATCAGCCCTATTGTTTCCCTGAGCTACAGGAGAAGACTGATGTCCCTTACAGTGAATGATCCCCACTTGTGTTGGGAGGGTGGCTGCTTGGAGAAGGGCATGTATCAGACACCCATTGACAATGGGGATTCCCTTTGTGGTCATAAAGCTTCTTTCTTTCCATGTAGAATCATGAGAGGGTAGGATGTGGTATGCATATTTGGAATCAGTATAAATGCATCGCTTGTTGTGGGCCAAGGTAAGAGCTCGGGTGAGGGCAATCAATTCTGCCTATTGGGAGGTAGTATTGTATGGGAGTGTGTTGGCCTCAATTGTCTGTGTAAGGGAAACTATGGAATATTCTGCCCCCTTCTGGCCAGGCACATGGATGGGAATTGAGCTGCAATCAATAAATCACGTGAACTCTGGATTTGGGATGGCCTCTGAGGAGACACTGGGAAGGGAAGGAAGCAGATCTTCAACTGCCACTGTGCAGGAGTGGGAGAGTGCCCTCATACAGGGGTTTAGCAAGTAGACTGAAATTGGCTAACCACAAGCAAAGAAAGCCCACAAGTCCCAGCAAAGACAGAATCTCGGCTTTGGAGGAAGGAACCGGGAGGTCTCAAGTGAGCTGTTTGTGGTCTAATGTGTTCTCACTGCTGGTATGAGATCTTCACCCCAAGGTATTGTGGACTGTGGATTGGCAGAGTTGGGCCTTGGTTTCTCAGACTCGGTACCCTTGTTGGCACAAGAAGTTGAGGAGTGAGGCTGTGTGTTGTTGGGAGAAGTCAAGGGAGGGACTGCATAGGAGTAAGTTGTCAACATATTGGAGCAGTTTAGAGGGCAAAAGATCTAACATAAAAAGGTCAGCAGTGGAGGGCTGTCCAAAAATATGTGGGCTGTTCCAAAACCACTGTGGGAGGACTGTCCAGGTGAGTTGTTGGGAATGATCAGAATCAGGGTCTGTCCAGGTAAAGGCAAAAAGGTCTCAAGATGTTGGGTGTAAGGGAATTGTAAAGAAGGCATCCTTAAGGTCCAGGACAGTGAATGAGAGGAAGATGGAATGTGGGACAAGAGAGTGTAGGAGTTAAAAACTACAGGGTGTATGGGGAGAACAGCAGCACTGATGGCCCTCAGGTCTTGGACCAATGGGTAGGAGCTGTTGAGGTTTAAGACTGGCAAAATGGAAGTATTGTATGGGGAATGGGTGGGCCATAGGAGCACCTTGTTTAGGAGGTCTGTGACAAGGGGTTTGAGCCCTCGTAGATGTTTTAGAGCTATGGGATACTGTGGGATGTTGGGGGTGTGGCATCTTTCCAGGAGATTAGGAGAGTGGTGACTGGCAATGGAAGGGGTAGAGGAATCCCATACCGAGGGATTGACATATATAGAAGAGGATATATCAGAAGAGCTGGAGGATAGATCTGTCAAGGGGGCAGCCTGGAGCAGTAAGAATGTTGGTGGGGTTTAAATTTGTGGGACAGAGAATGAGGGAGGCCCTAAATTTGGAAAGGATATCCCTGCCCAGGATGGGGGTGGGACAGCTAGGGATAATTTAAAAACTGTGAGAATGTGCTGCCTAACAGGCAAAAGGCTAGGGGTGGGGTGATTAGTGGGTTTGAAGGCATCCCTTGAACCCTCAAGATGGTTACTGTGGAAGGACGAGTAGGGCCTGAGTACTGTGGTAAGGCCGAGTATGTAGCCCGTGTCAAGCAAAAACGAAATAGGCTTACCTGAGATGCTGACAGTTACCTTGGGCTCACTGGAAGTGATGGCCGAGGGGGCTGCGGGTGACCCTGGGCACCGTCAATCCTCCATCGCCAGCCCGATGAGCTCTGACAGGGATGTCTCTGTACCTGCTGCCTGGGTTTGAGGAGGGAACGGCCTCTTACCTTTTCTGCAAAGGGGACAGTCAACCCTCCAGTGGCCTGTCTGCAGTCAGGACAGGGGCCAGCCAGAGGTTTGGGATTGCGGCAGTCTTTGGCCCAGTGCCCAGTTTGATCACATTTAAAGCAAGCCCCAGGGGGCCCTTCACGGGTGAATTTTCTCTTGTAGGATGGCGGTTTGCCCTGTAGGGCTGCTGCCAGCATCTGGTAATTGGCCATTTTCTGGTTTTTTACCTGTTCCTCACAGATACTGAACACCTTAAAGGCAACATTGAGGAGTTCAGTTTGCATGGCCTGGGGGCCCTCAACCTTTTTAAGTTTTCTTCTAATGTTGGGGGCAGACTGTGAAATTAAATGAGTGTTAATAACAATCGTGCCCACCTGAGATGTAGGATCAATCTTGGTATACTTCTGAAGAGCATCAGCCAATCGGGAAAGAAACTGCACTGGATTTTCTTGGGGTCCCTGAGTTATCTCTCTGATCTTGTCAAAACTGACTGTCTTTTGGGAAATCCTCTTTAAGCCTTCCATGAGACAATCACATAATCTCAAAATTCCCTGCCTGGGCCATTGTCCTGGTAAGTTCAATTAGATTGGGTGTCCGGTACTGCCTGCGTGCCTACTAGCTTAGTCGGGTCTATGGCATGGAAATCATCTCCTGCCGCCTAGGCTGCCCTCCAGACCCTCTGACACTCCTCTGGAGAAAGAGTGGTGGAGAGAATCATGTAGATATCTCCTCAGGTCATATCACAGGACTGAGTAAGGTAGCAGAATTCTTTTATATTAGACATTGAGATCAGAGAAGATCCTAAGTGTTTTTCAATCTGAGAAAGATCAGAGAAAGAGAAGGGGACATGTACTCTAACAATGCCCTCAGTCCCAGCAACCTCAAGGAGAGGCATCTGTGTAGCCAGGGTCGATGTTGGAAGGGTAGGGTACTGAGAATGGATGTGGGCTGGGGAATGTGGGAGTGAAGGTGGGTGCCGGGTGGGGGGGGTGGACATGAAGGGGAAGCAGAGCATGAAAAATTACTAAAAGGGGCAGAGGATGATGATGCTGGATTGTAGGGAGGAGGAAGGGTTAAAGGAGAGTGATCAGTGGGATCAAACGTGTCGGAGTCGAGATCGGGATGGGTGGACAGTGGGATTTGGCCTAGAAGTATCTGAAAGGGTGAACAGGTTTGACAGAGAGAGGGGCAAGTGCATAGGTAGAAGGCTTGTATGTAGGGGATTTCTAACCATCTGCCACTGCGTTGACAGAAATTGTGTAAGTCACACAGCATATTAAAATCAAAAGTACCATTTCTGGGCCATTGAGACCCACTGTCCAATTTGTATTGTGGCCAGATCTGATTATGATAGAAAATGAGTCGTTTTGATTTGAAGTCTGGTCCCAACAATCCAAGGGGCTGGAGTTGTGCCAGAAGGAAGCTAAGAGGTGCTGATGGGGGGATTTGGATTGTTGGGCTCCCATGTTAGGGTGGGTGAGAAGGAGGCAGCCCCCTGAGAAGGGCAAAAGGGAGGACCATCTTCATTCCCTTTGACAATCTCTGGAGTCTCCAGAGGGAGAGCAAGAGGAGCCAGGCCAATGGGGCATCCCCCAGGGATGCAGTCCTGGGCCAGTGGCTGAGGGGTCTCTGACCTAGCGCTAGAATTTCTTAGAGAGAAACAGACAGACAGAGGACCCGAGAGAGGGAGGCTGAGCCACCTACTCACCAAGGGATCAGTGACCAGTGTGGATGTATGACATCAGCAATGGCAAAGGCAGAGAGCCCCAAGAAGGTCCTGCTCAGCAGATGTGGTCCAGAGGAGATGGCCAAAAGGCCAATCGACCCCGACCCTTGGGAGATCATCACTTGATCGACTGCCTACCTCACAGGTTTCAGCACCAGATATGTTAGGTAAAAGAGCCGAAAACCAAGACCAGACAAGTACTACAAAAAGCCTTTATTAAGGAGAAGGGACAATCTGCCAGGCTGCCTCTGAACAAAGAGTGCAGCAGCATGGCAGGGACTTGGGCACCTTTATAGAGGTTCAGTGGGGATTGGGAGGTATGACAGTAAGGGATTGGAGGGTCTACAAGGCATGTCACCAAGGGATTGGAGGAATTTGTGACATCACTAGTTGCCAGGAAGGGAGCGAGTATCAGGTTACTCTTTTGGTGGGAAGAGGGGCATGTTGGGAAGAAGGCTGCCTTTTGGTGGGACAAGCCATTTTGAGGGCTGGGTTTAGGCGGGAAATATTGCATCATGGGAAGAAGAAAACCAGTTTGGGTGGGAAGGAAGCTATCTCAGGGTTGGGTTTTAGGCAGGAATGCAGCAGATTGTGGGAAGAAGGGGAGCTTGTGGCAGGAAATGGGGCATTATAGGAAGAAGGTGGCCATCATATATAGTGGCTATTTTAAGGAGAAAGGAATCTATCAGATAACACAGCTGCAGAATGCTCTACTAAAAGGTCATGAGGATAACATATATACCTTAACTGAGGGGATCCCAAGGAGGGGAGGGGAAGGCAACTACCTGGAATCACTTGACTTTACACAAATGGAGTCAGGTTGGCTATCACAGCCATCCTCCCCATACAAACACAAATGCATCCATCTTTCCCAAAATTGAAAAATTAAGTTCATAAAACAAGGTACCAATATATATTGCTTCACATTTGTAATACTGGTTATCACTCTAGACATCTTATTTCATGTTTTCTATAAAATGAGAGCTGGGCATCATTGTGCATCCCTGTAATCTCAGCACTTGGGAAATTAAAGTGCATTGCCTCAAATTCCTTTGTGAGCTAAAGGGAAGTCTGAACTACATAGTGAGACCCTGTCTCAAAAAACTAAAAATAAATAAATGAAACTTTAAAAAACGAATGCAGCAAGGATGGTGCTACACACATGGAAACACAGCATATTAGAATTATGAAGCAAGGGGATCACAGTTTCAAGGTCAAAATGAGCAATTCAGCAGGACTGTGTATTGTTAGGCAACCAGCATAAAATAAAAACATGTGAAATGTCCCTGGATTTCAAGTAGTAAATAGAACTTCACTGAGATAAAAGTAGAAATAGTTAAATCGATAATACACAGGTAGATATTGTAGTTCCAAATTTTAACTAACTTCAGAAATGCAAAGTGTAGATGATTCATTCTAAGTCACTTAATAATATTCATGCACTAGGTGTTAGATGTATTTAGATCACACAAAAAAACAATGTTTCCAAACAACAGGCAAGTTTTACAAAACTTTTGTCAGAACATATGCAATCATCCTCCATTACTACATATAAATACAGTCTTGATAGTAATACACAAAAATTAGAAGTTGTAGAGAGTGAATAGGTTTACAAATCCCATTAGCTTTCATTTCACGGGTAGGGGAAGGAACTCCAGGGCCTCAGTGTTCATAAGCATGTGCTCTATAACTGAACTACATTTAGTTCACCATGTATTTCTTTGATGCAAAATTCCTTCTTCAATGATCTTGTTTCAAATATGTCAGAAAATGAAGTTCAAAATATTTAGAATCAAGTGACAATTTAAAAATATTACCAGCTTGAAATAAGAAAACACTCAGTTAAATACAGAAGTTTTAAGAAATATGTTTAACAAAATAGTTCATGAGAAAAACACAACCATTAATAAAACTGAAATCAATAATATGAAAAATATGAACAACACAGGGAGTAACAACAAAGCAAGTGTAACAGCAAATCTCACTAGGAAAATGAGAAATATTTGCACAGACCACTGATATTTTAATTTCTGACAGTGACCCATTTTGATCCTGTTGATCAGAATCTGGAATGCTGGGATTACACAAGCATACCTCTGCACCTGGCTGATTGAGGATATTTTAAGATTAAAAGTATAATTAAAGTATCAATTAATGAACTTTAGAACATAGATATAAATTCTTAGCAACATGTAAAATTTCAAATATGGTATGTGAATAAGAGGAACTGTGGAGCATCCAACAAGTTGGGAAGCAACTCCAGTGGCAAACAAAATATTTCCCTTCATAAATTCATCTCCCAGTGTGATTACAGGTGCTTCAATGAAACTTTAAGATATAGATCAACATATGTATATACACCAATTCCCTATGATGAATATATTTGTTAAGTATGTAAAATATATACTGATCCAACCATTATACTAAAAAAAGGTAGTAGCCTCAACTAGACAAGGTCTCCTATGTCTAATTAAAAAAGGAGCAAGAGAGCCAGAAACAGTGGTACATAACTATAATCCCAGCACTTGAGAAACTGGAGTATTGTCATAAGTTCAAGGCCAGCCTGGGCTACATAGTGAGTTCAAGTCCAGCCTGGACTACCCAGTGAGATCCTGTCTATAAATACATACATACATAAATACATACATAGGAAATCTCTGCAGAAATTTCATCAAGTTAGTGTAATCTTTACTTGACACCAAGCAGCATGTTTACAAGGGCATAACACCTAAGAATGCAGATTTTCAAAGCCAGGATAAAACATTAAATAGTAAATTACAAGGGTGGTTAGAAAATAACTTCTCATCTTGGCAGGAAGCTAAGTGGTAGCATGGGTCCCTAACATATGTGATGCCCTAGGTGCAATACAAAGTACTACATACACACAGACACACTCACACAGAAACAATATTATAACTAAGTGATGCTTGTATATTTTATCAAAGATTAGAATAGTTCAGGATCAGAGATACAAATCAAGAAAAAAAACCTCATGTGATTATTTGAATCTTAGCATACACGTTTTCTAAATCTTACCTTCTATTAATTCTTTATTAAAGGTCTCTAATAAAAAGCTAAAAGGGATTAACAACTAGATTCAGCAGATATACCAAAACTAACATATGGGACTCTAAATGAAGAAATTCTTCATGACTTATTTTAGGATAAGAAATGAGTCAAGGATATTCATTACCTCCATTCTTCTGTCACAGGAGACCAAAATTCACATGTCATGTTATAATGCAAGGAAGAGAAATAAGTGCCACAAGGATTGAAATGGAAGAGGCAAAATCATTATTCACAGATAATGAAATTAACAAGATGTAACAACTTAGAACAATGACAAGAAGACCTATCTTGTCAGAGATCAACTAAACAATATTATACTCCTCATAGTATTAATATCACTAAAACATGAATACAACAAATCCAAGGGATTTCCAATCAGAAAATATAGTATAAAGGAATAGCTCTAGAATTGTTTTTTTATCAAGGTCAGTATATACATAATAGCTACAGAGAAATGGTCTTTGGTTTAGGCTTGTTTAAGGATGGGTTTTTGACAATACTACAAGTTTAAAAAATGATTTGCTATTAATAGAATCAAAAGTGCAAAAATGTACTCATGACATGAATCATGAACATTGTAGGGAAGAAATTATATTTTTAAAAACACATTTTATTAGAAGGTTGGACTTTTATCAATTTTTGCATAAACTTCTAATGTTAGACTTAAAAGAAGTTAACAGATGGACCACTCTGCTACTTGTCTCAATCTATGTCAGTATTTTAAATATTTAAATTCCATGAGGGATTCTTCTGGAACCCAGTCTTGCAAAATTAGAAGAGAAAGTCCTAGGGAAGCTCGGGGAAAAAGCTAACATTTTCAGCCCTAAATATTTGAACCCACTAAAGATAAATAATATCTACTATCTCAACTCTCCAAAGTTTACTGTGTTGATACGATCCTTTGGGCCTATTTGTGGGGCAGCTGAATAAAATGAGGAAGTAAAATTAAGGTCCATGTGCCTCCTATACAAACAGAAAACAAGGAGTTATTGTGAACTGACTTGTAGACAAAGTACGAATGGCCCTGTATGTTTTTATAGAGATGGCATTTTCCAACCAAGCACAGTGCATCCAGTTTCCTGCCAGTCACATCACTCTATGAAGCAGGAAAACCAAATGGAAGAATTGATTGTTGTACACAGTGTACTGCTTTGCATGGTCTCAGTTGAAGAAATTGGTGTAAGAATCTTGACTTTTTAATATTTAGAAACAAATAAAAATGGAAACATGATTTAAAAAACCAAGAAAAATGAAACGGAAAAGATAATCTGAACATTTAGAAAGTAATGTACAGAGAGATCTGATATGATATGCTAAAATTTTCAAATTATATTCTGATACAAGCATATTTATAATACCACTGAAGCAACTATAAATGTGACAAAAATCTTCTACAATCCCTTTGGAGAAACAAAGTATAGCACTCTATTCTTTAAATCTCAAAAAGTAAAGAGATGTTTCCCTTTCCATTTTCTGGGTCATATTGGAGAGTTACAATCATTTACATCCACATAGGAGATAACATTTAGACACACTAAATTTATAAGATATATAAAGAAGTACTTCTGCTTTATTCTAAAGTGAGACTTGATATGGTTGGCAGTATAAATCAAGAGGAACAAGTGATTCATCACACATTTATGGTGGTAAATTGTACATTTTGTGGGCCAAACTCTATTCCAGTCAGAAATAAGGCAAAAATATAAAAAAAGAAACTATAACACATGCAAGAAGGTATAAGAAAATCACTTTCTCATCTGGCAAGAGTGGAAAAATCTCCCAATATAAATTTGTAAAGGCACAAATGTTAAGGTGACTGTAAAAAGACACAAAAAGAGTAACAGGATTTCTGTTCAGCAAAGAATATCCTTGACAAAATTAACCTGTAGAGTAAAAATTATACAAGGGGGCTGGGGATTTAGCTCCATGGCACCACACCTGCCTGGCAAGCACAAGGTCCTGAGTTCGGTCCCTGGTACCAGTAAAAAAAATACATACAAAAATTATACAAAATATTTTCATTCTCTACAAGTGATAAATAACTAGAAGAGAAAATCGCTCATTAAAAAATTATCTCAACACAAAATGCATGCATAATATAAGCAAATAAATTAAAGAAGAGCTTACACAGCAAAGTAGAAAAATGAAGACATAGAAGACATGGAAAAATGGACGTAAATATCAATTCAACTCAGTAAAATTAATCAAATTTGAAAACATCTGGAGTTTATCAGGAAGACAAATAGGAATTATTGCCCCCTGGTGGTGGTAGTGTAGATGGTGTATATTAGATTTTAAATTGCTAGTGCACAGTGTGCAGCATGCTCCTGAGCATCAGTGGCATTTCCTCTAATCTGTTTCCAGGGCAGCAAGAAAGAGAATGCTTCCAGTGCATTTATATCACTGACAGAACCTGAAAAGTCTGCTTTCCCACAATTGTGGAAAAGGCAGCTGAGGTGTTATGTTCCATACACATGTTTTCTCAAGTGTGGAATTACCAATGACTGAAAACCTCTCACTTAGCAGCTAGCAGTGGACACATAAGCTCCTGGATGATATGGCACCCCTGTGAGGTCAAAAGACCCCAGAAGATGACATTTTTCTAACTTTAACTGCATGACAAATCCAAGCTCAGTGACACAAAAATCTCAGTCTGTACTTGAACACTTTTTCTCTTCTTCTTTCTTGTTTGTTTGTTTTTTAAAGACAAGGTCTCACTAAGTAGCCCAGGCTGGCCTCAAACTCGTGGCAATCCTTTTGATTCAGCCTCTTGAGTGGTCGCATTACAGGCATGTGCCACCATGCCAGGTGCTTTTTCTCTTCTTCTCCCCTCCCCCCACTTCCTTTAAGATTCTACTGGAGCAAAACCCCACAAAGGTCTCCACAGCTTGCTATGCTATGATGACACACACCGGGGATGTAGAGGCCAGACTATGGAGGTAAGTAAACTGAAGCTCTGCTTTATCTGAGCTGCGCCCTTCTGCAGAGGCCATTCCCACGGGCTTCTCCAGGATCCCAACATGATAGAGTTGTCCACAGAGTGTGGGGAATTCCACAAAATGCTGGGGAATTTCATGGACTGCAGACTCCAGCCCCATATGCAACCCAGAAGATATGCCCATGGTCATCTCTTTCCCTAGTGATAAAAATCACTGCAAAGGAAAAAGAGCCCAAGTCTGGAAGGAGTCCCATTAAGTCTGGAAGGTGACAGTTCTAGGCAAACATGAGTTCAGGCCATTAAGAAAAGAGGTAGTCAAAACAGAAAATAGTAGAGTAGAAAGCCATATATTTTCTCCAAGACTGAGGCAGTAAGAATTTTTCCCATAATCACCATAAAATAGAAGTAGAAATGGAAGTGTTTTCTCTTCAGCATTGTCAATGGTTGGTGTCTTGTGGTCAAACTGCTCACCCCTGTGTCTGATCACTGACAATTTCTAACCTATTCCATTGTCCTCTTGAAACAAGTCAGACAGTATGACCAGTGTGGTGCACCTCTCTATAATACTAAAACAATAAACAACCAAATCAAACCAAAACCAGAAAACAAAAGCCACAGCACTGCTATTTTTTTAATCAAAAAACTACTTGTACTGTATCCCATTTCAGTTGCTGCAGAGAACTTGATTAATACAGCACTAAACACAGTATACTGCCTGATAAGTTTCATATTCTACAAAGAAGCACTGTACAAAGAGTTGAAGGAACAAGTCTACACATTCTGCTTGAGTAACCAAAGGAAACTAGCTTGATCAACCCACAGGCTGTTCAAAATATAATGTATGGGAAATGCACCAAATATACATAATTTAGCAAGCATTTTTAAGCCTTGCCTCCTTAAAACTGATAAACACACTTATATTGACCTGTATTAGAGGAAATGTATGTAACACTGCTTATTTCATAATAAAATAAATAAATATAAATATCACTAAATATCACATAATTTATTGAATGTGCTACACTGTAAATCACTGGACATTTTCACTTGGGGTCCTGCTGCTAAAAGAGCAGGGACTCACTGCTGCCCCCCAGCATCTCAAGCAAGTATTATAGCACAGACCACTAGTGCAAACAGCATAGAATTCAAAATAAAAGTAAATTTCCCACTGAGTACTTATCACTTTTTCCTTTATGCTTCAGTGCTGGACTGAATTCAGGGCCTTGCACGTGTTGCACAAGTTACTTTGGATTGGAGACACAGCCCCAGTGATTTTACTTTATGTTGATCTGGGTCTTGCTCCATTGTTCAGGCTGAACTTGCTATTGCAATAATCCTGCCTCAGTGTCCCAAGTAGCTGAGATGAAAGGTGGGCAGCACCATGCCTCACTAAAGTTCCTTTAACCAAGCACAGTAATTCTAGATAATAATGGTGATTAAGGTGCCATATACCTGTCATCTCTGCACTCCAGGAGGCTGAAAAAACAGGATGAAAAGTTTGCTGCAGCCTGGGCCACAAAGTGAGATCTGCTCTCAAAATTTTAAAAATATTAAAAGGTGGAGAACGTAGTCCAGAGAAAAAGTCCTAAGTTCAATATTTCTACAATAAAAATATTAACCACATCTCAAATCTACTGTACCCCAGAGAAATCCCTTTCTAGCATACTTAGAGGACGATATCTAATTTTTAAGCCAAGCAAGTCAAACAGTTTCCTAATTTTCACATTTACATCAAAAACAATTAGGGACAAGGGTACTGAAACACACCACTAGATTCAAAATTCAGGAAGCAGTGTCAGGAGGATAGATACATTGGAGGCAAACTTGATCTACACGGTTAAGTTCAAGGCCAGCCTGAAATATGCAGAAGCACTTTGTCTCATAAAGACAAAAAAAAAATTGATTAGGTTACCTAATTAGTAGTAAAATAAGATATATTTATCTAAATTTTACTAAGCCTTCTCCTTCCTTTGGGGCTTTTTTTTAGCGGGGGGGGGGGTCAGGTTGTTGTTCTCTGGGTCTCACTATGCAGTTTAGGCTGGTCTTTGGTAGCCCAGAGTGGACTCCAACTCAGAGTGAACTTCTTGCCTCTGCCTTTGGAGTGCTGGGATTACAGGTGTGCACCTGCACGCCTGGCGATCCTTTCTATTAATTCTCATGGCATTAATATTCACTGATTCTGAGTGTGGCACTGTGGGCATACATTGCAATTTTGGCAATTTATTGCCATCACAAAGGAGCGTGGTCTGAGGACCTAAGGTGTGGCTGAGAACCTGTACCACAGACATTTATAAAACTGAGGTCCACCAGGTCAGCTGGAGGGACGCCTGAGACCAGGGATCCCGAACACCACAGTGCCCCAGCTTGACTCCCCACCGGAAGCAGGGTCTCCCCACAATTCCCACTCTCCGCGCACAGGTGGAGACGCAGCTGCGGCTGTCCCCGCACTGCACTCCAGGCCGGCAGGGGGTGGGCTGTGGAGAGACGGTGCTGGGCACACAGTGTAGACCTGCCTGAGGCAGGGTGGGAGGTCAGAGTGTCCACGGCGCCGAGACCAGGAGCAGCTCTGGTCCCAGCAGCGTGGAGGCGCCGGCGCCATTGCTGTTCCCACCGCTTCCGCCCAGGCCTCGCCCCTTCCCGTCCTGTCCCGAGTCAGGGCACCCGTTGCACAACCTCACCATTGCTGCTGGAGGGTCTCCCCGGGTGCTTCCCGCAGCCTGCAGCCAGTAGAAATCCTAAACCAGGACGGCCTAGCCAGCTGGGCGGCTCTCAGCGCCGTGCTCAGGATCCGGGCTTTGGCGCCAGGAAACAGAACCCACCTTCCCCGCCACCTGATTGGACAGTTCATACAGCCCGCCCCTCAACGCTGACTGGCTCCTGCTCCACTGCCCGCCCTCTGAGCTGAGAGTGACAACAGAAGCCGATCTTTAGCAGAGTGAGTGAGATTCTAATCTGGACACTTCTTGATCAGTTTGTCTCCCAGAATGTTGACCTGACCCAGCTTACATTTCAGAAGAGTTTACTCCTGGCTTGGCAGAGCTGGTTCTGTCTTGTTTTGTTTTGTTTTTATGACACGTCTTGGTATGTAATTTAGTCTGTTATTGAACTCACTGTGTAGCTCAGGCTAGTCTTGAGCTCGCTGTGATCCACCTGCTCCTGTCTCTCCAGTGTTGATTTTATAGTGATGCACCACCATGCCTGGTTACTCCAGTATTCTTACTGGACTCAGTGGGACCTTCCTGCGTGTTGCTCTTCCGAATGGGGTCACCAGTCTGTTAAGCCAGTTCCAGAGTTAATTCACCATGGAGAAATCACTGTGAGAGGGCGTCTCTAATCCAGGGAAAACAAGGACACAACACTGTTCTGAGAGGAGTGACATTAGAAATAGGGTTGTTGGCTTCATGGACAAGATTTCTCATGCTGTATCTCTTGATTTACTCATTCTAAGCTAATTAATTAATTTAAAATATATATATACATATTGTGAGACCAAAGTGAACCTAAGAAACGCCATCTTGGCCTGTAGATGAACTCCCTTCGTACCCCTCCTCTTACAGAGTGCTGAAATTCCCCTCATTTTTGTAACCGCTCGCTCTGCTTCTGTAAACTTGCTTCATCACTTCTCGGAAAAGGTTGGTGCCTGGTGCCTCCCTCTTACCACAAAATGCCCCTAACCTGACAAGATAGCAAGATAGCTGAGTTGTGAAAAATATTTTGCAACTGGTTAAGAACATGTTGACCCCACCCCCACCCCGCCCTTGAACTTCTTTAAATAAAACCTATAAAAGCTGTGCTGTTCCCTGCCTCGGGGCTTCACTCCTATTAGAAGGTGGAGTCCACGGGCGTGAATAAGCTCCTTTCAGTTTTAACTTTGTCGTTTGTCCCAGTGTTTGGTGATCTACTGGCTTGCTTGGCACAACACATATGCCAAAGAAAGGCATATGGTTGCTGAATAAACACACTCTCTGGTGTTGAGGAAGGGAAACCTAAGGACTTCAGACTGTCCCTGTGCCCTGCAGTTCCCTCCTCAAAAGTTGCAACTCTGTATTTCTGCAAAGTAATATTGCCAGAAGGAAACTATTACCCGGAGTCATGTGACACTCACCCAACTAACTCACCAGCCACTGCAGTCCATAGTGTTCACTGCTTCGTTCTGCTGGCATGTTTCTCCATGCAGGCCTTGGGTCACCAGTAGTCAGAGTGCACCTGCAGGTCCGAGCTGCTCCTCCTACACAGTGAGTCAGGGCTCAGGGGGAAAGTGCTGCTTGCCACCTCCTTCACTGAAGTCTCTCTTTGCTCTCCCCATGTGCTTCAATTCTCAATCCAGATCCTTCCTGGGTCCCAGGGACTCATGTCCCTCCTTATTTTCTTCCTCACCTTGCTATATTCCGGAGTCTGAACATCCAGTCTCAAGAGG
>NW_004624865.1:49580-75630 GCF_000247695.1 Heterocephalus glaber
AACAATGGAGAAGGGTTCCTTTCTCCCCACACCCCCGCCAGCATTTGTTATTGGTTGATTTCTTGATAGCAGCGATTCTTTGTGGGGTGAGGTGGAATCTCAGTGTTGTTTTCATCTGCATCTCTCGAATGATAATCTGGACACTTCTTGACCTGTTTGTCTCCCAGGATGCTGACCTGTCCTAGCCTGTGTCAGGCCTGCCCTAAATCAACAGGGAAAATAAACGGGTTGCTTTTAACCAATACCAGCAGCTTCCTAGTAAGTGAGGTAAATGAACCAAAAAATATGGCTTACAACCCCTTGGCACCCAAAAGTCCAGTACTTGTATACATATCTGTTTAGACTGTCCTTTGCAGCTAAATCATAACTATGTCACCCAGATTCCTTAGCCCCTTCAATACCTATATAAGCTTAATTCCTTCCCCGGTTAGTTGCTAACATCTCTCTCCCCTGGTGTTAGCCCATCCTCTCAGGGATGAAATCTCTCCCAGCTAGCCACCACTATCTCCCCCCGTCCCCGTAGCCATTAGAATCTCCTGACATTAGTGCCTGTCCCTGTTCACCTGAATAAACTTTTCTTTTTCTCACAACGGAGAGCCTGTCTTTTGTTGACAAGTGGATTCTTTATAAAAGCCTGCATTTCAGAAGAGTTTACTCCTGGCTTCGCAGAACTGCTTCTGCCTTTTTTTGTTTTTAAGACAAGAGTCTTACTGTGTAATTTAGTCTGTTCTTGAACTCACTATGTAGCTCAGGCTGCTCTAGGGCTGGCTGTGATCCTCATGCTCCAGTCTCCCAGTGTTAGGGTAAACTGAGGGGCAACCTAGACCACCGATTAGGTGAAGTTGAAGCAAGAAGCAGAGTTCATTTTGAGTGTAGGTGTAAGCAGGCCAAGGGCCAGAGGATTGCTGGCCCCATAGGTGAGGCGAGAGGAAACTTTTGTAGAGAGTTGGGAAGGGGAGGTGGGTTTTCAGGGAGAGTGGAAATTTTTGAGACCTGGGCAGGGCTGATCTGTTGGGGTGCAGGATGTCTCTTGTGGTTGGTGGGAATCCAGGCTTGCAGGTATTGCTGGGTGCAGTGAGCAAATGTTCCTCTCGAACCCATGTTTTGGCTTCCTGTTGTACATTTCTGGTAGGTGTGAAGAGTTTGGGGCAAGGGTGCTGTGAGATGTTTTTCTGTTCTGCCTGGGCAGGAGGCCTGACACCTAGTGCGAGGTTTACAGTGATGCAGCACTATACCAGGCTATTCCAGTCTTCTTACTGGACTCAGTGGGATCTTCCTGCGTGTTGCTCTTCTGAATGGGGTCACCAGTCTGTTAAGACAGTTCCAGAGTTAATTCACAATGGAGATATCACTGTGAGAGAGCGTCAGGAATCCAGGCAATGCCAGGGCATTTCTACTTCTATCTATCAGAAGTGTCTATTAATTTCAATTGCCCATTTTTTATTTTGTGGGGATCTAATTTTTTCATTTCTCTATTTAGTATATTATTGATATGAATTCATTGTCTAAGGAATAGCTTGCCAAATTTTTCCCATTCTGTAATTGAAATTAATCAGACATAAAAGCTTAAATATTGCATGGTTTACTTTATAAAAAACCAAATATATAGATAAACTAAATGGCAAAATAAAAGACAAATAGGGCCGGGGATTTAGCTCAGTGGT
The DNA here is from genome assembly GCF_000247695.1 of Heterocephalus glaber. Next base: position 51,245 of record NW_004624865.1, read on the forward strand.
TTCACCGCCTGCTGTGCAAGCTCAAGGACCTGAGTTCGATCCCTGGTACCATAAAAATAAAAAATAAAATAAAAGACAAATAATAAGAAACAGATATTTTGCAAAAGTAAAGACACGGAAATTAGGGATGGAGGGATGTGGGAGGGAGGCGGATGAAAACAGAATTAAGAGGTTTTATGTACATGTATGAAGCACCACAATAAACTGTCCCATTTGATAAAAATTAATCAGAACTAAAAAAGCAGGAAAAGCTTGGCAGAGAGATAATGACAGGTGGAACTGACAAACTCATTAACAGGCATCCACGTGAATACTGGTGCTGTTTGCTTTCAGAAAAGAACAGAACAAAGCAAAATCACACGACTTCTCACTACAGGAAGAGAGATCTGCAAACCTCAACAGGAATGTCCAGCAACTGGATGAGGAAACATTCTGCTCACAAAGTAGGGGAGCAAAGGCCTAGATAATCCATTCCTTCTGGAGTAATACAGAGGCTTAATACTGGTTTTTCATTTTTATTTATATATTAATTGGTATATTTTAGGTATGCAATACATTTACATTTACCATTGGGTGCTTGTACCTGTACCTGATGTATCTTGGTTCTTATTTTTTCCCCATTACCTATGCGTCCTTCACCCCCTCCACCCTTCCCTATTTACATAGACTTTGTTTCCATTTTTTTTCTTTCTCATAATTTTTCCTTTCCCTTCTTCCCTTTCCCCTTCCCCTCCTGCCACCCCTACCCCTTTGGACCTTTTCCTATTTCAAATTATCAATCATTCATTTTAATCAATGGCCACTATGTTGAATATATTTTCATGTACTTACTGGGCATTTGAATCTCTTCTTGAAGGACCCTAGTTCGCAAGACAGACTCCGTATTGCAGCTGCTGAAAGACCCACCTGCCTGCCCTTTAGATGAACTCAAAAGGAGGAAGCTTAGAAACCTCCTCCCCTTAGAGTCTCTTAGAAACAACAACTAATCAACTATTGTTTTACAAATGTTTTAATGACGCGACGCTCTGCTTCTGTACCTTTTGCTTGCTTTGCTAGTTCTATCCCATAGGGGGGCCTAGAAACTGCTGGCCTCAAAGGTGTATAAAACTTGTTAATCTCCCCCAGTCCAGGCTCGAGTCCAGTGCTCCTGTGTGGATTTAAGATCGGTCTCTGGTTGGTTCTTTCTCACTGGGTGCAGCACTTCTGAGCAATGTTAAGATCAGCAACCAGAAGCATGGTAAATAGGAGCAGTGCTAATGCTCTCAGGTTGGCCACACTCTTATCTGGATGAGATGCTGACCAGAGATGGAACGGTTAAGCAAAACTTATGGAAAACCATTATTTTCAGCTGAGCCCTGCACCCCTACAGACTAAGACAAACCAAAAATAAAATAATTATGCTAAATGTAAGCAAAACAGATTTAAACTTTACAGGACAAATGGATGCCAAAACAGACCAGATTTTTCATAAAACAAGAGACTCTTGTGCTCTTGCGAGGAAGTAATGTTGTGCCCAGATTGTGAAGTCCCAGAGACCACCAGGAGGCCGTTTCCGATGTAAGCACACAAGGGTCGTTTATTCAAGCTTAAGCAGGGACTCTCAACTGTCACCGACACAGCGGATCGAGATTGAGAGCCCTGAGTCCCTAACTAGCAGGGTTTTTATTGAGAATACAACAAGCTTTGGTTATTAGTAGCCAGGTGATTGGTTAATACTTAATACATATGAAGTGTAGGGTTTTGGTTGGCTAGGCTTTGGGGGTCGAAGGGGATTACGTATTGGTTTTTGTGAGGGAGAAAAGGGGCAAAGATTAACGGCCGGTTGTTACATACTGATCGTTAGCAGACCCACTAACTAATGGCCGCATCTATCTTGTGTGGACAGTCAGCTCATTAACTGCTTATCCTACAGATAGTGTGCCTGGAACGCTCTCTCCCCGGGTACACAGGTGGTTGGGTAATAAACTCAGGAATTTCAAGTGGTGAATTCCTAGTTTAAGCACAAATTTGAGAGAACAAAGGAGACGGCTCCAAAATGGAGTCATTTTGGTCCCACAGTAACAAGGAAGACTCTGTGTTTTAATTTTTACAAATAAAGTAAAATGCAGTTACCTGTCATTAGCCATTCTGGTCCCCTATCAATCTTTCCCTGCTTCCTTATCTCCAACTTACAAAACACTCCTCTGCCAGGGTCTAGCATGGGCTCCTATCCTGTTTTGTAAATTGGAGGATGCCTCAATTCATGAAATAGGAGTAACATTCAACTCTTACCTAACGGAAAATTTGTGGTAATTTTGACTCAGGCATATTATTTGATATAGAGTTAAATTACCTCAATTAGAGAAGAAAATATGAGAATTGGCAGGGTCTCTGACACATGTGATATTGCTGTTGGATAGAGATGAACATGTTTCTCAGGTGCCTATGTCTTCGTGAAGCAAGATAATAAACAAGAAAATCCTGGAAAATACGTTGAACAAAATTCTTTTAAAATTCAATGCGTGTAATAATATATCAAACATGCATAAATTTACAAATACTCATTCCTAGTTTAGTAAGGAAAGCAATTATGTATTATGTGCTTCCATTTTTATAAACTTTAAATAATCAAGACTGATATAAAATAACAAATACAATAATATCTGCCTGTAGATAGGGTGAAATGCAGGAAATTATAGGAAAAGAAAATTTCAGAAAAATAGAAGAGAATTTGAAGAAATGATTCCTTATATAGCATGACAATTGTGAAAGTTAAGAGAATGTTTAACAAATTGTGTATTTTGATTCAAACAGATTTCAATTACACGTCATAAAAAGAATAGTAACTCAAAAAGAAAGAATTTTTAAAATGTTAACACCAAGATGATTAACAGGAAATATTATAGAATCATAGGAACATACTTCAAAGAATCTTGCTCTCTCTCTACATATACTGACAGAAGAATTAGAATGCAGAAAATTCATGTCATTTACTCTCATTAAAAGAAGTGACGTGGTAAGCATCACTAAGTATTTGAACTGTGACTTGGAATAGTTCAGGGAGTTTTTGAGAAGTGTTGTAAAGACTGCAGGCCTGAATGCATGAGATTTTTAATCAGTATAAGCTCTTAAAAATATCACATAGAGTTCTATGCCTCTGCCTCTTCATGGTCATCAGATTAATGTAGGACATTAACTTAATCTGTCACTTATTAGCACATGCAACCCTTAGATAAACTTGCAAGTGTCATTACAACACAAACAGTAAGGCATTATCTTCTCCTTAATACTGTCAATGCCTACAAGTGTCTCTCAACACATTCACATCTGCTGTTGTCACTACAGTCCCTAAGACAACAAGCCCTGGACCTACTTTATGTCAGGAGGCCATGAAAATAGGGCCTCCCTCTCCTGATGAAAACCAGCCCAGCCCTGACCCTGCAGCCCTGCAGAGGAGCCCAGCCCTGGATGCCCAGGTGTTCCCACTTGGTGATCATGCCTAAACACAGATGGTTTACCATGAAGCTTGGGCTGAGCTGGGTTTTCCTTGTTGCTCTTTTAAAAGGTGATTTATGGAGAATAAGAAATACTGAGTGTGTGAGTGGAAATGAGTGGGATAAACAGTGGACATGTTTGACCGTCTCCAAAGCAAAATGCTTCCACGTTTGCAGGTGCCCATTGTGAATTACAGCTGGTAGAGATTGGAGGGGGCTTAGTGCAGCCTGGGGGGTGGTCCCTGAGACTCTCCTGTGCAGCCACAGTATTTACCTTAAGTGATTACTATATGCACTAGGTCTGCCAACCTCCAAGGAAGGGGCTGGAATGGATCTCATCCATCAGTGCTAGTTGTAGTTACACATACTACACAGACTCTGTGAAGGGCCAATTCACCATCTCCAGAGACAATGCCAAAAGTATGGTGTACCTGTAAATGAGCGGCCTGAGAACTGAGGACACGGCCATGTATTGCGGTGCAAGAGATACTGTGAGGGGACCTCAGTGTGAGCCCAGATACAAACCTCCCTGTAGAGGCACCTAGAAACATCAGGGGGCAACCAGGACATACAGAGAGCACAGTATGTAACCCAGAGGCAGAGGAAGGTTAAGCTTGGGTTTCCTCTCAGGGTCAGTGACTTCCTCCACATATAATAGCTTGTCCCTAGAGACTGCATTCATCATTCTGTCCTTACCTCTGGAGTCTCTGAGTTAGAAAAGTTTATTTTAGTAGAGCACATTTTCACACTCACAAACTCAATTTATCACATATGATGGTAAAGATGATTCTGCTCTAGCCATGAGGACCAGATGGTGAAGAAGCTCAGGGGAACCTGGTAAAGTCTGCATGGAAGTTGGAATCCACAGTGAGAAGTCAGTGTGAGCCCAGACACAAACCTGAGTTCTGGGGTGATCATGACTAACATGGTATGCTTAGTTACACCAGAAGACATGCAGTCCCCAGAATGGGTGCTGAGGACCACCAGGAAGCACCCACTGTGGTCAGCATGCTCAGGAGCCAGCCCTTCCTGGTCCCAAAACAGGAGCAAGTGTACTGCAGACCTGAGGAGACTTTACCTGCTGAGACCCTGGATTCTCCTTGCTCTTCATCCTCCTGCAAGTAATTTCTCTCCCTTTATTTTAATGAAATAACAATGGCCTCTGTGTCTCCTTCATTATGTCTTCTTCAGACAAGCTTATACCACCCAACATTTTATAACTGTAAACATACTGATTGTTTTAACAATTATATTGAAATATTTAGGTACCAATAAGCTCACCATACAAAAGTGAACAGTTTAATCTTTGTCAGTATATTCCACTAAAAACAACCCTGCAATCATCAGTTCAATGTCATTATAAACCATTTATTAACTCCTAAGAAACACTTCGCTTATCAGTTATTGATTTCCAGTTTTGCTTGTCCCTCTTCCTGACTCAGTCAAGAAAATAACAAATCTATTTTTATTATTAATGATTTTCCACCTCTGGAAATTTTCTTGACTTATCAAATAAAATTTAGTGCTTGTATCTAGGTTCATCTGCTTAACAAAACAATTTCAGTTTTATAAATTTTGTACCATGTTGTATGGTTAGAATTAAAAATTACATGAAATATCAGTAATTGATGAAGTTGTGCTGAAATTGCAGCCCTCACAATGATGATGAGATTGTGAAATTTCATAGCTACACTGTGAAAAAGTTTAATAGCTTCTAATATTATAAAATTAAATTCCTCATATGATTTCTATCATTAGCCATATACCAAAGAAAACTGAAATTGCTCATTTGCACAAATCCTTGCAAACTGATATTCATAGAAAATAGTTCTTCAGAGTAGACAAAATAAAAAAATTATACAAAAGTCTATCAATTCATGAAGGCCAGTTAACATAAATTATATCTATGCAGGGGGATTTATTTTGCTCATAAACAGGATGGCATTAATATCCATGTTATTACTTGGGTAAGTATTGACAATACACAAGTAAGTACAAAAAGTCCACACTGTATTACTCTGATGATGTTATATCTACTTTATCCATATCTACACCCACAGAAAATAGAGCTGCAGATTCAAGAGACTGTGGGGAGAGGACTGGATGGTGAATAACTGGAAATGGGCATAGGTTGTTTATAATGTTCAATGAACATGCAGATTACTACAGTTATGATAGAGTCACACATGGTTTGAGATACACAATCCCATTCAATTTCATACTTAAAATATCAAACATATTATATTTCACTTAACTTTCATGCAGTGTCACTAAAACATGATAAACCAAAAGCTAAAACAGCCAACACTTTTCTGGGAAAAAACTCCAAAGACAAATGACTATAATTAACAGTTCAAGCCAGGCATGGTAGTGCATGCCTCCAATCTTAGCACTCAGGAGGCTGAGAAGGATGATTACTAAGAGTTCGAGATCACCCTTGACTTCATAGTGATTTCAGGGCCATTCTAAATTACGTAGTAAGACTGTCTCAAAAATTCAAAAATAAAATAAAATAAAAGAACAGAAAATAGGGGGGATGAAAACTTACTGTAAATTTACAGTAATCCACTTATATTGAAATGCTGCATAAGTAGATCAACATATCAAAGGCCAAGAAATAACCCATAAATGTGCAGGACATATTTTTTTTTCTTACAGACTTGAATTCAAAATACAATCAGTGCATTCTACTCTAAAAGGTAACGAATATTTGTTTCAAATAATTGTGTTTACTTCAAATTGTTGTGACCTGAGAGTCACCTCCCACATGTTATAATAACTATTAGGAACAAGATAAAAAGTAGAAAGAGTTCTCAAAAACCTGGAGGAAAGGAAGCCTAGTACACTGTTGGAGAGAACATAAATCAGTAGAGACATCACCCAAACTCTATGGAAATCAGACATGAGACTAAACAGAAAAACTGGAGATCATCATGGTTGGCTAGAGATGACAACAATCGTGCTAGACTGAACCTATAGACTAAACTATACATAGGACAAAACTAGATACCTTGGGTGGAATCTATAGAGAAACCCAGATACCAGAGGGCCAGTGATAAAAGAAACTCAAAGTGCTGGGGCATTGGAAGGGTGCTCCAGACAGCTCCCAGATGACGGCAACACTTGCTCCCTGGGTCCAGAGTCCAGGCCACTTTAAGAGAGGATTAGACTCCCACCTGAAACCTCACAGGTGATCCAACTGGTGGAAAGTGTCCACAGTCAGTCTAACCTCCCCACCTGGAAAAGCAGCACTGTGAGTGACATAGTCACAGACCAGGGCTTTAGAGAAACTGACAGAGTGATGTGCATGAGAACATGGGTGGGTCTCCGGAATTTGAAAACAAGCACCCCCCTTCTGTTAAGGACATGAATCTGAGCACTGAATGACTGACACCTGAGAGATGGGTGAGTGAACAACATCTGAGAGCAGCAGGACTTTGAGGAGAGTGGAGTCACACGGACCAGAAACAATTACTCACCATTCCTTCCCCATACACTGGGCATGCTGTACCTGAGGGGTATCTAGTGAACTGCCCACATCTACTGGTGGCTGTGCATGGGAAAGTCAACAGCACCCCTCCTGGGGACTTCAGAGAGTGCAGAGCCCTGGGCCTGCACCAAGTCCGCAGGTTATAGAGAGATGCTCCTGTGCAAGTGACCAAAATTGGACCATAGGTAGAAGTACAGAGTGGCATACAGGTCAGAGAGTGTCTGGCACAAGGGAGGAAAAACATGGAGGTGACTGCGGGATCTGCCCTGCAGTGAAGGGAGCTGGAGTGGGTCCTGGTGGAAATCAACAGAGAACCTAGTGTTGGGCAAATGACTGAATTTTCCCCTCTCCAAATTAACTGATGTGGAAGGATGTTGGGACAGAGACAAAGATCTTCAGTAGCCGTGGAAAAGCACAGCTTGTAGCCATGACGAGGGCCCAGAGACCCATCTAAAGACTGCACCACTGAGGTCTTAGCTGTGAGACCAAAATGGAGTTATTTCTTGATATGCCATAGCTGGCCTGAAGCCAGGAGAGCTAGACCTAATCACAATTTTAATTGTGAAATAATTCTTTCCCAAATTTAGGTAGAATTGGTCCCAACAGAAGGGGATATTGTTTGCTAAATTTAACAACATAAAGACATTATTTATTGGCTTTCTTCTTTTAATTAATTTGAATTTTATTAGAAGCACATACATGACTTGCATCCATCTCAAAGTAACTTACAAATTTTCAGACAAGTCTTTCTGTAGCAGACACCTCTGCCCAGTATTAGCAGGCTATAGTGGCACAAGCTTGTTCCCACTCCATAATTCGGCTGTGTTACATTGGAAGTAGTAGAGCTTGGCTGAGTTCACTCCCAGTCAAGGTCAACTGACTCCAGCTAAATTCTTGCCCTCTGGATTAACCTTTTATTCTCTTCTGCAGCAAAGATATGCTTGTGCCCTCATTCTACAGTCCCACCTGCTTGATACTTGTTATCAGCAGGTGTCCCAAGGCCTGTCCAGTTTCCCCCCTGCCCACACTTGTAATGAATAAATACTGGATGACCTGGGAGTCCTTTATATTTGCTGCCCAGAGCAGCTTAGATCAGTTTCTCTCAAGTCTCTTTCTCTGTGTTTATTTCCTACTTTCCTATCTCGTGGACATTGTACTGGCTTGCAGGAGGCCAGGACCACTGCAGGGCTCTCTGGCAACTCCCATTACCCTTTCCTATGACTTCCAAATGTCAAATTGTCATCAACATCATCTAAGAATAAATAAACTAATTTTATCACCCTGATAATTGTCTCATGCAGAAATAAATGTTTGCATTCAAGAAATGAAGCCCTTCCTGCTCATCTCCACAGAGTATGAGAACAGAGTGCTTTCTTTGCTGGGCCATTGCAGGAGGCCTGGTTCCCAGTCTCTGCCCTGACACCATGTGGAGCTCCGAACTAAGGGGAAGAAGGAAGAGGGGCAGCTGGCTGGACTCAGAGCAGTGTCCAGGGGCCTCACAGGCCCTTTCAGTCCAAGTGGGCTTGCAAGATTTGGGTCTGAACTTCGACTATAAAATTTATAAATTTGGGTTTTGTGAAATACATTGCTACAATTTTCTCACTCTTTCTGTCTCCCTGACTCTTTCTGTCTGTCTGTGTTTGTATCTCTCCCAGGCACCCACATATGCACAGACTTTGATGTATATATCAATATAATTGTAGAAAACATATATTGAAGGTAAAATATTTGTTTTACACTGCTTATTTTAATCTTTGTATTCCATTTATCCTTCTCACGGTTTACTTTGAAGCTAATGTAAGTAGAAGGAAATGATTTGCACACCTGATCCCCACACATGCACAGGCTCCTGAAGCCAGAGCTATGGTGATGTCTCCAGATGGAGACCATTAACCCTCACAAGTGACCTTGGACCAGGTTCTCCTATACTTCCTGGAACCCACGGCACCTCCACCACTCACCCTGTTCTGCACCTCCCCTATGAGCAGCATCACCCCTGAACTGTCCCTAGTTTCCTTTGAGCCATCATAGAACTAAATTTGCACCCAGAAATGAGCACCCAGAAATCTGAAGGGACAGGAAGTTCAACAAGCACAGATGGCAGCTGCTTCCCTGGCACACATTGGAGGGAAAACTGAGGGAGAGAGTATGGATGCCTGGAGGACAGGACAGGACTAGGGTGAGATGAGAGCTCCTGTGGCCACACATTGCTCTCCAAATCTCTCCAGGGTCTCAAGTATCCCTCACAGCTCTGAGAGGAGGCAAAAGGACTGATTACCCAGAGGCTTCTCCAGACAGATACTCAGGGAAGGACTTTTCCCAAAGCTTAATCTGCTTGGAGGGAAAGAACTGTCCATTATACACCAACCATCTAACCTTCCTGTATAATTTTAAGGAGTCACAGTAACCCATAGAGGAAAGAGCTTAAAAGGAATACACTGTCCCTGGGAAGGGAGCAGAGATCAGGGGAAAATGAGCCAAACCCCTGGACGTGCTTGTGAATGTCACAGCGACAGGAAATCATAGAGACTTCACCATGAGAGCACAGAATTCCCCAAGGCCACACATACTAGGGAGAAGTAACCCATGGGAGGAAAGGTGCCTGCTATGTGTCCCATGAATTTTGGAAAAATACATTCCATCCCCACATTGCATTTTCAGACACAGGTCTTCCCAGTCACCAACTTTGCCAGTGCTGGGTGAAGTGCTCTGACTTATACTGTGGAAGCAAACACTGTTTTTGCAGTGAAAGTAATCAGTGGTCAATTTAACAGTGAAGGGTAAAGATGGTGGTGGCTTGCTGTACCTTCCATGATACAAGGAAGATTGATGATCAGTCAGGGCTGCCCAGCAATTGCCATCAGAAGAATTGGCCCATGCTACAACCATCATGACATGTCCTGCTAGTTTCACCCAGGCTGTTGGAGTTCAGTTGCTTCTTTGATCTCTGTATAGAATCATGGGAGGGTGTTCGTGTTCCACTCTCCTGACTGTGGTGGAGACTTCTGGTCTTTTTGTCAAGATGCTGCTACTATACTGTGGATTTGAGTCAGTCAGAGTTTTCTCTGGGAACAGAATAGCATGAAAGACAAATGATGATGCTCACACAGGTAGGGGAGTATTCTGCCTTTGGCTTTACCCAGCCCAGGAACTCAAAAGCTAATCTCTTCCACAATTACTGTCACCAAGGAAGCCATGAGAAATATGTCCACATAGTCTTTGTTCCAAGCCCTGTGCCTTCTCTACCACCTCAATCACTGTGCTTTCTACAAGCATAAACACCAGACTATAAGCAGGAAAATATCACAATGGGTCAGGTTCCCAGTTTCTCTAAGCAACACATTGTCCTTGGGAAAGACAGAGAGACTCTGACATCTGTCCATCTCCACTTATACGCGCAGGGCCACCCCAAAAGAGGCCCAGTCCCAGACTGAAAGTCCACCCCTGGCTGAGCAGCCTCAGTTTCCTCTTATAGGAGCCATTAGCTCAGCATGGCCACCCTGGGGCTACGCCAGGGACCTGGGCATGTGCTGTCTGGGGTGTGTGACTGACAGTGATGCTCCTTGTCCCCCAGTTTTCCAAGTGCAGCTGCAGGAGTCAGGACCAGGCCTGGTGAAGCCCTCACGGGCCTGTCCCTCACCCGCACGATCTCAGGATTCCCTTTAACCAGCTGTGGTGTTCAGAGGGTCTGTGAGTCTCCAAGAAAAATGCTGGAGTGAAGTTGGCACGATATAGCATAATGGAGTCACAGAGTAAAATCTAGTTCAAAACTCCAGAGTCAGCCTCGGCGGGGACACTTCCAAGACTCGGCTTTCATCTACAACAAGCAACCTGCGATCGGAGGCCACGGCCTGTATCACTGTGTGAGACACAATGAGGGCACGTCAGTGGGAGCCAGCACAAACCTCCCTGCAGGTGTCCTCAGGACCAGTGGGGGGTGTGCAGGACTCACTGAGCTCAGCATCAGCCCCAGGAGCAGTTACAGAGGGACCTGGTGAGGGACTTCGTTTGAAAATCTGTGATTTTCTCTTCCTGCTTGGAAACTCCTCTTGACCTCTTGCTATGTCATAGTCTCTTAGTTTTGTTTTTTTATTAGTTACTGAAAATGATCATTTTTCCACCCTGCATATAATTTCAGCTATCTATTGTTTTCTTCTTATTGCAGGTGTTACCCAATCCTAAGCCTAGTCATCTTTTTCAGGATGATTCTAATTCTGAACATTAGTGACTATGGAAGAAGGCTCAGCAGATTTCCATTCATGTGCAAAACTTTCTGTTCATTTGTTGCTCATGTTGAAGGGAAAAACCACGGTTTCTTTGGCTTAATGTAAGGTTGCAAAGGTAAGATCATAATTGAAACATCTGATGCTCGAGACTTCCAAGTTCAAGAGTGTCCGACACTGGCTACAATGGGTCCTCATTGCCCACAGATCTCACAGGTGCAATTTTGCATAATTTATAAAATTACTTCACACATCAAAATGCAACCTGAAGGTGGTTCTACAGTCATCCTTGGACATGCACAGCCTGGAAAGGAAAATAAGTAAAACACTGTGCATGTTCCCCACTGAGGATCCAACACTCTTGTTTCAATTATCGGATTATTTTCACAGAAAGTTTAGGGCTACATTTCTCATGTTTTGCAATTTTTTAATTGACAATTTTGATTTTTACACTGGCACCAAAACACATTGCTATAATTACTTCTGATGTCCCTGTGTGCACAAGGGTTGAAGTTACCAGGACCAGCTGGGTCCATGAGGATCCTCTGAGCACCAGACCAATGCTCAGAACCAGGTGTGGAGGAGGAAGGTGGGGAGCGAGGGCTTCCTGTCAGCCTCCGGGGTTTCCTCTCCTTTTAATGTCATACAACCTTCAGAGACACTGAAAAACATCTGCCACATACATACAGATGTATAAGTTCCAAGCAAAGTAAATTTGGTTAAATTTAAATGCAAATATATTCATTTCCTCACTTTATAATTTTCAATAGAAGAGCTGCCATACACCTGAAAAAGACTATAGATTTTCAGAAACTAAGTTCTTTGGAGTGTCCAGTCAGTATCATGGGATTCTCTAATACTAATGTGATAATTAGGACACCATTTAGAGAAACTGCCTCATTTAAGAGTAAAGATTTCTGACTGGGAAATTAAATCCTTCACATCCCTCTCTGCATGTTCTGAGACCACACACCTCTCTCCTGTCCTTGGCCACCTCAGGAGCCCTGGTCCTCAGGCTCAGCCCCAGCACCATGCGGAGCCCTGTGCTCAGGGGAGAAGTGAGGAGGTACAGCTGGGCTGGGCTCAGGGCAGCATCCAGGAGCCTCGCTGTTCTTTCTGTCAAAGGAGGCTGAGCAGGAATAGGGTGTAGACTTTCACCAGGGAACTCAAAAATTAAGAATCTATTAGCAGTGAAGTTACCATTTTATATCTGTGTATCTCTGTCTCTCTCTCCCTGGATCTCTGTGTCTGCCTCTCTGATACACAGAGACACATATTTGAAATATGTATTCAATGTAATTGGGTAGAATACATATTCTAAAAGAATATTGAAGTTTTATTTTCTTTCTAAAGAAATGGAATTTCTCATAATTCTGTCCTCACTGAGTGCCTTAATTTAATTTTATTTTTGTAAACCCTATATCTGTGTATTTTTCTTACAATAATCAATTATGTCACTATGCATAATACTATCAAGCTTCTGTTATATTTTTCTGTGAAGCAAGTGTACTGTGAGGAGACAGAAATGATTTGTACCCCTCACCCCCACCCACATGGGCTCCTGGAGGCAGAGCTGAGGTAACGTCCCCAGCCACAGATCACTGTCTCCTCAGAACTGAGGTTGAACCTGGCATTCCTGTACATCCTGGGAAGCCAAGGCCACTTCTACCTTTCCACCCTCCTCTGCACATCACCTGGGACCAACATCATCACTGTTGTGTCCTGTGCTTAAGGACTGAGGGTTCCTTTTGTGATGTGATGTGATTTTCCAATCCAGGTGTACCTGCTGGACCGAGCCCGTGTGGGGACATTTTTCAGAACATGCCATCAACTGAGAGGTAGCCAGCTCCTCACTGTTGGACCTTCTGAATCCCAGCTTTACGAAGATCCCTGAAATCTCTGAAAACTTCTCTTGAGAGTCCTGTTTTTCCTTCACCTTAATCTTTCTAAGACATTGGAAATAATTACATTTTCAAAACTACAAAACTCTGGGATAAGTAAGCATAATTAGCTTTTCTTGGACTTATCTGAAAACTCAATTTACAGGGACAACAATCACTCAGAAAACTATAAAGGCCAGATGGTCCGAATCAGAGACAGGCCCCATTTCCCAGTCTCAGAAGGAGCTGGAGACACACAGTGGAAGCAATACTGAGGGGGAGATGATTGGTGGCTGGAGGACAGGAGAGGACCAGGGGAGGGGTCACTCCCGGGGAACATATGTTCCCTCCAGAGCCCTCCAGGATCTCAAGGTGAGGATCCATATGGATCTCTCAAGGCTTTGACGGGGTAAAGAGAGACTAACAAATGCATTCAGAGCTTTCTTCAGACAGACACTCAGGGAAGGACTACTCCAGAACTTTGCCGTACCTGGAGGAAAAGAATTCTCCTCACTGCATGCCAACCATTCAGCCTTCTAGCATGACATGAAGGGAACACAGTAGTTCAGAAAGAAAGGGAACATACTGTCCCCCAGAAGGGAGCAGAGTTTAGGCAAAAATGAACCAAACCCCTGGACATCCCTTGTCAATGTTGAGGATTCAGGAAGTGATAGGGACTTCACCATGAAAACTCAGAATCCCCCATGGTCATGCACAGCAGTGTCATGAGAGTGGGTTAGAGCTGAAGGAGCTGCAGGAGCCAGGTTCATCTGAGAGGAGAACTTGGTGGAGCCATAGACAGCAGAGGAGATGAGGAGAGGACAGGACAGGACAGGACTGCACAGTGCATCCTCCACCTCCACCACCTGCCAGACCCTGATCAGGGATGCCCAGGCCTCAGGCTCATTTCTCCCACTCCCTTTGGTGTCTTTGCAAGGGTTTTGTCTTCCTGGGCTTGGGAGGACTTCCAGGGGTCCATGGGGTGCACTAGAGTTACACACCCGGGGTGACACAAACATTCCTGCTGGGAACTGGCATTATACTTGGGGAGACTCAGGGGTGCTTCTGCGTCATGACGGTCGGGCGGTCTGAGGTCAGGAGGAAAGAGGCCAGCAGCTGAAGTCTACCAAAACAGCACTGTATCCTTCCTAGTGACACATTATCGAGCGGAAGTTGAGTGTCCCTCGCGGAGATCAGCCAGCCCACCAGGCAGCTGCCATCCCAACCAGGTGACCTTGATACCATGGTCAGTGGGCAATAGTGCTGCCTCCTCATTTGTCTTCTCTGGGATCTCTATCACACAGATAAGGTGTCTGGGGGCCCACAGACCCCTGTGACCGTCCTCAGCTACAGCTCAAGACTCACATCCCTGGTGACATCTGCAGCACTGGGCCACAGTTACTAAGGCTGGGTGGTGGATGGGAGCATGGGGACCCACCCCCAGTGTATGGGACACATAGTCCCAATGGTGCCGAAAGCAGTAAATAGTATCGCAAAAAGCCCACTTCTGAGGTGCAGGAACCAGGCCCTGGTGGGGACCCCACATCCTGCTCAGTTCATGTACAGCCTGTGCTGGGCTTGGGAGACATGTGGATCCTTACCACAGGTAACACCAAGAAGGCTGGAGCTGTGCTGACCCAGGTAGGAAGCTTCTCTACACTGAAACCTCAATAATTCACATGAAGCATGAGTCCCCATGGAGCAAATCTACCCAGGTGAGCAGGGACAGGTGTATGAGAGTCTAGGCGTAGGCCACACAGACATGTGCCCAGGGTCTCTTATCCTGGTCTTCATCCTAGATCAGCCTGCTTCTGCTTATGAAGTCCAACTGCAGGATCCCTATGCCTATGTACGTGGATGGCTGTGACCCTGAAAATAGTGATGCTTGCAATATGTCCACTGGGCTTCCTTCATTTAGGGTGCAAGGTCATGCACTGATCTGCATGCTGGACAGCATGACGTTCCACAAGTCGTCCCTTCCTCAGCACTGCAGGAGCCGGGAACCACCAGCACAAGGGACACACAGTGTGAACCCTGCCTGTGTCTTCACATTGATCCTGCCTTATGCACAGAACAAAGTGAGTCTGAGGTCAGGGAGTCAGGGCGGGCTCCTGAGTGTAGGCACAGGGCAGGGATGAAGGAGGAGTCCTCCACTTCAAGCCACCAGCTGTGCTGCAGCCACATAAGTGGAGCGATGGGGAGATGGCTTGAGCCACCCCAGGTCCCTGCAGCCGTCTCCTGGCCCGGCTTCATCAAAGGGACCTAAAGGACTGGGGCCTCCCCATGCAGAAAATGTGTACTGCAAATGTTGCTGTTCAGCTTCCACTGTCCCTCATAAAGCCCTAGGTGGGTTGCCCTCTCCAGGCTCAGGTCTTCCTGCAGAGTAAGAGGTTTACTAAGAGTGTTCCCTGTTCCAGGACACAGGTCAGAAGCTCAGTCTTCCTGAAGGAGCCTCTGAAGCAAGTTGATCCCATTCCTGTGGCTAGAGGTGCTGTCAGAAAGGCCCTGGGACCCAGACAGGGATCCTCCTGTAGGTGGGGAGCAGTGAAGGGCTCAGGATCATACTGAACAGATGCAACCAAGGAACAGGTTCACGACTTGGGGAAGGTTCATCTAGGGCCTGAGCCCTTTCCATTCAAATATCGAACTAAAATTGAAAATCTGTAAGGACTGCACATGGATGATAATTATCCTCTTTGATTGAGTGGATTTATTCAATCATGCAAGGAGAGCCACATAAGAGGGTGTCTTAGTTACTTTTCTTGTTGCTGAGACAAAATACCCAACATGTAAAGTTGAAAGGGGAAAGGTTTATTTAGCTCATAGTTTGTAGAGGCCTCAGTACATAATCAGCTGGTTCCAAAGCAGGGTGGCACATGGCAGAGTGGGAACAGTTCATGGAGGACTGAATGTAGCAAAGCAACAAGGGACCCTTAACAGGATCTTTCTGCCCCTTTTATCTTATTGGGACTACTTAGGTTACTTAGAGTAACACTCACACCCTTAATCCTAGTGCCCTCAGGGCTAGCATTGCACAATGAACCAGTGACACATTCTAGATTCAGTAATCTCTGAAAAAGCCCCACTTAAAACCACGTGAGCAATTTTCATCCAGTGGGGAGGGCTGAAAGGGATAAAGCTGATGGAAGCCTCTCTGTGAGGTGTATGAGAACTTCATGCTCAGCTTTGGTGAACAAATACCTCATATACCTCTGCTCCATCACTAGCTTCACCTCCATAAGAAATTCCTAAAGTGCCATTCATATTACAAGAACCATTTTACAGCCCCAACAGCAAGGAATAAGTGTCCTTGCTGCTCTCACCGTCCTCTGAAATTTGGTCAATGTTTGGTTCTGAGGCTTTCTAAATGATGTGTATCTCAGGGTTGTATAAATATATATTTTCCTAAAACCCATGTTGAGGGCCAGAGATTTAGCTCAGTGGTTCTGCTGCCTGCCTCGCAAGCACAAGGTCCTGAGTTCAATCCCCAGTACCAAAAAAGAAAAAACCCACAGTGAAAACTTTTTCAAGGAGCTCTACATAAGTTTTGCTTCTAGGGTCAGTATCCCGGTTCCCACTGCTCAGCTCCTTGCCTGGTCTCTCCACCAGGCACCATGCTCTGCTTCCACTAGCCACCATTGTGGACCAGCAGCAGCTGCAACTGTTGCCCCTGAAGGGATTCAGCCTGGCCCACAAGGAGAACACAGCCCGGTCCCTCAGCAGGACTGGTGTATTAGACAGCAAGCCCTTTCGGAGGATCTTCCAGGAGGCCAGCAGCCAAAGAGTAAGGGACTTGCCCCCAAAGTGGAGGACGAACCACTGCTGAGAGAGAACTTGTGGTGTTTCATCATCTTCTTTATTGAGTACCATGATGCTTGGCAGATGTATAAGAAACCTGAGGCTTCCTTTGGACAGCTCAGGAGGTGGCTCAATCGAAAGACATCCAGCACTGGGAAGCCCTAATGCCTGAGGAGAGATATTTTATTTCACATGTTCTGGCTTTCTTGCTCCCAGTGATTGCAAAGTCAATGAGAATATGGTGGAGCAATTTAGCCGAGAAGTTCAAATGACAGAAGCCCATTGTTTCTGTGGTTTCCAAATGGCCCTGGAAAACATGCATTCTGAAATGTATAGTCTCCTTCTTGACAGTAACACTAAAGATTTCAAAGAAAGGGAGTTTCTCTTCAATGCCATCAAGACCATGCCCTGCATGAAGAAGGTAGATTGGGCTTTGTGCTGGACTGGGGACAAAAAAGCCACCTATGGAGAGCATGTAGTGGCCTTTGCTACCATGGAAAGAATCTTGTTTCTTGGTTCTTTTGAGTGGCAGCAGAGAGTGAAGAAGATAATTGTCCATCCTTTACCTTGATCTTCTGGATCAAGCCCCAGTTTCCTCTTACAGGAGCCTGTATCAGAGCATGGATGTCCTGAGGCTGCTTCTCTGCCTAATGGCAGCTCCCTGCTATGAGTATCTCAGGGTTTCAAGAGAGGGACCTGAGAATGAAACATTTGGTGTGTTTGACTGATGGTGATGCTTCTTGTCTCCAGGTGTCCTGTCTCAGGCACAACTGTGGGAGTCAAGATATTGCCTGGTGAAGACCTTGCAAACCCTGTCCCTCACCTGCACTATCTCTGGATTCTCTTTATCCAAGCATGGTGTCAGCTGGAGCTTTCAGGCTTCAGGAAAGGGGCTGAAGGTGATTAGTGTGATATCAAGTCATGGAAACACAGGGTGTAAGTTCACTCTTAAATCCTGAGTGTGCTTCAGCAGGCTTCCAAGAGCTCAGTTTCATTAATATTGAGCAGCCCAAGGGCCAAGGATACAGCCATGTATTATTGTCTAAGAGTCACATTGAGGGAACATCAGTGTGAGCCCAGACTCAAATGTCCCTATAGGGAGCTGGTGACCAGCTGGTAGCATGCAGAACTGAGCTACAGGAGCAGTTACAGAGAGGGCCTAAGGAGCAATTAATTTAGACTGCCTGGTTTCCTCATCCTGCACTGAAACTCCTCTAGAGACTTTTTGCCATGTAAGATTCTCTTAATTTAGGTTTTATCTTACTTTTGGAACATAATATTTTGCTCAGAGTCTAAATATTCCTGCTTATTTCTTGCACATGTGGAAGAAGGAGTCATATTTTCCTTGGGCTAATGTAACTTTGCAATCATAAGTTGAGATCTTATACTTCTGCTGTTCCAGACTTCCAATGCAATAGAGTTTCAACATTGGCTACCATGGATAGTCACTACACGCTGATTCCACATTTCAAAAATTGGATAATTGGCTCATTGAATGCACTGGCAGCTTTGGAGGCTTTTGTGTGATTTCTTTGCCAGTAGAACCAGCCCTACTCTCAAGCAACCATGTCGAGGGGACCTGCAGTTGTCATTGATCTTGGCACCACCTGTAGGGAACAGGGAAAGGGGACATCACTAGAACCTCTGCAGTGAGTCCTAGTCTCCTTCGAGCCAAGGCAGCACAAGGTGAATTAACAATATACAGGAAAGGTAGAAAAAATGAGACTTGGAGAACCTGAGCTTTGGGCCTGATCGGTGCTGCTCTGGGCAGCAAAGACAAAGACCCATAGCTTACAGCACCTTTTATTCAATACCTCAGGAGAAACAAATGTAACAAATGAAATGCAGAGTTCAGTACTTCACATTGGGATAAACAAGGTGTCACAAAGACTGGGGGGAGCAGAAATCCAAGAACAATGAGGAACTACGCAGATGAAGATTTGGTTTCTCCCAGGATGTCTCCCACTGGTGTAATCTTGTCCTGGAGCATCACAGCATCACCAGATCATTGAGGTCTCAGTTGTGACCAGACGCCAAAATGGAATTATGTCTCAGAATGCCATAGCTGGGCTATAGGCAGGAGAACTAGGAAAACCAAATGATTTTTCCCTAAAATTATGTAGCATTGCTCCCGACAACCCCCTACTCCTGTGTGGGTGTCTTCCAGCATGGGAAGGTGGAGATAATTGCCAATGATCAGGAAAACCTAACCACCCCGAGTTATGTCGCTTTCACTGACACAGGACTACTGATTGGAGATGCTACAAAAAATCAAGTTGCAACGAACCCCACCAACATAGTTTTTGATGCCAAGCATCTGATTGGATGAAGATTTGATGATGCTGTAATCCAGTCTGATATGAAGCATTGGCCCTTCATGGTAGTGAATGATGCAGGCAGACCCAAGGTTCAGGTCGAATACAAAGGAGAAACAAAGAGCTTCTATCCAGAAGAAGTATCTTCTATGGTGCTGACAAAGATGAAGGAAATTGCTGAAGCTTATCTTGGGAAGACAGTTACAAATGATGTGGGTACTGTGCCACCTTACTTTAATGACTCTCAGCGTCAAGCAACCAAAGATGCTGTCACTCCCCTTTCCCTTGGTATTGAAACTGCTGGTGGAGTCATGACAATCCTCATCAAATGCAATACTACCATTCCTACCAAGCAGACACAGACCTTCACTACCTACTCTGACAACCAGCCTGGTGTGCTTATTCAGGTATATGAAGGTGAGCATGCCATGACTAAGGATAACAACTCGCTTGGAAAGTTTGAACTCACAGGCATACCTCCTGAACCCCAAGGTGTTCCTCAGATTGAGGTCACCTTTGATATTGATGCCAATGGCATACTCAAAGTCTCTGCTGTTGACAAAAGTACAGGGAAAGAGAACAAGATTACCATCACTAATAACAAGGGCCATTTGAGCAAGGAGGACATAGTGTATGGTCCAGGAAGCAGAGAAGTACAAAGCTGAAGATGAGAAGCAGAGGGATAAAGTGTCCTCCAAGAATTCACTGGAGCCTTATGCTTTTAATATGAAAGCAACTGTTGAAGATGAGAAACTTCAGGGCAAGATCAATGATGAAGATAAACAGAAGATTCTTGATAAGTGTAATGAAATAATCAACTGGCTGGATAAGAATCAGACTTCAGAGAAGGAAGAATTTGAACATCAGCAGAAGGAGCTGGAGAACGTCTGCAATCCCATCATTACCAAGCTGTACCAGAGTGCAGGTGGCATGCCTGGAGGAATGCCTGGTGGCTTCCCTGGTGGGGAGCTCCTCCTTCTGGTGGTGCTTCCTCAGGGCCTACTACTGAAGAGATTGATTAAGCCAACCCTAAGTATCGAAATAGCATTGTTCCACATAATAAAACATTGAAGCACCTAAATTTGTAGTTAATTCTGTGGCAATTGTTAAAGTTTAACTGCTACAGTAAAGTACTGGGCATTCTCAATACTTGAACATGGAACATGTGCAGGGGAAAAAGATAACATTGCACTTTATAAGCACTGTATTATAAGTGGAAATGCAATGTCTTCAATACAAGTATTTAAAATTGGCACCATAAAAAATTGGGTAATTGTTAAAAATTAATTCACATTGGAAAATCCAAACTGATGATGCCTTTCCAGTTGTCCTGGGACATGCACAGCCTGGAAAATTTTTGAGTCACATGTTGCGCACGTTCCCAGCTGAGGTCCACAGCACTCTTCTTGTCTCCACATTTATCAGATCCATTTCATGGCAAATACATTTCTACATTTTTTTCAGTTTTATGATTTTTTTTGTTGGTTATTTTGATTTTTACAATGACCTTTGAAATCATTGTTCTAATACAGCACTCTGTGCTGTTCTCATGGCAAAAGGCAGAGGGGTTTCTGACAGGGAACATATGTCAGTTAGAGAAGTTTCATTGGGATCTAACTTATGTGGAACTGCATAACTTTGTAATCATAAAACTCCCCTAGCCCCAATTGTGATTGAATGTGAGTTAATGGTTAAAGATGCTTGTTAGTTCTGGGACACAAGATAAAGTCTGTAACAAACATAGAGTTCCTAAGTGAATTACCCATCTCCTTGTTTGTCCGAAACCAATGTTCCGGACACAGCTATCTATAAGACAATCTGCAAACATCTTTTGACCATCAACATTTTTCTCTCTTTTCTGTAAGTTCTGCTTGCTAACTTCCCCTACAACCCCCTATAAAAACAGCCTCGGACTCTGAGCCAGTTGCCTCTCTAAGCTACTTTGCTTTGTGAGTGCCATCTGGCCAGACTAATAAAGGTCTGTTTTACTTTCCAACTTGTCTGGTGTGTTCCTTCCCTGGTGTTCTTTGCTACAGTCAGCTCCTCGGAGCGTTTGGTAAGGCCCTCGGTCTTACAATATCATCACCAGTGTCCATATAATAACTACCCCAGTCCAGGTAGTCATAGGATTTGCTCCATAACCTAGGTGTCTAGACATAGATCAGCTGTGACACCTGCTCTCTCTTTTTCTGATAGTCTGACCTGTTCTCCTGGTGGCCAACATAAAGAGTTTGACCACTGCTTGCTAAGACTCTGTAGAACTCACATTTGCAACTGTACTTCCCAATTGCTGCTTAATCTGTCAATTATGCCTCATCATTTTATGTTTGAAGGCAGACAAATATATATAAATGAATATTAACTTTGTTTTTCACAACTTGCTATTTAAATATTTTATAACAAATTTTATTCTCAAAAAAATTTGGTGAGATTTAATGATAATGACAATATAACTGTCCTGAGTATATTCAGAACATTTCATTGCTGAGTCTGGGGCAATGTATGAGAGTATACAGGTGATAAACACCCTATCTGACTCAAACCTTTCTTGCCTTATTGATGACCACTCTACTCCTTGGCAACTTTTCTTAAGTTTACCATGTGTGATTTTCCATGAGTAGTGTTCTTTTAATTTTCCTCCTTGGAATTCTCAATAAGTATTTTAGAAATTGCACAGAGAAATATTTGGTGAGGGTTTTTGTCTCACTTTTCTTTACAAATATTGATATCTTAATAAAAAGGAAAGTACTTTCTCATCAATTCCATTGGTAATCAGTTTCAAGATTTTTCAAGTGTACTTGGCGAGAATCACATCTACAAGAATAATAGCACAATGTATTCTCTGGGCATAGGAAAGAAGTCACTGGTCTGTTGATTTTCGTAAACTCCAAAGGAAAGATGAGTGTGGAGTGTGTCTGTTCTCCGTTCTTGCCTAAGTCTTATTGTGTTATTCCACATCTCACACCTCAATTTCCTTTGGTGATTTTCTTAAACAAGACTTGAATCTTACATATGGAAACATTACTTCACTATAAAAATCCCAAGGTAAGTGGAAGGTGCTTCCAGGCTGCCATTCCACTGCTCCCAGCCCAGAGGAGGTGAGCAGCATGGGCACCAATAGCAACCCCCCTGCCACGTCGAAATGAGAAGACATATAAACAAGTCTCAAAACCAGACTTCCAGATCACCTACATTAACCCCAAAGGGAAACAAGATGGAACACTCTGATGCTGAACCACCTGGACTCCCTGAACTGGCAACAGAAGAGGATCAGGAAAAAATGAAATCAGAAATAATTTCACAGATAACAGCAGACTGTGCTCATAGTGCAAGTCATGATTAATAAATCTAGAGAGGAGCTGAGGAACACGATGGAATCCCAACATAGGAAACAAATGGAATCCATAAAACAGATGCAAATAGATTTTCAGGAGATTAAAAACTCCATTGAAAGTCTATGCAGTAGAATGAGCTAATGTGAGGACAGAATTTCAGATATAGAAGAAAAGATTGCAATTAGTGACCAGAAAAAGAAAAATTGCTTCAAAATTGCAAGGAACCATGAGAAATCAATCCAGCAGCTGCTAGATGATGTAAAGAAGAATAATATAAGACTGATTGGAGTCAAAGAAGAAACAGGAGAGAGTGCAGATGACATAAAAAAACTTTCACATAAGTAATGGCAGAAAACTTCCCAAGCAGGGGAAAAGAACTTGACAAACAGATAAGTGAGGCATATAGGACTCCAACTAGACTTGATAAAAAAAAACTACACATAGGCATATAATAGTTAAGATTCCAGAAACCCAACAGAAGAACAAAGTTCTACAAGCAGTTAGAGAAAAGAAACAAATCACATACAAAGGAAAGCCCATCAGAATCATAGCAGACTTCTTAATGCAAACTCTCAAGGCAAGAAGAGCTTAGAGTGATGTATTCCAAGCCCTAAAGGAAAACAGCCTCCAACCCAGATTGATGTACCCTGCAAAACTGTCTTCCAAAATTGATGGAGATATAAGATACTTTCATGACAAAAAGCACCTTAGGAACTTCATAAATACCAAACTAGCACTCCAGAAAATTTTAGACAATATCCTAGGAACAGAGAATGAGGATCACAACCCCAGGAAGCCCAGGAGAATGAACCCATCAGGCATAACAAGAAATTAAATTTAAAGGGGGAGAATCCAACAAAAAGAAATGTCCTGACAATGATAACTCAATATGTATCAGTTATAACCATTAACGTTAATGGTCTCAATTCACCAATCAAAGGAAATAGACTGGCAGAATAGGTCAAAAAGCAAAATCCAACAATATGCTGCATACAAAAAATACAATTCACCCTGATAAGAGTTGCTTTTTTTTTTAAAGAAGTTAGTCCTTGACCACTAGTTTAATACCATCTCCATTTCAGGTGACCCGTCACCAGCAGGCCTGTTACTCTCCATGACTAACTATGTAAGTGCTTATAATGGATTAAATTGCTTTTCTACATAAAAAAAAGAAATATGATTCAAAATGAAACTCATAGACTGAATGTTAAAGGGTGGAAAACAGTACTCCACTTGACGGGAACCCAAAAGAAGGCAGGAGTAGCTATCCTCTTTGCATATCAAGTAGATTTCAAACCAACACTGATTAAGACAGACAAAGAAGGACATTACATTCCTGTAAAGGGAACAATCTAAGAGGAAGAGATGACAATCATAAATATCTATGCACCAAACACTAGTGCACCCAACTATATAAAACAAATGCTAAAGGACATGAAAAGTCATATATGCACAAATACAACTGTAGTAGGGAACCTCAACTGTCACAAATACCCCACTGTCACAAATAGATAGATCAACTAGACAAAAAATCAGTAGTGAAATACTAGATCTCAATTGAACTCTTGAACAAATGAAGTTAACAGCTGTTTACAGAGTGTTCCACCCCACAAAATCAGAATACACATTCTTTTCAGCTGCACATGGAGCATTCTCCAAAATAGACCACATGCTCACTCATAGAACATGTTTAAGTAAATGCAAAGGAATTGAAGTTATCCCCTGTATATTATCAGACCATAGTGTGATAAAATTGGAGATCAATAGCAAAAAAAATCCACAAAAATTTCATAAACACATGGAAATTGAACAACACACTTCTGAATAACCAATGGGTCACAGAGGAAATGAAAGAAGAAATCAGACAGTTCC
>NW_004624865.1:78786-127107 GCF_000247695.1 Heterocephalus glaber
GTGGGAGGGGCAGGGGAAAGGAAAGAAGGGAAAGGAAAAATGATGAGAAATGGGAAAAATGGAAACAAAGTCCATGTAAATAGGGAAGGGTGGAGGGGGTGCAGGGAGGACAGGGAATGGGGAAAAAATAAGAACCAAGATGCATCATGTAAAGGTACAAGTTCCCAATGAGAAATCTTAATGTATTGTGCACCTAAAGTGTACCTATAAAAGAATTTTTTAAAAATCCCAAGGCATTTAAGTTTATCTTTCCCATTTCATTGTGTAATTTATCCAAATAGAAGGGAAGAGAATACAATCCAGATTGCCAAGTATATACCTGTTTCTCCATGAACATAAATGAAACATACTGTGATACCTTCCAGAAATGTCTAACATCAGATGAATCATGAATCAGTATTCTATTTATATGTGGATCCATAGAAAGCTATTTTTTTTTCTGTAGATCAATTTGTCATTCTCTCTGCTAATCATACACTGTCATGAAAGGTAGAATACGAATGTGTTTTATGTAAACTATGCAAGCTATCACCTTGCTCACAAGATGTTGAATGTTATCAGTATTTTATTATACTGGACAGCCATAATTTTTTTAACAAATCAAAGGAGTAATTTGTAAGTGATACAATATTTTGTTTAAGTTTTCCTTTTGAGGTGTAGTTTGACACAGGGTCTCACTTTGTAATCTTGATGAGCTTTGAAGTTACTAAATAGCTGGGGTGGACTTTGGACTTCTGGCATTACTCATGGCCATCCTCCCACATCAGCCTCCCAAGTGCTGGGATTACAGCCATGTACCACCACACCTGGCTGAAGTTTTCCTTTTCTAATTAGTGCCTAATTTCTTTGTGGTATCTTCATTTTAATGCATTTAATATATTTTATTCATATTCTTCTCCTCATTAATCTCCCTTACACAATCCTAGAATTTCTTATATCTGAGTGGAGGGTGAACATTTGGTGTCTCTGAACTATAAGATAATATGCCACCATTCCACTATTTTCAGTGTCCATGGCCTTGCTCCAGTAATAGTGTTTTTCCATTAAAAATTTAGTTATTATTCATAAACCTTATTTATTTTCTTTTTTAATTGATATATTTTAGATATACATAGGGATAACATTCATCATGATGTATTTGTACTTGTACATAGTATATCTTGCTTCTTTCTTTCCCATCCCCCTCCCTTCCTTCAGCTGCTCTTTTCCTCTTTATTTACAAAATAATTTGTTTCCATTGTTTCCTTCTATTCTTTTTCTTTCTACAGAACCAGATTCAAATTTCAAAATGCTGCCTAAATACAATCAAATAAAGAATGACTTAATTCTATGAATAATCAGGTTTGAAAAGAGGTATAATCTATGTCTATCAGAACCATTCATTAGATATTTGTCTGCCCCTACGTTTTGTAGATGGTGATTTTTCAGGCTCCCTAAATGAGCTCTGCTTTAGAAACAATGCACAAGTACAATTTCTGTGACCCTGCTGGCCAACCAATGATACTATTCTGCTTTTGCTGTAGCAGTGAGTTGCAATCTAGTAACAGATTTGCTGTGTGAAAATATGTGCATACACATGGGTTTGGTGACTAAGACACGGAGTTAATAGTTTAAAAAATCAGCCTCACTTCACCTTTTACAAGAGAAGTTCAGATACCTCGGGGTGTGAGTCTGAACCTTCTTCCAGGGAGTATATATGTGAATTTTTAGGAGGCAGTGACTTTGGAGGCTGTAGCTGTGAACTTCACCATGGAGGAGTGGGCTGTGCTGAATCTATCCCAAAAGAAGCTCTACAGAAATGTGATGTGGGAAACACTTATGAATACGACTGCTATAGGTATGGATGATATCATTTTCTCATTTGTAAATGAGAGAGCATTGGTTCTTGCTCAGTGGTACAGATTCATTAAATAGAATCTGAAAACATTTTGAAGAACATCTCAGGCCTGTTTATACTATACCATGAATCTAACTGCTGTCTGCTAATTTTTATAAAATGATATGATGACTTTTTATATTTTAAGGCTATAATTCAGGAAGAACCTGGGGCAAGCCACAAATTGAAGGAGAATGTAAAAATTGCTCAAGAAGTCTAAGGTAATTTGCATTCATAAGGAAAAGGAATATTCCCCAAGAGTTGCTGTGTGACCAGAAAAATATTACAACCAAGGAAACTCTACAAACGAGGCCATGTTCAAACTTGTTTAATCTCACAAAAATTCTCCAGATATGCATACAGGTTGATTTTGCATAATCTGACAATTGAATATAGAAATATTCCCATATAGGAAACTAAGTTAGCAGTAATATTATGTAACAAGAGACACTATCTCATACATCTGTATAAAACAAGTCTTCCATGATCAACATTATGAAAATGTATGTAACTGCATTTATGTGTAGGCATATATGAAAAGAATACATATTAAACTTTGACAGGAACTCATCTTCAAGTATATAAGAATATGAGACATACATTAGCTAAAAAATTGCTAATCTGGAAGCAATATTCAAAATGCAAATGAATGCTAGTGTAATAATAGATGTTTTCAAAACATCCTCCAGAGAATTGGGTGCATTCATGTTTTAAAAATTTTGGAAGGCACCTTCATATGTTGTTGGTAAGAATATAAAGTAGAACCATTTTGATAACATAAAAAATAAAAATACTAATTTGCTTTTGAACCAGGCAAACCTCCCTATGTATATTCTGAAAGGATTTAAAATTACCATGTCTTACATATACATCCATACCCATACTCAAAGCACAGTGCGCATGGATATTCACAATAACTAAGCTCTGAAAATAATTCCCAATACCTACATTCTGGTAACAGCCTCGATGGCCCTCATTGTATACATGGATAAAGACAATGTGGGATAGGCTCAACATGTTGGTGCCTTCTTAAAATCCCAGCACCCTGGAAAGCTGTGCCAGTAGGATGACAACCTGAAGTTCACCCTGAACAAATTAATGATCAATGAGAAACTCTGTCAAAATAAGAAATTAAAAAACTAGAAGTGTAATTTAGTGCTAAGACATTTGTTTAATTCTCAGCACTGAAAAAAATACTATATATTCAGCCTTAAAGAAGAATAACATCCTATCTTTTGCCAAAAAAAAAAAACCAAAACAAGACAAGCAAAAAAAACAAAACAGATGGGACTCCATCTTATGTTAATTGAAAAAAAAGTCAGACACAGAAAAGGAATTACCATGTGTTTTCTTTTATATGAGAAACCAAAACATAAATTAGGGAGGAAAATTAAGGAGACGTGATAGAGAACATAAAAGCTGACTTGTTGGAGATGGGAAAGATGACCAGTAAGGAGAGAAAGGGACAGTGATGAGGGAAGAGGTGTCCAAATGATCAATATGTGATACACATATGTATCAATGACCTAAATGAAACTAGACCTTATGTATTGCGAATGTACATCATTTGAAATTCTCAAATGAATACCATCCTTTGGGGAATGGCTGTTTGAGAGGCTTCTTCCAGGGCATTCAGCCTATTTATTCTCAAAATTTCTTACCAGGCATCAAGACACAACTTATCCTAGTAAATTATTTAAAATGGAGAGCTTTTTATTGTGACTGCTATTTTTGTTCTTTTTTTTCTTTACAGAAGTGAAGAGGTAGCAAAATGTTATCAATATAAAGCTTGGAATCAACATGAAAAAGTATTCCTTTGGAGTCCAGATGCTAATATGGACAGACAACAAGCTGCATTAATGCCACCTGAAAGCCAAGCTTGTAGAAAGCCCCTGATCAAGTATTTATCACTAAATGTGCCCATTTTACCACACACTGGACTGAAGCCACACAAGTACTTGGGATTTGATGACAAGCTGAGTAAATGTAATGAACACGGAAAAACCTGCAGTGATTTCCAGTCCTTTCAGAAACATGGAAGGACAAAGACTGAAGAGAAACTCTATCAATATTGTAAGGCCAAGGGCCTTACCAATCACTCCGAGGAGCTGACTACAGTGAGGATCACCCGGGAGGGAACACACCGAACAAATTGAGAAAGTAAAACAAACTATTAGTCTGACCAGACGGCACCCTCCAAGCACCAAGCTTAGAGAGGCGCCTGGGCTCAGAGTCTGAGGTTCTTTTATAGGGGCTACAAGAGGGAACTTGGCAAGCAGCAGTACAGAAGTGAAACGTTGGAGGTTAGGGGAGTGTTGCAACTAATCTTTACATAGCAGGCATAAGGCGGGTTTGCAGTTTTTCTTGGAACAACAAGTACATTCTGGGAACTAGACGTCCCCATGGTGACCTGTAACAGAAACAGACAAGATGGGGCCTTATTACAAAATGGAGTAACTTCTGTTCAGTCTCACAATATGACCAATGTAGGAAAACCTACTGTGAACTTAGTGAAAGAACTCACCCTGGAGAGAAGACCTCTGTAGGAAAGAAAAGTGTGAAAGTCACCAGCACCCCTATTGGTGTTCAAATTCATGAAAGCATTCACACTGGGAAGAAACCATATGTACTCAAGCAATGTGGGAAAATCTTCAATACTCAAAGTTGTAGAATTTATGAAAGATTTCACATGGAGGAGAAAACATATGTATGTAAGCAATGTGGGAAAGCATTTAGCAGACACTGTCAGTGTCAAATACATGAAAGAACTCACACTGGGGAGAAACCCTATGCATGTAGGCAATGTGGGAAAGCATTTAGCAGATGCAGTTCTTGTAAAATTCATGAAAGAAGGTACACAAGGAAGAAACCATATGTATGTAAGCAATGTGGAAAAGGATTTGCTGATAAATGTGCATTTCATAGATATATACAAATCCACTCTAATGAGAAACCCTATGTATGTAAGCAATGTGGGAAAGCATTCAAGAGACAGTCATTGTCAAATATATGAAAGACCTCACACTGGGGAGAAACCCTGCCTATGTAAGCAATGTGGGAAAGCATTCAGCACACACAGTTCCTGTCACAGCCATGAAAGAATTCACACTGGGGAGAAACCATACATATGTAAGGAATGTGGGAAGGCATTCATTGCACACAAATATTGTCAAGCACATGAAAAAACACACAGGTGAGAAACTATGCCTGTAAGCCATGTGGAGAAAGATCTGCTATGAGTTCATTTTATAGACATAGAATATCTCACCCTGGGGATGAACCCTATATGTGTATAAGTAATGTAGGAAAAGCATTCAATGCACACAGTTTTTATCAACTACATGAAAGTCACACTGGGGAGAAATTATACATATATATACATATATATATATACATATACATATATACATATATATATATACACACACACACATATATATATGTCTATTTTGAAAATCCTATGAAAATCCATTATGTGGTGGAGAACTCTACAAATTAAATGAGAAATTTAATGCCAATATTTCTTCATAAAGTTTCCAGAAAATATACTCCCAAATGGAGATATCCTAGAATGTATTCCTTCTGTTTTTCAGTAAATCACTTATAAATACCTGAAATGTGTATCTGTGGTCTTTATTATAAAAATATTGACATAATATATTTTTGTGTATGCCATAGTCTTTGAATTTAATATATCTTCTAATTAAAGGTGAATTGAACTGAATTTCTCACTTTGAAGTAAGGTTAGTATTTACATAGTTTGATTTTGTTTTGTTTTTACTATTAGGAAGTGTAGGCCACTAAAATAAAATTTCTCACTAACTTTGACTTTAATTTCTTTAGTATATATACTTCATATTCTATGTAAAAGATAATTTTAAATTTAAAGTTATATATGTATATATGCATATTTAGTGACTTGTGAACATGTGTTTTTGTCAAAGTTTGTTCTCACACAACTTGTAGATTAGCAAATGTTTTGTTTTTCATATTCTAACAAGATACCTGCATATATCCCAACATAATTATGTCAACTACATAATTTTGGCTATTTTGCTTTTGTGTTGGTGTCAATATTATGATTTATATAAAATTTTGTTTTCTTATCAAAATTTTAATTTTCATGCTTATATTGTTGTGACTTTTTTTTTTTGGTACTGGGGATCAAACTTGGGACCTTCCTCTTGGTAGGCAGGTGGAAGTGTTATGACTTTTAAATTTGTGGTAATTCTTCTACCACTTGTACCAAAAATTAAACCATACAGCTTCGAGTTTCTGATTGTGACAGATCAGATGGATCGTGCCTTGTCTGTAAAATGACATCGTGAATTATAGTAATGTTATCAGTTAATACTTACTAGAGAAACCGATTTAATGTGAGATATACAAATATATAAAAATTTACAAGATTGGCTTACAGTGGCTGTCCACACAATCAGATGTGGAGGAGTGCAAAAGGTCTGTCTGTGCACTGGAGATCCAAAGGATCCAGTTGAAGGCCTGGAGCCACTGTAGTGTCTCGTGTGATTCTGTGTAAGGATATACGATCTGTGCCAGAAGACTGAATGGTCTGAGCCTGAGGCTAAAGAGTCTGTGCTGAAAGCCAGGAGATGACTTCAAAGATGATGATGGATATGGGAGCTCCCTCACAGAAACAGAAGCAAGGCTTTTTTTGTTGCTTTGGGTTTTTTTATTTGTTTATTTTATACTTTTTATTGGAAACCAATATACATACAGGTTTTCATATCATAGTTGTAAATCCAAATAAAGTTTCACTATACATACCATGTAACCAACATTGAAGATCAAGAAACAGTTATGACCTGCTTCACAGAACACTCCCTTTTACTCCTATCAAGTACTTGTATTACTTCTCATATGGGTATCACGATCCTGACTTCTCGTGTCATGGATTAGGCTGGCTCCATGTGCATCATATAAACACAATCCTATTGTATACAATCTTTTAATCTATTTTTTGGTCAATGTTATGTTTGTGAGATTCACCCACATTGTTGAGAATTATAGTTTTTTGGGATTTTTTTTTTTTGAGGGGGGTTTGGTACCAGGGATCGAACTTGGGTCCTTGCGCTTGCCAGGCAGGTGGTGGCACCACTGAGCTAAATCCCTGGCCTGAGAATTATAGTTATTCATTCACATTGCTATATAATATTTCATTGTGCATTTCATTTATTCCATTTATTTATGCGTCACAATAATGATAAGAATTTGGGTAGTTTCTACCCTGAAGCTATTGCTGAAAAGCTGATGGAAACATTCTAGTGAGATGCTGAATATACAAGCAGACAATGGCCAAACCATCTATAAAAACAACTCTTAGCTGCAATATCTGTAGTAATCAATCCAGGAAGCTAAACTACAACCTCTGTGGCAATTGGCCCCAGAATGGCCAGAACTTGATCATGCATGCCAGGTCAGCCAGACTTAAGCAAATATGTTCCTCTACACCACGTGATATTTTAGCCTATGTGATTTCCTTTACTTAACATTTTGGTCTCAAGGTACAACCATTTTCCTACAAATGAGTTGAGTTTATCTTTATGGCAGAGTAGAATTCCATTGTGTATACAGACCACATTTTCTTTATTCATTCATCTGTTGATTATAATCTGCTTCCAAGATTCAGCTATTATGAATTGTGCTGCTGTATACATGGGGATACATACACCACTATGATATGATGTCTTTAACTTTCAGGAAGATATCTAGAAAAGGAATAGCTGGATCAAATGGAATTTCCATTTTTAGTTTTTGAGGAATGTCCATACTGATATCCGTAGTGGTTTTACCAATTTATACTCCCATCAGAGCAGTGAATTCTAGTGGCACAGTTTCTCTAAGACAAAGTGCCCAGAGTCTGGAAATCAACAGCCTAGAGACCAAAGAAGAGTGTAGAGGGCACACAAGAACCAGAGGGGCCTGATAGAAAAGAAAATAGGATCCACTGCTACAGAAGAAATAACTTCCTGCTGCAGACAGGAAAACACACATGCTTCCTGGCCGTGAGGCAGTACAAACAACTTTGCTGCTCAAGGTGAAACAGTAACCAGACCTAAGCTGAGAGTCTTGTACAGTTGAAGGAAGTGGTGAGAGTGTGCAACAATATTCCTTGAGCATCCCCCAGGGACAACAGTTTGTGAGTGAGGTTAAACAGCTTCTTGGATCAGCAGTAGGTTGGCAGGACCACCATTTTGTTTAGAGAGGTTTTGGCTTTAACTCTGACAACAGAACAACAGAAAAGTCCCAGTGTTGCTTCCTGTCCTAAGAGACAGGAGGGAAGAGCCATCCAGTCACAGTAGACTGCTGACAGTTTTGTTTCTTTTATATAACATTCTGGCAAGAATCTACCCTAGGGTGGGTCTTCCATACCCATAACTTTGCTGTGTAAATTTAGTTGGGCATGTAGCACTCAAGTTAACACAATGAGTTACCTATCACAATCCACCCTTGATGACTTCAAAACCAGACACATTTCTTTAAAACATAGTCTCCAGATACAAACACAAGTTTATAAATATACCTAACATGTTATAACTATCCTGCATACAAATGGAAACACACTAATTCCTTCCCAAGAATAGAAGAGAAGATTTCTTTGGATGAGGCTTACTCCTAACATTTCATAACTTGAACACTCAAACATAGCTTTGACAAGACTTAAACAATATTAAGTCTATCAATATTATATTACCTTGGAAGCATATTAGGAAAGAAGTATTACAGTCACAATCCTCATTTCTGTAGCAGATCATGGGGGCATAGTTGATATTTAGAACTACCTTGTACTACTCATTCTGTATTTCCTTGGCCTTCAGTAAGTACTTCAGCAGATATTGGTTCTTTCCCTGAGATGGTGACCCATTCTTTCATTTCTGAAGGATCTGGGCTATATGATATTGTGCTTGGATTGCATTGTTATGGTTTCCCATTGACTTTTTATAACATGGCAGGTTAATACTAGTAGGTGCCCTAAGGAATCACCTGCATGCCAAGTATATTCTTTCTTTTCTCCATTGTGGAGTAATATTCCAATATTCCCTTGACAGTCTGAGTTAGTCACCCCTCTCAATACCCTTTTAAACTAGTAACACCCTTTTTAGCTAGTTTCCTCAGAGTCATAAGGAGACCAAAATCACCGGGGGGGAAGTCTTTGGTTCCAGTTCAATGGTGTCATTGTTGCACTTCCTGTTGCAGGCCTTCCCCCTCTGGAATTAAGACTTCTTTCTAAGCCAAAAAAAGCATAAAGTCATGATAACACAGTGCAAAAATTGTGCTAGTAGATCATTATGGATAATAGTGACTGGTACCACTCTTACCTCCACCCCTTTATTGCTGCAGCCATGAATCCTGGCCAGGGAAACACAGTACTACATAGTGGATGCTGACTCAAAGCATATACAGCCTTTAGAAGAACCTTGCCCCAGCCCTGCAAGCTACTGTCATCTAACTGGTGCTGCAACTGTATCTTCAAAAGATCATTCCACCTTTCTGTCAATCTAGATGCTTCCAGATAGAGAGGAACATGGTAAGACCAGTGAATTCCATGAGCAGGAGCCCATTGCCTCATTTCTTTGGACATTATATGTGCTCCTTGGGGTCAGAGCCAATGCTGTGTGGAATTCCACGATACTGGATAAGGCATTATGTGATTCCATGGATGGGAGTTTGGTAGAAGCATTACATGCAGGAAAGGCAAATCCATTTACAGAATAGGTATTTTTGCCAATAAGGATAATGCACACTCCTTTCCATGATGGAAGTGGTCCAATATAATCAATCTGCCACCAGGTCAAAGGCTGATCACCCCAGGGAATGGTGCCATACTGGGAAATCAGTGTTGGTCTCTGCTACTGGCATATTGGGCATTCAGCAGTGGCTATAGCTAGATAAGCCTTGGTGTGTGGGAGTCCATGTTTATGAGCTTGCATAAAAGCCATCCCTGCCAACATGGCCACTCTGTTCATGAGCCTATTGGGCAATGACAGGGGTGGCTGAAGAGGGAAGTTGACGACTGTCTACAGAAAAGGTCATCTTATCTACTTGATTGTTAAAGTCTTCTTCTGCTGAGGTCACTTTTTGGTGAGCATTTACAGGGGCTACAAATATATTTATAGGGCCAGGGATTTAGGTCAGTGGTGTCATGCCTGCCTTGGAAGTGCAAGATCCTGAGTTCGATCCCTGGCACCAAAACAAAACAAAAGAAAATTTCAAATATTTTTACATCTTTGCCATATAGATAGGTCTACCTGCATACCTCCTCCCCAAACAACTTTATCACCAATTTTCCGGTTATGTTCCTCCAAGTTCCTGAACACCTGACCAGGCCATTGGCTATAGCCCATGAATCAGTATATGGTTGGATAGCTGGCCATTTTTCCTCCCAGGGAAAATGTACTACCAGGTGCACTGCTCAAAGTTCTGCCCACTGTTAAGATTTTCCCTTACCATTGGGGATGTCCTGGAAAGGGGTTGTAATGCTGCATCTGTCCACTTGCTGTTGGTGCTTGCATAACATGCAGAACCATCCCTAAACAGTGGCTAGCCTTTTTTTCCTCTAACAGTTGATCATATGGTAGACCCCATGAGGCTGGAGGTGCATGTTGGGAAACAGAAGGTGATATATCAGTAGTAGGAGTCATAGGCATCTGAAGAACTTCCTTCCTACTTGTACCCTCTGGACCTGCTCTGTCTTGATCATGCATATACCATTTCCATTTAGTGATAGACTGTTGGTCTGCATGTCCAACTTGTGACTCAGTGGATCAGATAATACCCAGCTCATGACAGGCAGCTCAGGTTGCATGGTTACCTTCTGCCCCATGGTCAAGCATTCAGTTCCACTAAGGCCCAGTAGCAGGTCAAGATCTATTTTTCAAAGGGAGAGTAGTTGTCTGCAGATGATGGCAGAGTTTTGCTCCAAAATCCTAAAGATCTCTGTAGCAATTTACCTAGAAGGACCTGTCAGAGACTACAAACAACTCCCTTACCTGCCATCAACACTTGAAATACCATTGGATCTGCTGGATCCTATGAACCCATTATCAGAGAAGCTTGCACAGAAGCCTGGACCTGTTAGAGCCTTTTCTTGTTCAGGATCACCCTCAAAACTAGCAGCTTTCTGGGCCGGGGATTTAGCTCAGTGGTTCCACCACCTGCCTTGCAAGCTCAAGGTCCCAAGTTCTATCTAGCCCTGGTAACAAAAAAAAAATCTAGCAGCTTTCTGAGTCACTGAGTACACAGGCTGGAGTTAAACACCTAAGTAAGGAATGTGTTGACTCCAATATCCAAATAGGCCCATGAGGCCTTGTCCCTCTTTTTTTCATTGTAGGACAAGCCTGAACAACAACTTATCTTTTATCTTAGAAGTGAAATCTCTACATGGCCCACACTATTTGACTCCTAGAAATTTCACTGAGGAAGAAGACCTGTAATTTTAGTGGAAGTTATTTCCCATCCTCTGCTTCTCAAATTCTTTTTTTGTGTGTGTGATTCCAGAGATAGAACTCAGGGTCTTGTGTTTGTAAGGCAGATGTGGTGCCACTGAACTAAATCCTCAGCCCTTCAAATTCTTTACTAACAAGACCAGAGTGGTTGGTACCTCCTGCTGACTTGGTCTAGTCAGCCTAACATTATCAATGTAATGGACCAGTGTTATGCCTTGTGGAAGAGAAAGGTGATCAAGATCCCCGCAAACTAAGTTGTGACATGGGGCTGGAGAGCGAATATAACTCTGAGATAGGACAATGAAAGTGTATTGCTGGCCTTGCTTGCTAAAAATAAATTGTTTCTGATGAGTCTATGGATAGGTATGGAGAAGGAAGACATTTGCCAAGTCAATAGCTGTGTACCAAGTAACAGGAGATGTGTTAATCTTCTCAAGGACAGACACCACATCTAGTAAAGCAGCTTCAATTGGAGTAACAACTTGATTCACTTTGTGGTAATGTACCACCATTCTCCAGGTCCATCCATCTCCTGCACAGGCCATATCAATGAATGAAATGGAGATGCATTGGGAACAACCAACCCTGTATCCTTCAAGTCCTTGATAATGGCAATAGTCTCCGCAGTATCTCCAGGAAAGCGATATTGTTTTTGTTTAATATTTTTCCCAGCAAAGGCAACTCTAAAGGCTTCCATTTGGCTTTTCCATTTATAATAGCCTTCATGATACAGATTTCTGAGCTAAAGTAAGTGTTCTACCAAGTACTAATTATATCTATCCCAACTGTCCATTCTGGAACCATGGATATAACTACAGGATGAATTTGAGGACTTACTGGACCAACAGTGAGTTGGGCCTCTGGTAGAACTCCATTGGTCACATGACCTTCATAGGCCCCTCCTCTTACTGTAGGGCCATAATGATGTGGCAAATTAGGATTGACTTGAAAAGTTCATTCCAGCACTCACATTTCCCTAAGCCTCTGGATTCCCTCATCAGTAGTAAACCATGAGAGACTTCTGGGAAGTATGGGAAAGCGGTGAACAGCAGAGAAACAACCTCTTGAGACTGGATGTTCAGACTCCGGAATATAGCAAGGTGAGGAAGAAAATAAGGAGGGACATGAGTCCCTGGGACCCAGGAAGGATCTGGATTGAGAATTGAAGCACATGGGGAGAGCAAAGAGAGACTTCAGTGAAGGAGGTGGCAAGCAGCACTTTCCCCCTGAGCCCTGACTCACTGTGTAGGAGGAGCAGCTCGGACCTGCAGGTGCACTCTGACTACTGGTGACCCAAGGCCTGCATGGAGAAACATGCCAGCAGAACGAAGCAGTGAACACTATGGACTGCAGTGGCTGGTGAGTTAGTTGGGTGAGTGTCACATGACTCCGGGTAATAGTTTCCTTCTGGCAATATTACTTTGCAGAAATACAGAGTTGCAACTTTTGAGGAGGGAACTGCAGGGCACAGGGACAGTCTGAAGTCCTTAGGTTTCCCTTCCTCAACACCAGAGAGTGTGTTTATTCAGCAACCATATGCCTTTCTTTGGCATATGTGTTGTGCCAAGCAAGCCAGTAGATCACCAAACACTGGGACAAACGACAAAGTTAAAACTGAAAGGAGCTTATTCACGCCCGTGGACTCCACCTTCTAATAGGAGTGAAGCCCCGAGGCAGGGAACAGCACAGCTTTTATAGGTTTTATTTAAAGAAGTTCAAGGGCGGGGTGGGGGTGGGGTCAACATGTTCTTAACCAGTTGCAAAATATTTTTCACAACTCAGCTATCTTGCTATCTTGTCAGGTTAGGGGCATTTTGTGGTAAGAGGGAGGCACCAGGCACCAACCTTTTCCGAGAAGTGATGAAGCAAGTTTACAGAAGCAGAGCGAGCGGTTACAAAAATGAGGGGAATTTCAGCACTCTGTAAGAGGAGGGGTACGAAGGGAGTTCATCTACAGGCCAAGATGGCGTTTCTTAGGTTCACTTTGGTCTCACAATATGTATATATATATTTTAAATTAATTAATTAGCTTAGAATGAGTAAATCAAGAGATACAGCATGAGAAATCTTGTCCATGAAGCCAACAACCCTATTTCTAATGTCACTCCTCTCAGAACAGTGTTGTGTCCTTGTTTTCCCTGGATTAGAGACGCCCTCTCACAGTGATTTCTCCATGGTGAATTAACTCTGGAACTGGCTTAACAGACTGGTGACCCCATTCGGAAGAGCAACACGCAGGAAGGTCCCACTGAGTCCAGTAAGAATACTGGAGTAACCAGGCATGGTGGTGCATCACTATAAAATCAACACTGGAGAGACAGGAGCAGGTGGATCACAGCGAGCTCAAGACTAGCCTGAGCTACACAGTGAGTTCAATAACAGACTAAATTACATACCAAGACGTGTCATAAAAACAAAACAAAACAAGACAGAACCAGCTCTGCCAAGCCAGGAGTAAACTCTTCTGAAATGTAAGCTGGGTCAGGTCAACATTCTGGGAGACAAACTGATCAAGAAGTGTCCAGATTAGAATCTCACTCACTCTGCTAAAGATCGGCTTCTGTTGTCACTCTCAGCTCAGAGGGCGGGCAGTGGAGCAGGAGCCAGTCAGCGTTGAGGGGCGGGCTGTATGAACTGTCCAATCAGGTGGCGGGGAAGGCGGGTTCTGTTTCCTGGCGCCAAAGCCCGGATCCTGAGCACGGCGCTGAGAGCCGCCCAGCTGGCTAGGCCGTCCTGGTTTAGGATTTCTACTGGCTGCAGGCTGCGGGAAGCACCCGGGGAGACCCTCCAGCAGCAATGGTGAGGTTGTGCAACGGGTGCCCTGACTCGGGACAGGACGGGAAGGGGCGAGGCCTGGGCGGAAGCGGTGGGAACAGCAATGGCGCCGGCGCCTCCACGCTGCTGGGACCAGAGCTGCTCCTGGTCTCGGCGCCGTGGACACTCTGACCTCCCACCCTGCCTCAGGCAGGTCTACACCGTGTGCCCAGCACCGTCTCTCCACAGCCCACCCCCTGCCGGCCTGGAGTGCAGTGCGGGGACAGCCGCAGCTGCGTCTCCACCTGTGCGCAGAGAGTGGGAATTGTGGGGAGACCCTGCCTCCGGTGGGGAGTCAAGCTGGGGCACTGTGGTGTTCGGGATCCCTGATCTCAGGCGTCCCTCCAGCTGACCTGGTGGACCTCAGTTTTATAAATGTCTGTGGTACAGGTTCTCAGCCACACCTTAGGTCCCCAGACCACGCTCCTTTGTGATGGCAATAAATTGCCAAAATTGCAATGTATGCCCACAGTGCCACACTCAGAATCAGTGAATATTAATGCCATGAGAATTAAAAGAAAGGATCGCCAGGCGTGCAGGTGCACACCTGTAATCCCAGCACTCAGCAGGCTGAGGCAGCAAGTTCGCTGGGAGTTTGAGTGTACCCTGGGCCACCTAGTGAGACCAAGTCCAGCCTGAACTACATAGACTTTCAGTGAATAAGTAAGAAGACCAAAACAAAACAAAAAACCCAAAACACAGAAAACAAAATTCAATATTGCTGGCCATGTGAGTCGGGGTAGAGTGCTTGCTGAGCATGCAATGAGCTCCTGTTTTAACAAACACAGCAAGACAAAAACAGTTATCATCTTAATGATTGATGTGGAGCCTCTACAAAGAGAAAGGCTACTTATGTGAGGTCTTCCCATAGTGTTTAGAATCCTGAGAGAAATAAAGGGGATGTTAATGTGTTAGGAAGGGCAGGAGAATGGTCCAGAAGGAACTGCTAGAGCCATTAAACTCGAGTATCTACACTGACCATTTGATTCGGTAGAATTGAAAAGCAGAGGGGCAGCACCTCAGATAATTGCTGTAGACCTTGGACTGTAGACACTTTTAAGTATTGAAATGCTGATTGAGAAGGACTTTATATCAAAGGAATATTCTAGTAGTAGTAAAGCCCGAAATGTGAGCTCTGCAGCCATATGAGTGGTTAGTGATGAAGGAATTTTCTGTGCAGGGGGGAGGCAATAGTAGAAAGTGGAAGAGGATGGGAAGAGGATAGTAAA
Organism: Heterocephalus glaber; assembly: GCF_000247695.1. The sequence continues at coordinate 94,170 of NW_004624865.1, forward strand.
ATTCACATCTACAACAGAGGGGCACTTCCCCTGAGGTCAGATATTTTTCTACTATGACAGTAAAGGAGTTATGTGCTAGCTCAATCTGAGAGTGGTCAAATATCAGAGGCATTAAGAAAGGTGAAAACTTAGTAAAATTTAGATAAATTTGTCTTCTGTTACTACTAATCAGGTAAGCAAATCAATTTCTTTGTTTTTTGAGAGAGTTCTGCTACCTATTTCAGGATGGCCTCAAACTTGCTGTTTAACCCAGTTTTGCCTCCAACTTGTGCCTATTCTTTTGACTCAGCCTCCTGAGTACTGAGACTAGTGGTGTCTGCCAGCACATTTGTCCCTGTTTTTCAGGAAAGATGGAAATTAGGAAACTGCCTGACCTTGTCTGGCTTAAAAATTGGTGGCTATCATCTTAAGTGTGATGGAAAGGGATTTCTCCAGGATACAACAGATTTTAGGTGTGGTTGTTATTTTTATTGTACAGAAGATTGAACCAGGGACTTTTTGTTTGGAATGCATTCTCCAACCTTTAATATTTCTAATATTTTGAGACCAGATCTCACTGTATTCCCCAGGGTGCAGTAAACTTTTTTTTTTTGGTACCGGGGATCGAACTCCGGTCCTTGAGCTTGCAAGGCAGACAGCGGACCACTGAACTAAATCCCTGGCCCCTGCGGTAAACTTTTGATCATGTGCCACATGCCTGGCTAAGATGGGTGTTTCTCTGCCCCATTACTAACCAGGATCACTGTGCTTGGTTAATGAAACTTCAGTGAGGCATGGTGCTGCCTGCCCACCCTTCATCTCAGCCACTTGGGGCACTGAGGCAGGGTTAGGCTGGACAGCGGAGCAAGACCCAGACCAACATACAGCAAAATCACTGGGGCTGTGTCTCCAATCCAAAGTAACTTGTGTAACACGTGCAAGGCCCTGAAATCAGTCCAGCCCTGAAGCATAAAGGAAAAAGTGATAATACTCAGTGGGAAATTTATTTTGATTTGGAATTTTATGCTGTTTGCACACTAGTGGTTTGTGCTATAATACTTGCTCCAGATGCTGGGCAGCAGCAGTGAGTCCCTGCTCTGTCAGTGACAGGACCCCAAGGAAAAAAGTCCCATGATTTACAATGCAGCACATCCAATAAATTACATGGGATATTTAGTATTTTATCATGAAATTAGCTATGTGTCACATACATTTTCTCAAATACAGGTTAATGTATGTGCATATCAGTTTTAAAGGAGCCAGGGATTAGCAGTGTTTGCTAGGTTATATATATGTTCAGTGAATTTTCAATACATTATATTTTGAACAGCCTGTGGGTTGATCAAGACATTTTCCTTTGGTAACTCAAGCAGAATGTGCAGACTCATTCCTTCAACTCTTTGTACAGTGCTTCTCTGTAGAATATGAAATTTATCAGTTAATACCCTGTGTTGAGTTCTGTATTAATTAAGTTCTTTCAAGGAACTGAACTGGGATACATTATGAATAGTGTTTTGATTTAAAAAAAAAATCAGTGTGGTGGCTTTTGTTTTCTGGTTTTGGTTTGGCTTGGCTTGGTTGTTGATTTGCTTTTTTTATTACTATAGAGAGGTAGAGCACTCTGGTCATACTTGTTTCAAGAGGAAAGGGGATAGAAATTATCCTTGGTCAGACACAGAGCCGATCATTTTGACCATGTGACACCAACCCTGAACTGAGAACACATCCATTTAGGTTTCTCTTTTGTGCTGATTATGGGAACCATTCCTTCTGCCTCAGTCTTTTAGAAAGTATTTGGCTTTCTACTCTATCTTTCTCTGGTTTTCTCCTGCCTCTTCTTTGCCTTAATGGCCTGAACTCCTGTCTGCCTAGAATTGTCACCTTCCAGACTTGGGCTCTTTTTTCTTTGCAGTGATTTACATCACTGTAGGGAAAGAGATGACCATGGGCATTTCCTCTGTGTTTCATATGTGGCTGGGGTCTGCAGTCCTTGAACGCCCCCCTCACCTGAGTTCTGAATTCCCCACAGTCTTTGGACAACTCTCATGTTGGAATCCTATAGAAGTCCATGGGAATATCCTCTGGAGAAAGGCACACCTGAGATAAAGCAGAGCTTTAGTTCACTCACCCCTAGTCTGGCATCTACATCCCCGGTGTGTGTCGCCATAGCACAAGCTGTAGGGCTGGGGATTTAGCTCAGTGGTTCTGTAGCCTGCCTCGAAAGCTCAAGGTCCCAAGTTCGATCCCCGTGACCCTCCCCCCCCCCCAAAAAAGCTGTAGTGACCTTTGTGGGTTTTAGCTCCAATAGAACCTAAAAGGCAATGAGGGGGTAGAGGAGAAGTGAAAAAGCATCTGGCATGGTGTTGCATGCCTGTAATCCCAGCACAGGGGAGGCTGTATAAGAAGGATTGCTATGAGTTCAAGGCCAGCCTGGGCTACTTTTTTTGCTTTCTTGCTGCCCTAGAAACAGATTAGAGGAAATGCCACTGATGCTCAGAAGCATGCCTGCTAGTGTAGTGTGTAGCAATTTAAAATCTATTGCACACCATCCACACTACCACCGCTGGGGGCAATAATTCCTATTTGTCTTCCTGACAAACTCCAGATGTTTTCAAATTTGATTAATTTTACTGATTTGAATTGATATTCCTTTCCATTTTTCTTGTCTTTTATTCCTTTTTCCCCTTTCCTCTGTAAGCTCTTCTGTAATCTATTTGCTTATGAGTTCATATTTGTGTTGGATAGATTTTTAATAAATTATTTTCTCTTCTAGTGACATCACTTGTAGAGAATGAAAATACCTTGAATAATTTTTAATCTGCATGTTGACTTTATCAAGGATATTCTTTGCTGAACAGAAATTGTGATACCTTTTTTGTTTCTTTTTATGGTCACCTTAACATTTGTGCCTTTACAAACTTACATCTGAATAGCTTTCCACATGAGAAAGTGATTTTCTGATATCTTTTTCCGTGTTTTACAGTTTCTTATTTCATATCTTTGCCTTATATCTGCCTGGAGTGCGCCTTTGAATGTTTGTAATGAAAAAAATCAGGTTTACTTGGCCCACAAAATGTACAATTTGCCACCATAAATATATGATCAATCACTTGTTCCTCTTGATTTGTACTCCCAACTGTATCTAATCTCACTTTAGAATAAAGCAGAAGTATTTCTTAATATCTCTTGCAAATGTAGTGTGTCTAAATGTTATCTCATATTCAGACTTAAATGACTATAACTCTACAGTATGTCCCAAAAAATGGGAAGAGAAATTTCTCTTTACTTTTTTAGATTTGAGAAATAAGAGTGCTGTTCTTTGTTTTTCTGAAGGGATTGTAGAACATTTTTGTCACATTCATAGTTGCTTCAGTGGTATTATAAATATACTTGTAATAGGAATATAATTTGAAAATTTTTTAGCGTATCACATGATCAAACCTAAGTGCATTATTTTCTACATATTCAGATCATCCTCTCTGATTTATTTTTCCTTTGGTTTTTTTAAGACAGGGATTTCCTGTGTAGTTCAAGTGGCCTGGAATTCATTATGTAGCCCAGGCTTGGCAAGAACTTGGGTTTTTCTTCTCCCTCAACCCATCCAACTGCTGAGATTAAGTTCTTGTGATAGCATTTCAGGTGAAAGCAGCCTTTTATAAAGAAATAGTCAAGTTTCTCTGTTAAATATATAATTTAAGGAAATTTCACAGGTTACTGAGAAAAACTTAGTCCATTGGTGATTGTAAGAAAATGTTGATTTGGGGAATTCAAAATATTTCAATAAAAACCACAAAGAACCCCAGAAAACCTAAACTCTGTACAAAGAAACATAAAAATTCTGGGTGGCCATGTTTGATCAGACTACATAATTTAGAATAGAATGCCACTGGTTGAGTTTCTCTACTCATTCCTTTGACAGCATTAATTTTGAACTAGCATTTATATTTAATTCAGCTGCATTTATGACACAAGATTCTCTTTTCAAAATAGCACCAGTTTTCCTTAAGTGTAAGGACCCTATTTTTAGCAGCAACTGTATCCCTAAAGGTTAACAATTTACAGAGCAAATGTTTTAAATTCTATATTGTACCCACCAGCTGTACTAGTTACAGAAGACTAATGTCTACATAAAAAGTTCCTTCACTCTCCCAATCCCACATCTTAAAGGCTTTTCCTCCTTCCTCGTCTCTGACTTCAGTGGGGAAGTGTGGGAGTTTCAGACCTGGTATGTATGTGCACACTTTAGGTGGGATGCCTGATTCTGAGTACCAAGACAAATGCAAGACAAGATCATTCTTAATCATGTTCCAGTGCCCCGAAGGCTATGTGACAGAATACTGACAACCTAGGAAAGATAAGACATTTAAAGGGGTCTAACACCCTTAGCCACTGGCCTCCACTGGGACACAGCCATCACTGACCAGCACTAGTCCTGTGTGGTTTCTGGTGAACAAGAAGTTTAACCGAAGCGGCATCACTATGTGAGCAGATATATAGATAAAGGAATTGGCAGCTGAGCATGCTAAATAAATTTCGTGAAATATAAGTTCATGACAATGTACTACATGCATTTTGCTAACATTATTTCCCTAAAGATTGCATTTTTGTATTACATTTTTAAACTGCTATTGAGTTTTAGGGGAACTAAACTTTTCTGGTTGTTGGTGACAAAATACATGAAAATTCAGAAAAATAAGCTGACAAATTTCCACAATAGCAAATGAAAAGTTCTTTGTCAAAACAGAGGACTATAGGGGCTGAGATTTAGCTCAGTGGTTCTGCCGCCTGCCTGGCAAGTGCAAGGTCCTGAGTTCGATCCCTGGTACCAAAAAAACAAAACAGAGGACTATAATGAAATACGCTGAATGGATCTGCAATTAATGAATTAAAATCCTGACTGCATGAAATAAGTTCTGAGATGGATGGGTTTTAATATAAAAAATATTTTAAATAATTCCAACCATAGATTTGTTGACTAAGTTAATGCTGTAAGTGAGAAAACAATTTAGGGGGAGTATGCCCATTATGTTATTTTATCTCTGACAAAATAAGCAACACTGTTTATATGGACAAAAAGCCCTGAAAATGCTGTGGAAAAAAATGACAACCAAAACAACAGCAGGAGAGCAGGACACAGTTAAGGCATCTAAAAAAATTCCACGTGGCTGTGGCTTATTAAAATATTTTACACTGCTATTTTAAAAACAGATTTGAAAGCATTGAAAAACATGCAAATTGTTTTAAAACCCTGTGTGACAAATTTAGAGCTGCGAGCATCTTTCAGATGTTTGCCAAGGCCAGTGCAGATGCCTCTCACCCAGACAAAGATGGGGTGCAGAAGGGGCGTGGTAGGGGAGGTCCTCCCGATTCTGCCAGTCTCACACTGAGGCCGCCCAGGGCTCTGTGCGGACTTCAGGAACAAGGCTTCATTATCTGGAAGGGAGGGGACCTTGGAATTTCCACTGGTTGGGGAACAACCAGCATTAGTTTTTCCAGATCCTCTGCGTGAGCGGGCTATGACACTGGAGAACTTCGATTGCATCTTCTACTTTGAACCACGCTCTCTTCCTTCCAATATGAACAGAATCTTCCCAACCTTCTAATAGCTCAGTAACAGTAGGAGCATGAACGTGTGTGCTGGGCTTTCGGTCTTGGTTCTGCTCATGTATTCCCAGGAACCTGCCCGATTTTCCTCTGCCTCCTGCCTGCTCACGAACTTCCTTTAGGGCTGCCCCTCCCAGCTCCTCCTCGGGCTCCATCCTCCTCCTGGGAGGACCCCCTGGTTTGGGCACCCACTGCTCCTCAGGGCAGCACCTCGTGCTCACTGCGGAAGCTCAGGCACCCGCCCGCTTCTTGATTATATGGGTCGGGGTCTGGTTGGGTTTGAACTTCTTCACAGAGGCTGATGCCTGCGGCCACTGTCACCCCACCAGGCAGCGAGGGGCAGGCGGGGTGACTGGTCAGCCCTGGCCAGGGCCTGGACGGGCTACTGGAGCCTGGGTGCCTGGAGGGAAGCAGCGGCAGCTCTCATGGCTCCCCCGCCACTTGGCTCATCTCCTTGGTTTTGCAGCCACCTCAGCGCCACAGAGCGAGGCTCCTGGCCTTCCCCAGGCCTTCCCTGGGAGGCTACAGTTGCTGGACACCACACTAACTTGAGCAGGGGTGGAACGACCTTCTTTTGGTTTTTTGAGATCTCGATTCCCTCTGTTGTTCAGGTGACCTTGAACTCTAGCCCAGGCCGAACAAGAACTTGTGTTGTAGCTGGACGTGGTGGTGCACGCTACAATGCCAGCACTTGGGAGGCCGGGTGGGAGGATCCCAGGAGGTGGAGGCCTGGGCTACATGGTGAGATCCTGTCTCAAAACAAAACTCTGAAAAAGAAAGAACTTGAGGTTTTCTTCTGCCTCATTCATCCCAGTTGCTGGGATTATAGGCATGTGCACTGTGCCACGCTGTCAAATTTTATCTGTTCTTAGTGTTTCTCTCTGTGTTGCAGATTTTTAAAGAATTTTTTGATAAGGTTTTATAAAGGTGGATATATAAATGCTTGCAGATGTACAGCTATTTCTCATCGTTGATAGTCTTTAAGCGATTTGTGAGGATTTTCTTGTATAAAAGAAAATATTGGCACAGATTGAGACAAGTCACAGAATGGTCCATCTGGTAACTTCAAGGCCAACATTAGAAGTTTACACAAGAATTGATAAAAGTTCAGTCTTTAATAAAATGTATTTTAAAAAAAAAATTTTTTTTTTGGTACTGGGGATCGAACTTGGGACCTTGCACTTGCGGGGCAGGCAGTGGAACCACTGAGCTAAATCCCAGGCCCAAAATGTATTTTTAAAAATATAGTTTCTTCCTTAAAATATTCATGTTATTCGTGTCATGAGTACATTCTTGCACTTTTTATTCTTTAAATAACAAATCATTTTTAACTTGTAGCATGTCAAAAACCCATCTTTAAACAAACCTAAACCAAAGGCCATTTCTTTCTCTGTAGTTATTATGTGATACTGACTTTGATTAAAAAGATTGGAGAGCTATTCCTTTATACTATATTTTCTGATTGGGAATCCCTTGGCTTTATTTTATTCATATAATGTTAATGAGTATTAAAACTATGAGAAAGATTGTAATATTTTCCAGTTGATCTCTGACAAGATAGATCTTCTTGTCATTGTTTTAAGACATTACATCTCGATAACTTCATCATCTGTGGATAATGGTTTTGCCTCTTCCATTTCAATCCTTGTGGCACTTATTTCTCTTCCTTGCATTATAACATGACATGTGAATTTTCATCTCATGTGACAGAACAGTGGAGATAATGAATATCCTTGACTCATTTCTGATCCTAAAAGAGTTCATGTAGTGTCTCCATTAAGAGTCCCATATGTTAGTTTTGTGGTATACGTGCTTTATCTAGTTGTTAATCCTTTGGCTTTTTATTAGAGACCTATAATAAAGAACTAGTAGAAATTAAGATTCAGAAAATATGTCTATGCCAAGATTCAAATAATCACATGAGGTTTCTCTTTGTTGATTTACATTTCTTATGCTGAACTATACTAATCTTTGATAAAATACACAAACATCACTTAATTACAATATTGTGGCTGTGTGAGTGTGTATATGTGTGTGTATGTGGCACTTCACCTTGTACCTAAGGCAGCGCATATGCAAGGGGCCAATGCTGCCCCTTAGCTTCTGCCAAGATGAAAGGCTATTTTCTTTCTTTCTTTTTTTTTTTTTGGTACCAGGCATCGAACTCAGGACCTTGCACTTGCAAGGCAGGCACGGTGCCACTGAGCTAAATCCCAGGCCCAGGAAGCTATTTTCTAATCAACTCTTGTCATGTACTATTTCATGTTTTATCCTGGCTTTGAAAATCTGCATACATAAGTGTTGCAGCCTTTTCTTGTAAACATGTTGCCTGGCTTCAGGTAAAGATCACAGTAACTTGATGAAATTTTTGCAGAGATTTCCTATGTATGTATGTACTGGATCTCACTGTAGCCCAGGCTGGCCTTGAACTCATGACAGTCCTCCTCCCTCACTCTCCTAAGTTCTGGGATTAAAGGTATGCACTCCCATGCTTGGCTTTTCTACCCTTTTCCTTTATTAGACATGGGAGGCCTTGTCTAGTTGAGCATATCTTTTTTTAGTATAGTGGTTGCATTAGTATATATTATATATATATAACAAATATATTCAGGATGATTAATTGGCATATATACATATCTTGATCTACATCTTAAAGTTTCATGGAAGCACCTATAATCCTGCTGGGAGATGAATTTATGAAGAGAGGTTGTTTGTTTGCCACTTGAGTTGCTTGCCAACTAGTTGGATTCTCCACAGTCCCTCTTATTCATATACCATGTTTGAAATTTTACATATTACTAAGAATTTATATCTACTATTGCAGTTCATTAAATGATAATTTAAGACATTTTATCTTAAAATAATACCCTTATGTGCCAGGTGCAAAGGTATGGTTACATAATCCCAGCATTCCAGAGGCTGATCAACAGGATCAAAATTGGATGGTCAGCATGGGCACAGAGGGACTCTTTCTCAAAAATTAAAATATTAGTGGTCTTCGCAAATATTTCTCATTTTCATAGTGAGTTTTGTGTTACACTTACTTTGTTGTTACTCCTTGTTTTGTTCATAGTTTTCAGACTATTCAGGTTATTTATTATTTATTTTTATTAATTAATGGTTGTATTTTTCCCATGAACTGTTTTGCTAAATTTATTCCTTAAAAGCTCAACTTGTAACTGAAATTTTTTAATCTCAAATCTGACAACATTCTTAAATTGTCACATAATTCTAAATATTTCCAAATTCATTTTTTTACTTATATTTGAAACGAGATCATTGAAAAAGGAATTTTGCATCAGGAACACATGGTTGAACTGAATGTAGTTCAGTTGTAGAGCACATGCTTAGGGACACTGAGGCCATGGAGTCCCTTCCCCTACCTGGCACTGAGAAATGAAAGCAAATGGGATTTGTAAACCTATTCACGCTCTACAATTTCTGATTTTTCTATATTACAATTGAGAAACTATTTGTACCTAGTAAATAGAGGATTGCATTTTGCTAGCAGAATATTTATAAAACTTGTGTGTTTGTTCAGAAACATTCATTTTGGGTTTTTTTTGAATGATCTAAATATAACACCTAGTGCCTGAATATTATTAAGTGACTTAGAATGAGTCATCTATACTTCGCATTTCTGAAGTTAGGTAAAATTTGAAACTACAGTAATCTACCTATATATTAGTGATTTAACTATTTCTGCTTCTGTCTCAGTGAGTTGTGCCCTTTACTACTTTAATTCCAGAAATCATTTCAAATACGTCTCTGATTTTATGCCATTTGCCTAACAATACAAACTCCTTGTTAAATTGCTCATTTTGACCCTGAAATTGTGATCCCCTTGCTTCATATTCCCAATATGCTTTGTTTCTCTGTAGTACCATCCCATGGTGTGTTCATTTTTTATTTTATTAATTTATTTATTTACAGGGTTTTGGACAGGGTCTTACTATGTAGTTCAGACAGGCCTTTAGCTCACTATGAAACTGGAGGCAGTTCAGCTTCCTTAACCTTCCAAGTGCTCAGATTACAGGCTTGCATAACCATACCTAGTTCTCATTTTTTATTTATGTTTTTTATTTATTTTTTTTTGGTGGGGAGGTAACAGGGATTGAACTCAGGAACTTGCACTTGCGAGGCAGGCAACAGGACCGGGACCACTGAGCTAAATCCCCTGGCCCTAGTTCTTGTTTTTTTTTTGTTTTTTTTTTTTGGTACCAGGGATCGAACTTGGGGCCTAGTTCTTGTTTTTTAAAGAACATAAAATAAGATGTTTGGAGTGAAAACCAATATTACAAATGTAAACCAATATACAGTGGTTCCTTATTATATGAACTTACTTTGTTTTAAAATTTTGAGGAGGATAGATGCATTTGTGTTTGTGTGGGGAAGATGGTCATGGTCACGTTTGTCATCAGTGTTGTGCCAAGCGAGCCAGGAAATCACCAAACACCGGGACAAAGACAGAGTTAAAACTAAAAGGAGTTTATTCACGCACGTGGACTCCACTCTCTAGGAGAAGTGAAGCCCCGAAACAGGGGGACAGTACAGGTTTATAGGTAACTCAAACAAAGAAGTTCAGGGAGAGGCCAATATGTCCTTTAGCCAGCTGCGAAATATCTTTCACAACCCAGTTCCTTTTCATCCCACCTATCTTGTCAAGATAGGGCCTTCTGTGGCTACAGGGTTCGGTGGTTACAGGGAGGCACCGGGCACCATCTGTTCCCGGGGAGCGATAAAGCATGTTTACAGGAGCAGAGCAAGCGGCTCTCTTGTGGGGAATTCCAGCACTCTAGAAGGGGAGGGGTATGAGGGGAGTTCACTCACAGGCCAAGACGGCATTTTTTAGGTGCACTTTGGTCTCACATAAAGATGTGGAGTTTGCTAATGGCAGCAAAATTTTGCTGAATGTTCTTGTGTGTGAATCGAATTGTTTGCAAGCAGAAGTATTTGTGAATCAAGCTATTTCTATATTTTTAAATAATCAATTGAGACAAACACTTTCAAAACAAATCTTTTATATAACAACTCAATTCAGATGTTTCCTAGAACATATACACTATGAGAAGCTCGATAATTTGTGCCTGACTGTAACTGCACCAAATGAATGAACTTTCCTGTAGTCAATGCTTAAAAAAAAACTATTAGTTACTAAATTCTGCCCTTAATACATTGGTCTCATTTTACTCTATCATGTAGTGAACGCTAAGAGAATAATTATTAAATAGGTGAGGAAAGAGACTGAGTAATGCACAAAAAGTTGTTCATTAACGTAGAATTGTGAAACAGTTATTTGCCTCGTAATCTCATATGATCATTTTTCACCTGCTAGCTGATAGATTTCTCTCACCCTAACACGGCTACTATATATAATAGCTGCCAACCTCCCATAATGCCCTGCTCCCTACCTAAAGCGACCCCTAAGATGGCTTCTCCCACCAAAGGACAACCTTCTTCCCAACATGCCCCTTTTCCCACCAAAAGAGTAACCTGATACTTGCTCTCCTCCTAAAAACTAGTGACGTCACAGGCTCCTCCAGTCCCTAGCCACTACATCACTCAACCCCACCCCATCTCCTATAAGAAGTGCTCCCTGTCCCAGCCATACTGCTTTTTTTCTCTCCTTTGTTTAGAGACAGCCAGGCAGATCAATAAAAGCTTGTTGTGGTCTGGTCTGGTCTTGGTTTTCAGCTCTTTTTTACCTGACACTTTCTATACCTGTTTTCTTCAGGGTTTTTATAATGAAGGGGTGTTGGAGTTTCTCAAGACTTTTCTGTGTCTGTTGATATGATCATATGGTTTTTGACTTTACCTCTATTTATATGATGTATTACATTTCTTGACTTACATATGTTGAACCATCCTTGCATCTCTGGGATGAACCCTACTTGGTTAGGATGTATGGTCTTTTTGATAATGTGCTGCATTCTATTTGCTAAAATCCTGTGGAGGATTTTTGCATCTTTGTTTATTAAGGAGATTGGCCTATAGTTTTCTTTTCCAGTTGGGTCTTTGTCTTTATCTTTATCTTGTTTGGGGATCGGGGTGATACTGGCTCCATAAATGTTTGGGAGCACTCCATCCCTTTCAGTTTCTTTGAAGAGCTTGAGCAGTATTTGTAATATAACATCCTTAAAGGTTTTATAGAATTCAGCAGTGTATCCATCGGGTCCTGGGCATTTTTAGTTGTCAGATTTTTTATTATTGTGTCGATTTCATTGCTAGTTTTGGGGTTGTTAAGCATGTTTGTGTCTTCTTGAGTTAGTTTTGGTAGTTTGTATATGTCTAGGAATCTGTCCATGTCTTTAATACTTGTTAATTTGTTGGAATATTAGTTTTTTGAAGTAATTACTATCTTCTGGATTTCCAGTGTCCCTTGTGATTTCACCTTTTTTCTTTTCTTGGGTTGTTTTGTTTTGAGACAGAGTCTCACCTTGTAGTTCAGGCTGGCCTTGAACTCACTATGCAGCCCAGCCTGGCCCCAAACTCAAGATGATCCTCCTGTCTCAGCTTCTGGATTGCTGGGATTATAGACTCCACACTCGGCTCACATTTTTTATTTCTAATTACATTGATGTGAGTCTTTTCTCACATCGTGTTGGTAAGTCTGGTGATGGGGTTATCTATTTCATTTACTCTTTCAAAGAACCAAGTGTTCGATTCATTCATTTTTTATCGAGTTTTTAGTATCATTTCATTGATTTCTGCTCTCATCTTTATAATTTCCTTCCTTAATTTTGGTTTTGGCTGGATTTTTTTGTTTCTCAAGTATGTTAAGGTTTTTCATAATGTTTATTTGAGCTTGTTCTGTTTTTCTAATGTGAGCATTGCAATGAATTTTCTTCTTAGAATGGCTTTCATAGTGTCCCAGAGTTTTTGATGAGTTGTGCCATTGTCATTACCTGTCAGAAAATTTTTAATTTCTTTTTTGAGTTCTTCTGTGACCCAGTGTTTGTTTATGAGTGTATCATTAATTTTGTAGGAGCTTTTGCCTGCTCCAAAATTTCTTCTGTTGTTGATTTCTATTTTCATTGCCCAGTGGTCTGAGAGTATGCATGGGCTCATTTCTGTTTTTCATATTTACTTAAGCAGGCTTTGTGGACAAGTATGTGATCTATTTTGGAAAAAGTTCCATGTGCTGCTGAAAAGAATATATTGTCTGTTGCAGCTGGCTGGAATATTATATATCCATTAAGTCCATATGTTCAAGGGTGGTTTGCCTCTGAAATACTTTATTTGGTTTTTTGTCTAGTTGATCTACCTCTGTGCAAAAGTGGGATGGTAAAACCCCCCTACTGTGATTGTGTTCGTGTTTATTTGATCTTTTAATTTCAGCAGTTTTTGCTTTATGAAGGTAGGTAGGTACTCTAGTATTCAGTGGATATATTTTTAACAACATTATCTCTTCTTGTTGGACTGTTCCCTTAACTAGTATGTAGCGACCTTCTTTGTCTCTTCTAATCAGTTTTAACATGAAGTTTTACTATGTTTGATATTAGCATTGCTACTCCTGCTTGTTTGGGGGGCCCTGGTGCATGAAATGTTCTTTTCCATCCTATAATATTTAGTCTATGAATATCTTTTGGGGTTAGATGAGTTTCTTGAAGGCCACAGATTGTTGGATTCTGTTTTTTGATCCGGTCTGCTAGTTTGTTTCTTTTAATTGGGAAGTTGAGACCCTTAAAAATTAGAGAAACTACTGAGATGTGTTGGTTATTACCATTCCCTTCTTTATCTGTTGGTGTATCCTTTGTTTTTCTTCCCTTGGTATTTTTTGTTGCTGCTTATCCTTTGACCTCACTAGTTTTCTGTGTTTTGAGCTGTGTGCAATTCATATTTTCTGTCAAGAATATTCTTAAGTATTTTCTCTGGAGTTTAAAGTTCATATCTTTTGAGCTGCCCTTTTCCATGGAAAGACCTTATTTCTCCATATGTTTTTTTTGTTTAATTTTTTTTTTTTTTTCTGGTGCTGGGGATTGAACTCAGAACCTTGTGCTTGCAAGGCAGGCGGCAGAACCATTGAGCTAAATCCCTGGCACTTCTCCCTGTGTTTTAAGGATAGCGTTGGTGGGAAAGATAGACACCCCCAGACATCATGGCAAATGTTTTGAAAGGTGCATTATGGGGGTGTATAACACCCACATTATTTTATTTAGAAATATTCTAATTGATGACTAATTTGAATTTTATGAGTTATTATATTAAACAAATATGTATTTAGGAAATAAAATATCAATAAAATAAAATATTTAATGTTTAATTTGTAATGAGTGTTTAGAACAAACAGCATTTCAACATTTCAACTGTTTACCTGCTTATGAGATCTAAAAAATAACAGCAGAAATAAATTCCTATAAATACTACAATGAAAATACAAATAAAACTCTACCACTGAAATAATCTTTGCTTCAATTGTCAGACCTGAGGTAGTCTTCACACATGAGAACATGTTCCATATGTAAGTCTCGCTTACACTGACAGCATGTGTGTTTAACTTTCCTGTTTGGCAGGCCATACTTGTCAGCTCTTTTGTCTTATTTTTTTGACTGGAGCTTATTACATTGTACAGTGTGCACTTAGCATGAAAATAAAATATCAATGAAATAAAATATCAAATATGTAATGAGTGTTTAGAATAAACATCAATATTTTCAACCTCAACAGTTTACTTGCTTACAAGATCTGAAAAGTAACAGCAGAAATTAATTCCTTTGTGAGGTATAATGAAAATACAAACTCTACCACAAAAATAATCTTCACTTCAGTTATCACACCTAAGGCAGTTTCTACACGTGGAAACAGCATGTTCCAGGGCCGGGGTCTAGCTCAGGGGTGGTGCGCCTGTTTGGCAAGCGTAAGGTCCTGAGTTTGATCCTCACTTCTGAAAAAAAAAAAAAAAGAACAGCATGTTCCATACACAAGTACCACTCATATTTATAGCACGTGTTTTGTTTTCCTGTTTTTGGTAAGACATGCTTGACATCTTGCTGGTCTTCCTGTTTTCTTAGGAAGTTCTTGTGATGTAACATCAGTCTGTTCACTAGTCTGCTCCAGAATTCTTTTGTGGAGTTCTTTGGACTGATATGTCGTCTGTCTTGTGTTTTAATTGATCATTTATTAATTCCAGTCCCAATCCTCTAAGAAAATTTGTCTGATATTTTATGCTTGTTATTTTCTTTGTAAACTATGAATCCACTTGTGCCTGATGTTTAAGATTGAGTAAAACACAATCATTGGCTAATGCTTTGTGTTATGGCTTTGAGTGACATCTAGTTGCTCCATGGCCTAGCAACAACATGTACTCCAACTTCTGTTGTAAAATGTGACTATTTCTGGCTTCATTTAAGTTGAGGGTTCACTATCAATCTTTGTTGTTTGTTTGTTTGTTTGTAGCAGAATCTTGCTACATATTCCAGGCTAGATGTTACTCACTGGCACAGGCTGACCTTGAACTCACAGGAACCTCGCAAGTGCTGGGATTGCAGGTGTGCACCACCATGCCCAGCCCCACTAATAATCTTAGCACCATGGTGTGATGTTGACAATATCTATACTACTTTGTCTCTCTTAAATGTAATGTGATCCAAGTTAACCTGGAGCTCACTGTGTAGCACAAGCTGACCTTGAACATACAGGATCCTCCTGCCTCAGCCTCCTGAATGCTGACATTACAGGGATGCACCACCATACCTGGCTTCACTATCAGTCTTATCATCATGGTGTAGTGTTAACAGTATCAACACTATTTTGTTTTTCTTTGCCATATAGGAGGCCAATGTTATGTCTTTCTAAAATCCAAAGATTGTACTATACATTTCTCTATTGAGAACTTGCAACATTTGTCAGGAAACTCAGATTTATTTGGGGGAATAGTTCCTATGTTGGTCAACTGGCATTTACCAAATGTACCATCAATGGCTGCCTAGTGAACCAGTTGTTGAATGTTGACATTTGGGTTACTTTTAGAAATAGGTGCAAAAAGTCTGTTCACAAAGTCATATGGTTTATTACTGCATGAAGAAAGACCTGGTGGCTGAGTTCCAGGATAAATTTCTAAATTCAAGGAGTAAAATGTCTTTGCATCTACCAGGGTATGTATTTTTCACACCATATTTTGAAGATTTCTTTGACATATATTGCTGAAATCTTAAACAACCTTGAAATGGGGCCAGGGATTTAGCTCAGTGGTTCCAGCACCTGCCTCGCAAGTGCAAGGTCCCGAGTTCGATCCCTGGTACCAAAAAAAAAAAAACCTTGAAATGATGAAAGTTGTTCATCCGTTGTTATAAATTGCTTGACAGTTTGAAACAAAGCTTTCCAAAAATGGGTGAATATCTGTCAAATTGTTGGATATTTTTCTTTCTTGGTGGGTCCTTCTGTCATCAAAATGTAGGCAATTTTTGGTTCTTTTTTTGGGGGGTTCCAGGGATCAAACTCATGTCCTTGCGCTTGCGAGGCAGGTGGTGGAACCACTGAGCTAAATCCCAAGCCCCATCTAAATCAGCTGTGATACATTTGTCACTTTCCATCTTCAAAGTTAATTCCCATCATTTTCTTTCTGGTTCTTTTTTTTTTTTTTTTGGTACCGGGGATCGAACTCGGGTCCTTGGTGCTTTTGAGGTAGGAGGCAGAACCACTGAGCTAAATCCCCGGCCCCAAATTTCTTGATTGTCATTGATCCAAAAATCTCATCACCACATCTGTCACTTCTCCATAAATCCTTTAGATTCTCATGATTAGAATGATAAAATCCTGCTACAAAGGCTTTTCATTCAGATAATAAAGTATCATGATAGAATGTTTTACTTGTATTTCATTATTAGTGTATCTCAAAACATCTGGTACCATATCCATTACAGTTTCCAACATTGAATTGCAGTGTTGATATTCCATCCAATAGGCTTCACTCCAGCAAGAACCTAATACCATTTTCTGATGTATTTCTAACATTGAATCTTTCAGATGTACATGACAATTTTGTAACATTTTGACTAGTCAAATATTTATATTACTTACTGCTTTCTTCCTCATCTGACTGAATCAAAGTCTTCGTTCTGTATTTCTGTCGTGTCTTCCTAACTTCTTTTGCTTACATGACCCAAGTCATCATCCATAGCAGACTCACCTGAAGACTCACTTTCACCCTCCTCTCAAAGGTGTAAAAGCAGATTTTCATGCAACATTGTACTGAATTGGGCTATTCTACAAGAAAAAAAAAAACAAAAGAAAACACTTAATTTAAAACATTATAAACAAAAATGTAACTCGGCACATAATGTGGGTAAAGCTTACATGTGTATACACCTTGTTATTCATCAGATCAAGTGCTTGAACACAGATTGCTTCCTGTATTCCCTCAGCACAGCTACTGAGATACTCAGGTGCCTACCATTATGCTAAAGTATATATTTTCATTAGAAAATTATGGTATGGGCCTCTGGAACTCTGAATGAGGAACCTAGGGATCTGGGTTGGAAATTATTTGCTCTTAGGGCTTCAAATACATCACTGCAAGCTCTTCTGCACCTCAGGGTTTGTGCTGAGAAGTCTGCTGTGATTCTAATTGGTTTACCTTTATACATGATTTTTAAAAATTTTCCTCTGGCTGCCTTTAAAATTTGGGTTTTTCAGGGGTTTTTTTCCCTAGATATCTGATAAGTTAGTAAGGATATACCTTGGTGAGATTCCCCTTTCATAAATTGTTTGATATTCCATTAGCATCACTTACTTGTATTTTAAACCTCTTTTCTCATATTTAGGAAATTTTCTCCCATGATTTCTCTAAGAATGTTAGTGAATCCATCTGTGATATATTCCAGTTTTTCTCTAACTCTCATTAGCCTTATATTGGTCTTCTTGTGACATCTAGTAGCTGCTGAATAGTCTTCTCATTTTCTTGTTTTCTATTTGTCTTCTTTGAGTTCTTTATTGTAATTCACTATTTTGTCCTCAATGTCAGTGTGTCTTCACATTGGCCATTTCTGCAATATATTAATTCTATTCAGTTTTTTCACATATGTTTTCACGTATTTTTGTCTGACATTTTTTTGAGAATTCTACATTCTTGTTGCATCTATCATTCAAATTTTGAATTGTTTTTAGTTAGCTCATCCAGTTTTTCACTTTCCCCAAAATTCACCATGGGTATATTGAGTGAAATTGCTGTGAATTTTTGTTCATTTCCTCTTTGAACTCATATGTTTTCTTCATCTAAGAACTTTCAATAGAGTTCTGCTACTTAGTATTTGTTTACTCCTCACTTTTGACCTCATGCTTTGCCGTCAGAGATGTGGGGGTTTCAGGGGTCTTCTATTTCCTTGCTTCCCCATTCTTCTATGTGTATATGTAGATAGAAACACAGAGAGGAGTCTGTTTTTGAAATTATATATGGCCCCTTTTTTTCTTTTCTTTTTTTTTGTAGTATGTTACCTCCCTGTGAATTATTTTCCACTTTGTATGTCCAGTGCTAGTATTTTTTTTCATTACTTGCTTGAAGTGATTTTTGAATCTGCCCCTCTATTTTGCCAAAAGAGTTACTTCTGTTTATAACAGCATCCACAGATTCAATCTTAGAACACCTTTATTTGATAGTCTTTGCAGTTACTTTTCCTTTTGGTATGGGGGATCGAACTTACGACCTTGTGCTTGTGAGCCAGGTGTGGTGCCACTGAGCTAAATCCCCAGCCCTCTTTCCAGTTACTTTTCTTCCACATTCTGTTCTCTGTGCACACTATGACAGTTTATTATGTGCTATTGCTCTACCACGAGGTAGGTGGGGTGGGGCGGGGAGAAAGGATAGTCTTCGCATGAGCAGTGTTAGACACTAAGAGGGAAATTTCCAGGGGGCAGGGGTCTATATGAGAAGGAAAGTTTAATGTGGGGTCTGGCTTCATTGAAGTACTTTCAGTTGAGTTGTGTTAGTATTGGGAGTTTTCAGAAGATATTTTGTAGGAGTAAGGGCAAGATGTGGAAGAAAGGGGTTTACTTTGTGACTGTGGAAAGCCATGTGGGAGTCAGAACTTGCTGATAGGACAGTAAGCTGGGTATGCTATGGAAAACCCAAAGGCTTCGGATGGAAGGATTGAGGAATTACGCTAGTGAGGATATGAATGACTTCGAGGGGCTTAAGTATAATAAGAGAAATTTGAGAGGTAGAGTTTCTGTGTTTCAAAAAATAAAGAAATATGTTAATTACTGTCTTGGGTGTTTGCGGTGAAGAAACACCTCAAGAGATGAGAGAAAGGAGCTAGATGCCTATTAAATCAGCCAATGAAAGAAAAATATGCAAAAGTAACAACCTAGTAAACACAGGAAACAATAAAAGACTGTAACATAACCCCACATTACTAAATAAATCAAGAAACATACAAAAAATTAAATACGATGTCTGATGGAAATACAGATTAACTATTCCAAGGAGACGCTGCTTGTGTGATTGCCAAGTAGCTTCTTTGCCCAAGACCCTGGTGCTCACACCCCAGTAAATCCTCTGATGCGTCCGTTGCAACACTGAAGTTAACGCAGATTCAGAACTCCTTTCTGCCAGGTTGCAGGCATTCCTACAGAGTATGATTCAGTTTGAGTTCTTGGATTAGGAACTCTTGCTGTCCCCTTCCCTGGATGTGGTGGTGGATTTGGCAGACAGGTTCACTGGCACTTAATTGTCCCTCGAATCATGATTATTCCTGTGCAGTCAAATCTGCTACAGCAGTAACAGGCACATCTGCCACAGTGGCGTCTATCAGGGTTACTGGAGAAATAACTTCCCATGAGACCCTGTTTAGGGTCTCCCTCTGACCTAGAAAAGGAAAGGAATCTACAGTTACAGTGGAAGCATCATCATAACCCACATCTTGACTCACAGTTAATGTGTGCTAACAGGATTGCACAGTAAATTTATTGAATCCATTAGCTAAATCCCAAGGCTTTGGGGACTAGCTAATGCCAGAGAGGTGAAGAGAACAAAAAAAAGTTTGTTTTTTTTAAAGGTCTTCTGCCCGTGGTATGGAAAGGAGGCAATAGGAAGGAAGGGAATAAAGGATCCTATTGATGGTAAGAGTATGTTGTATACTTAGGAGGGAATAACAGGTAAACCTGGGTATAAAATTGGTAGTGAGAAATGGGGATAGGAAAAGAGTCTATGATTGATATAAATAATATAGGAAAAAGTTAAAGGGAGACAAATGAAAAGGGGAGAGGGAAAAAACTAAGAATGAATAAAAGGCAGGAGAAAGACAGCAGGCAAAGAGATATTGGTAAAAGTAAAAGGGATGGAAACGGACAGGGAGAAAAAAGGCAAGAGGAAGAGAAGCATGCGTATGCAGACATGCTCATAAAAAAAAGGTAAAACAACCCAATAAAAGTATGGGGGAAATGTACAGAAGGAGGAAAATGGCAAAAAGTAAAATACAAACTTAAAATGGTAAAATAAAAATAATACAATCAAATAAAGAAGAATAAAAGAGAATTTTCTGTTGTTTTGGACATGTGGCTCTTTTCCTCCGGCTAGGGTTAAGGAGCAGAGCTCAGGCAAGGACATATCTCTGTTTGGCTCGAAGTCTAAGGTGACAGGCTGCCCCCAGAATAATGCTTGTTGTAAAGGTCTGCTTACAGTAGAAACACGCCTCCAATGTGAGCTTCCTGGTCTGTGTAACTCAGGCTCAGCCTGGCCTCTGACTGCAGGAGCTGAGTCTGTGTTCACCAGCCTGCCTCTCAGTGGGACTCCCCGCAGTCTGCTCTCCAGCTGCCATCTGTCTCATGTGACAGTGTTTCCCTCATTTACTCTGGGAACTTGGCCGTGTGAAGCGGCCAAGGGGCTCTTCTGGGGCCTATTTTCAGCCCCCCAGCCCGTCTTTACAGCGGCGTCCCTCCCAGCTCCTGCTCCGCGAATGTGGTCTCATCTGCCCATATTGAAGTCACCTACCAACTTTTGACTGTGGGAGACCTTTCCAGACGCAGTGTCTCATGTTGTCCTTGCTGACTCCAAGTGCAGAAGACTCCCGTGGTCCTGGTGCAGTTTTGCAGTTCTCCATGAGCAGAGAAGTGGTTAGTTTCACTTTGACCCCCAGCAGGCAGCTAGCCAGCTGTCTTAGGTGGCACTTTGTGGTCTCTCCTCTGTAGTGTGGTCTATATTTTCTGTGTCATTTAATCCTGTTTTGTTTTCTGTCAGTTCCCTTGTGGTTCCTGTGTACCCTTCACTCATGTTGATTCCTCTCAAAGCTATTCTTTTCTAGACTCCAGACACTTTTTCCTGGAGAAGCTGAGTTAGTGGCACCTACTGCTCCACCATATCAGGACCGCCTACCTCCTCACCATTGTGTCTTCATTTTGTTTTGGATCTCAGTAGATAGATACAACAGCTGTGCTTCTAGAGATATATTTATCTTTTTCTCAGATTATCCTCTTTGCCTTCTTGGCTTTGTTGTGGCAGCTCCAGCCAGCTCCCTTCATGCTGTCCCTACTGAAATAGGTGCTTACAGTGCAGGGGAATATTATCATCAAGGTGCTGTCTGGAATGAATGCAGGCTACACACATCCATGTACTTCTGTCTGCATTTCACGCATCTAACACTGGTCAGTATGATTATCAGTGTTTGACAACTTGTTACACAAACTTCATTTTTGTATCACATGTTGTCCTACACTAACAAGATCTTGTTTTTCTTCACCTTTTGCTACATTCAACCCTTGCTCATGGTTATGGGTTATGCCCACTAAGTGTCTTGTTTCCCTGCCTGTGTGTTAAAATATGCTTATTAGCCCCTGTGTCTTACATATCATTAGTTTATCCTGTAATGTGTTCAGTTATGTCAATTATGGGGACTATAGTGATTATCAAACTTGATTTGTTTGAGTCTAAACATCCAAGATTTTCTCTGTAACATTTCTCTTTCTGAGGTGGAAGAAAGCCTATTCACCATGGATGTGGTCTCATTGCTCTTTTCACTGTCCTCCTATGTCTTCATTGTGGCTGCCATTTCAAGAATCCTACCTGCTGAGCAACAGCAGATTGCCTTCTCCATACATGCAATCTACCTCAACTGTGCTTGTCAAGAATTCTAGCTCATTTGTCATTTACTTCCCACCCAAATTCTAAAACATCCTAAAGTAGACCAAAATTCATCCTAAAGAGTCTGACATTCAAGATTGGCAATCCCATCACATTCTCAGAAACAGGATCAGAAGAAGAGAAGAAAGAAGGGCTTCTTTATCAAAATCTCAACTAAAGTTTTGTGTCTAGAAATAGAAGAGAGAAAAACAAATTTGAGTTCAGTTGAAAGTGGTTGTACTTAAATCAGAATCTAGAAAACATATTGGTATTCCCATGAGCACTGAAGAATTGCTCTAAATAGACATTATATGAAAACAATATAAATCCACTTCAATGATTTGTTATTGAGTTTTCATTTGCTAAAAAAAAATAGCTGCCATACTTTCAAAGAAGAGTTCCTTAGGATCAGTGTCAGAGGCTTCAGTCTTTGGTCAACCAGTTTCATCACTTAGTGTTCTGTAAAAAGACAGATACATAATAAGAGAACAACATGGTTAGGAAGCCTGATCACACTCATTTCTTTCAGGGAGGAGAGGGGTTCATATGGAGGAATGGAAGGAATCATTTTAGAGCATATTCCCAGTGAACTTCCTGCAAAAATATCAATAAAATAATGTACTGAAGATGTCAGAGTGTGCATGTTATAATTAACATCAAAACAATCACAGAACAAGGCATTTACAGGCTCTTATTCCATAAATTATTTTTATATCAATAGTATGGTTTATTATACAGTGGAATATTATTTAGACTCAAAAAAGATATCTTGCAATTCATGACAATATGTATTAACAAGGAGATTATTAAGTGAAATATTCTAACCATAAAAATTACAACATGATCACATTTGTACTTAGCACCAACAGTAGTCAACTAAACAGAAGCAGAGTTTAGGAATGCTTTTCATGTGTGAGTTTTTGAAAACTGTGTGTGGTTAAGGAAACATACAGTATATTTCTAATATGCTACAAAAATTTTCTGGAGGTCTCCTGGTGACTATGGTCAACGTTACAGTATCCCATATACAGTTGAATTTACTAAGAGTAGTTTTTAATGTTTTCACTATATACTGAAAAAATAACTGTCTTAAATGATAGCTACTTTAACTGGACAGATGATATAAACATATTTACACATTTACTTGTAAAATTTGAATGTCCAGTTTTTCGTGACAACTTTGCTTCAAAGAAAAGTAAATATTGTCAAGTCAAGCAAATTTAGAATGATTATCTCTACAAATGTTTCTAAGGATTCAACAATATTTTGCATTTTTAGAAGAGTAGTTTTTCCTTTAATTTCTTTTTTTTCTTTTTTTTTTTTGGTATTGGGGATCGAACTCAGGACCTTGCGCTTGCAAGGCAGGTGGCATTTCCCTTTAATTTCTGAAAGAAAACATTTTAATCAAATTTATACTGGATTAATTGGAAATGTAAAAAGATTGCTTTGGGGATATAATTTGGGAAATAATTGGCATTATCTATGATCAGGTTGTCCCATGTATGACTAAGCTCTACATGTACTCAGAAAATTTTCTATATTTTTGGATGTTCTGTTGTTTTTATCTTTGTCAGTATTGCATGCTCCTTGCTATTTAGTAAAGATTTTCTTATGGAGGTTTTGAATATATTACATAGAGATGACTGTTTTCCCTTGGACCCTATCTGTGAGTCCTTACACTAAGTACCTAGGTTTAAATTCCATGTAGAAAGGTTTTTGTCAAAGGCTTCATCTAAATGTATTGACACTGATGCTGAAGAACAAGAGTGCACTGCATGAACTTCTGTTGGTTACCCATGCCAGTAATTATATGATTTGGCCAGGGTAATAAATTTGGTAAGCACCTACACATGGGTAGATACATCACATAGATTGAAAGATTAAATGGAAATATTCTTTTTCCCTCTCTGGCTGGTAACATGGCTGTTGGTTTACCATTCACAGGTAAAATGTTTATAGCCACTTTTTTTTTTTACATTGCAGCTGCCCTAAACAAAATATTAACAATTTCTTTACTAACAAGAATCAGTTATTTCTCACAATTGCAAAAGCTGATGAATCCAAGATTAAGGCACTCTCACTTTAAATGCATAGGAAAAACTGGGCTATAGTTAGTGCCTTCTAGCTGTGTAAGGGTTTGGCCGCTTACCTACATATGCACGCATCTTTTTATCGAGGGCTTGGACCTCATGACCATGTTCGTTCCTAAACTGTCCACCACATCATACCATCATGAAGGGCAGTAGGATTTAGCACGTGAAATTTGGGAAGCTTGGCTATTTAGAGTACAAGTCAATTATTTAGTGATGTAGTGTATATTGAGCAGTGTTGTGGATTGTATATGGCTTGTTACCCTAAGTATTTCTATGCTGGTTTATGTCCACATAGAGAGCTTTTAGGTGCTAGAAACTTAACTATTCTATTTAGAGTTCAGAAAAATAATGCAACTGTAAGTGTTATGAAGCAAATGAGGCACAAATTTCCAAGAAGAAAATACCAATTTGACTACTTTTAATATTGAGATTTGTATACCAAAAATCACTGACAGGAAAATTGTTTCTATATTATGAAAGACTTTGATGTTAGACCCTTTGCTTACCATATGGGATGGAAGAAGAATGTTACAAACACAGCTTAAGATGTCATCACAGGAAATGAACAGTATCTCCACAGAGTGATATCTGGAGTCATCCTTATAATTACAGCCCCATGGCAATATCTTTCCTAAATGAGAATTCCTCTCCACTCTCCCCATTTCTTCTCTAAAATGGATGCAGGTTTTAGCAGTGCTATGTCTTCTCCCTTACACCAATATATATGACTACTAACATTGAGTTCTCCACCAACAAATTTCATATTCTCATATTTTAATCAAGTTTATACTTGATTCATTGGAAATGTAAAAGAATTTCTTTGAGGATATACTTTGGGAAATAATTGACATCATTTATCATCAAGGTCCTTATTGTCAATAATTGGCATTATTTAGCATCATTGTCATTTTTTTCCCTTCACCTGCCACTTCACTGTTTAGTACAGTTCTTTCTTCCTCATTGACTTTTGCTCTGGAGAACTCAAAATGTGCTATGGGTTTGAATGAGAACCATGTTACCTCTCATCTATATCGAATGGGGTACATGCTTCCTTCCCTACAGTTAAAGCCGGACTTACTGATGAGGAAGTCACCCCCATTCTCCCATCACATTTGGGCTTGCCTAGCATGATGCTACCTCACAAGTATCTCAGGAATTTTCTTTGTTCTCAAGCAGTTTCTACCTTCCTGCCAGATGTAAATGAAAACTCCTTGCACTGTAAACTCCTTGTGCTGTAATGCTTGATAACCAATGAATTTGGTTAAACCCCTGTGACCTGAACTCTTTGTAACCAGTGAAAAGAATGTAAAATGTCTGTAAGCTGCACTCTTCTGAGGGTATATCTTGCCTTGTTCCACCTCAAGGGGATGTCAGTCTCTAGGAGTGTAGACTCAGGCTGACCCACTGGTGCTGAGAGTAAAGCCTGCCTCTGAGACTCCCGTATGTTTTCCATCCACCCGGACTACCAAGGAAAGCTATAGCACGGAACTGAATTTTCTGTTCCCATATAATGAAAACCTGCTTCTATCGTGTGTGTGTTTAAGGCTAGAATCAGTCCTCTTGTAGCCACATCAAGGTTACAATGCCATGCATTCAATTCCATGTTACCATACACTTAGAAACTGAGTGCTTCTGGGCCCGGGATTTAGCTCAGTGGTTCCAGCGCCAGCCACGCAAGATCCTGACTTCGATCCCAGGTACCAAGAAGCGGGGGGGGGGGGGGGGGAGAAGAGGTTACTATCCCAATATTACACAGCTGGAGATAAGATGAAATACACGTGTATTCAGATAGAGTACTGGATCTCTGCAGTTGCTATGTAATCCAATGGGGACATTTATATCACTTAATGTATCATACCTCCATAATGGTTGTGTCTGTCCATAATTTCTACCTGCTCAGGGAGGCAAAATCCTGTTGCAGTAACCAAGAGTGGTGTGTCCAAAAGGCCCTGTCCATGTGCACTAGCTTAGGAACTTCTGGGACGTAAAGGAATACAGGTGCAAAGTTAAGAGTGTATACTGCAAAAAATTTCTTTGAAGGGTTCTATTATGGAAATGGGAAGCTCAAAATAGTATGAATATGTGTAGATGAAATTGTACGATATTACAGTGTGCTGACATTTTGGGGGATAATTACGTGGTTTCACATAAGGTGTTGCCAGGAATATCTGTCTATCTTTGTGGATACTCATTATGGGCTCTTTTAAGTCTGCATCTAAAAGTAATTGTTATGCAGTATAGGAAGTCTGTCAGTTTACATGAATATTGTAAAACAATTTACCCAGTGTCTGCAGCAGTTTTTGATGTCAGCATGAGTTCATGGCCAAATGTCTGACTATATAGAGTTTGTCCTGCCTGTTGAGAAAACAGAATGTAGAGAAAAATAAGTTTGGGGTCAATCTTGAACTCTGAAGAGTACTGGGTTTTGGATCTGGGACTGATGTGAGTTGTAGTGTGGACAGTGTAAATATAGTAGAGAAGTAGTTATAGATTTTACCTACATCACTTCTTACAGCAAATAAGTAGTATCTTTCTACACCTGCAACACATTCTTCACTGTAGGAAATAGCAACTGTGTCTCCAACAGTTTTACTGAATTCTGAACGTGTTGTATAATACCTGAATCCCCAGGTACTATTTGGTTAGAACCTTTTTATACCATTCTAATTTAGAATTCAGGGTAATTCACTTTTGCCGTACAAGGCTCCAAATTCACCTTCTCACAATCTGCCATTCTGTTGCCCCCTCCTTTGTTATGCCAAGTGAGCCAGGAAATCACCAAACACTGGAACAAAGACAGTGTTAAAAACTGAAAGTTTATTCACGGGCGTGGACTCCACCCTCTAGGAGAAGTGAAGCCCAGAAGCAGGGACACCACAGCTTTTATACGTAACTCAAAGAAGCTCAGGGAGAGGTCAACATGTCCTTCAGCCAGCTGGAGATTATCTTTCACAACCCAGCTACCTTGTTAAGATAGGACATTCTATGGCTACAGGGTTGGTGGTTACGGGGAGGCACCAGGCACCATCTGTTCCCAGAGAGCGATAAAGCATATCTACAGAAGCAGAGCAAGTGGTTAGAAGGGCAGTTACAAAAATGCAACTTTAGGAGAATTCCAGCACTCTGTAAGGGGAGGGGTATGAGGGGAGTTTACTCACAGGCCAAGATGGCGTTGCTTAGGTTCACTTTTGGTCTCACACTTATTTCCTGGAGAGTGCATCACAGGACCCAGGAAAACACTTAATTTTTTGTTACCATTGAACAAGAAAAGAACCAAACCCTGATCCAATGGAAAAGGCACACAACAATGTGTGGGGCAAGGATGTGAGAGTGAGTTTTGCATTCTTCATCTGGAGATCCCAAACTGCCTCTCCTGCTATGTGTTAATCGTAAAAGTTTGGTCATCTCATCATTAAGTGATATTCATAGAATATTCTGTATATTCCCATAATTACGTCTTTGTCTTTAATGATTAACTCTGTCAACTCTACCCTTTCCACAGATCCCACGGGAGGACCTAAAATTTTGATCACTTAAATAATTAGAAGAGAATTACTTTTGAATATTTTACATTTTAGTCATGCCTTGCTTTTTTTGCATTTCGGACCACATGCTATCCAGAACTAAACTGGGTTCCCTAGGCAAGAACCATGTGTTTAGCCTACAAAGTACAGGGTTTTCACTTGAGAGATTTCAAGAGTCTTAGAAGTTCTTGGGTCATAATCTCTAGACCGTTACCCAACAATGTAATATTCTATGTGCCCTCTTATTGTTTCTGTGCTTTGACAGGCCATGGAGAATAGCCAGAATAAATGTCACAAGGATACACATTAAATATATTCCGTAATAAATATTCAAATGATTAATTCCAATTGAAGGATGTGATTCAGCCTCAGAATTCAACTTCTGGGGAATTTTCCTTTTTGAAAAGTAGAAGAACCTTTAATGGAGAGCATAACACTGGGTTTCGCAAACACATCCCTTGCTTTTCTAATGTAAATTTTTACTTTAGTGTAATAGTAGCCAGCTGTGCATCTCAGTACCTTTGCCTGAGGGATACAGGAAGCAATCTTTGTATTTACCCACTTTTAGGACAAAAGGCAACTTGTGAGCATGTGTGCAAATGTGTCAAACTGGTATCTTCACCCACATGATGCTCTATCTAACAAGTTTTGCATGTTTACCTGAGCATCACATAGGATATAATGTAGAGGCAAAGTGCCAGCCAGTACGTACAGCTCTGGTGTCTACAGCTCAATGCAGGTAGTCCAGGAGAATGAAAGACACACTCGGGAGTCTCAGAGGAAAAGTGTACAGTTTTATTCTTTTTTTTTTTTTTCCAGTACCAGGGATCGAACTCAGGTCCTTGAGCTTGCGAGGCAGGCAGCAGAACCACTGAGGTAAATCCCCAGCTCTACAGTTTTATTCTTAAAGCCAGTGGGTCAGTCTGGGACTTCACAAAGAAACTGGTGGAACCACTGAGCCAGAGCTGGGTCATTATATCCTTAGGGAAGGGACAAGGTTACAGGAACTAGACATTTAACATCATTTCATTGGTTAGAAAGTTACAAGTTTCAATGCTTCATTTACATACGGGCCCAGCAACATTGTTGTTTACAGAGTTTCACACATAGCAGATTCATAGGTTAACACAGTGCCCTGGAGTTTCACCTTATTTGCATATGGCAGGAAGGCAGGAGTAATGAAACTGTGTGAGAAGAAAGAAAATTCCTGAGATGTTTGAGGGAGCTGGGCCCAGGCAGGCCCTGGGCATGTTCAAAGAATTGGAGGTTGAAGGAAGGGCAGGGGAAGGGGGAAAAAATAAGAACCAAGATAGATCATGTAAAGGTTCAAGTTCCTAGTGATGAGTGTAACTGCATTGTACACCTAAAATGTACTGATAAGCTTAATTAATAAAAGAATCAAAGGAAGTCATCTTTCCCTGTTAGCAAGTCCAGCTTTAGCTACAGAGAAGTTTATTTCCCTTTCAATGATACACCTACACCACTCTAGGATTTGTTGTTTTAAAAAGTTTTCTTTTGATTTTTCTGGTGTAAGACTGCTGGCCTTACCAAACGCTCCGAGGAGCTGACTGTAGTGAAGCACACCCAGGGATCCCAGCGGTCCCTCCAGAATGTGAGACCAAGGGCCCTACCAAACGCTCCGAGGAGCTGACTGTAGTGAAGAACACCCAGGAAGGAACACACCGGACAAGTTGGAAAGTAAAACGGACAAGTTGGAAAGTAAAACAGACCTTAGTCTGGCCAGGTGGCACTCCCAAAGCAAAGTAGCTTAGAGAGGCCATCAGCCCAGAGTCTGAGGCTCTTTTTATAGGGGGTTGCAGGGAAGTTAACAGGTGAAATTTACAGAAGAGGGAACAAAGGTTAGTGGTCTTACATTTGTATGTTAATTAGCCTGACATGTACTGATGGTCAGCAGATGTTTTGTAGATTGTTCTATAGATAGCGGTGTACGGAACATCAGTTTTTGAACAAAGAGTTGAATAATTTACTTTGGGACCTTATGGCTGATACAGATCTTATCTAGTGTCCTGGAACTAACAAGCATCTTTATCTATTTACTCACATTCAATCACACTTGGGGCTAGGGGAGTTTTATGATTACAGAGTT
The DNA here is from genome assembly GCF_000247695.1 of Heterocephalus glaber. Next base: position 123,528 of record NW_004624865.1, read on the forward strand.
ATGCAGTCCCACACTGGTAGAAGTAGCCCAATTCAGTACAGTGGCACATGAAAGACCAGAATTGTGGGTTTAGGGGGAGGTCAAAAGTGAATCATCAGGTCACTCATCCATAGGTAATGAAGATGATCTGTTATGGTAAAACACAAGCTTTCATAACAGAAGAGTGGTGTGGGTGGATGATGATGATGATGATGATGATGATGATGATGATGATGATGATGATGATGATGATTTCAACCTTGGCAGGTTACAAAACGCCATCTTGGCCTGTGAGTGAACTCCTCTCATACCCCTCCCCTTACAGTGCTGAAATTCCCGTAAAGATGTCTTTTGTAACCACTCGTTTGCTTCTGTAAACTTGCTTCATCTCTTCTCAGAAGCGGTTGGTGCCAGGTACCCCCCCTGTAACCACAAAATGTCCTAACCTGACAAGATAGCCGAGTTATGAAAAATATTTTGCAACTGGTTAAGAACATGTTGACCCCCTCTTGAACTTCTCTGTTGAGAAACTCTGTGCTATAAATAAAGCAAAGTGCCTCATTCAAATTTTTACCCTCTAAAACCTTCAACCTTCCCTTAGATTTCACTGTGTCCTGTCATTGCCTAGACTCAAGTTCTTTGGACTTTGGTATTTTCTTCCTGTGACTTGAATGTAGAAGTGCAGGAGCCCACACTAGTGACCCTATTTTTAGCTACAAAAGATAAGAAGAGCTCATTGAGTATAGGAGAAGATAGTGGCATCCCTTAAGTGCTAGTAGAAAATCTGCTTCAATTCCGTCATTCCCTTAGTGTAAGTCAGGCCAATATTCTGGGAAGAAGTCTGGGCTGGGAAGGGTTTGGGTTGGAGTCTATTATATGCACTCGACTCTAACTGGTAGTATATTTTTCTCTCTTGTCCCTCTTGGCTCAGAAGGCAGGAAATGAAGCAGCAGTGCATCAGTAAAGAAGCATTGGGGTTTCTGTGAGCTGTCCAGTCAGGCACACTGGACAGAGAAAGGAACCTTGCTCTGTCAGGCTCTCAAGTCAGAAGCTGCAGTGTGTTGCTGACACCGACACCAGCTGGCTCAGACTCACTTGCTGTGTGGGTTCTACTGACTGTAGGCTCCATGAGAAGGACACTGGGAGACCCTCAGTCCTGAAATAATGGGTCTGCAGCCAAGACAGGAGTGGGGCTTGTGGTGGAGGTATAAGATCTGGAGGGAAGAGGACAGAATCAGCTTTGGCAGGAGCTGGGCCCCCTGCATCAGCTGGAGAGTCCGACTTTCTGTATATCAACTGCTGCTGATGCCCCCTTGGAGCTTCTGTAGGGGGCCGGGGTGCTGAAACAGCTGACAAGGCCTAAGCACCCTGTCTGTACAAGTGAGGTGACCACAGCATGTCCAGAGCTCTCTTGGGCAACTTTGCCAGAAGCTATACTTTTCCTTTTGTGCAGTGACCATGGCAGATTTGTTGGGAGACTCCTGAGGGTTGAGTGTGGTTTAAAATAATCACAAGCCTGAAGGAAAGAGAGAAATTTACAAAATCTAATTCTAATAAGTCTTCTCTTTCTACTGATCAATTTGTCTTATTTATTGTTAGGGAAAATTAGAAATAAGAAAATTGTATCTATCCTTGTGGATTAAAAATTGGTTGGATAGCATTATGTAAATGTCATGGGGAGAGCACTCAGGATTGAACAAAGGACACTCACTGTGATCTGTGTTTAAACCTTTCTATTTTTTTAAGTTTTGAGACGGGATTTCATTGTTTTAGTTACTGGAGTTGAAATCTGTGAACCTCTTAGATCAGCCTCTCAGATTGAAATGATCACGGATTTGGATCACCAAGCAAGCTAGTTTTGGGGTATTATCACTTCTATTTACCAAGATCACAGTGCTTGGTTAAATTAAGCATGATCACTAGTTTTCATATCAAGAAAGTTAGCTGGGTGTGGTGTGGCACATGCCTGTAGTCCTGGAACTCAGGAGGCTAAAGCAGGAGGATTGCCATGAGTTCAAGTGCATCCTGGACTATAAAACAAGACACTGTCTTAAAAAAAAACCCATAAAACCATATCCAGAAGGCTGCAACTTTTGTCTGTTGAGATTGTGTAAAGAACAGTCTAGAACACATCCTTGCATTCTTGTGCTGTAGACATCTACCTGCAAATTTGTGAGTAGTTCTGCAAATTTGACATTAGTTTTGTGCTAAAATGGAAATTATCTCAAGGATATTTTTTCAAGGTTTTAAAAAAATAATGGTTATTTTCTCATTCTGGATGATGAAATCTAAAACTGTCATGCAATCCTGAATAGTAGACATGTCTCTCTGTTTTTATCATATGTACTTTGAGCCAGTATCATTTTTATGTCTAGACTGACTCACTGTGCTACACTTTGATAACTTCAGGATGATGATTCATGATGAAATATTATGTGTTTTGTACTGGATTCTGCACTTGAGGCACTGTGGTAGGACTGGGTTTCTGTTTGATTCTGTTTTATGGAATCTAGTTCTTTTCTATGATGGACATTCATGCTTTTCATGTCTTTCCTAATCTCTTCTCTTTATTTATGTGTATCTACTCTAGATTCACTAACCATCTCCTTCATTATGCTCATCATATCTTTAATTATCTTTATAATCATTTCTGCTTTCAATTTGTCAAGTGACTTATTCATCTGCTTTGTTACTTCTGCTGCCCCATGGATTTGCTTTGTTGCAGTTGAAAGTTTTGAAGTGCATCTTTCTTCATGTTTTCTCATACTTTTAAAAATGTGTTTATTTTCTACATTAAGGCTTGTAAATTGCCTATGTTAGGTAGCTTTATTAGAGATGTCTTGTAGGCACAGCTGGATTTTGGCCTTTGAGCCCATCTCAGGATCTTGTGAATCTGTTTATTAGGGATGAGAGATGCAGCTTGTTCGGCCTAGCACCTCATTCTTTTGTACTAGACGGTAGTATTGTTTATGACCCTTAGAAAAGCTCACTTTTGACATACAGGTAAGATCAATTGATCACAATAACTATGTTACCTTTGCTAGAGTAATCAGTAATAAAAATAGCATCAAACACAAACTGGAAAATGAAAGACTGTAATAACTAATACTTTGCCACTTATAACCATAGGTACAATATTTATAGTTACATAACATCATCTAAGACAAACCAGAATATTATACATAATAAATATGTACTTGATGGAGCAGTTTTACCCCTTTTCACCATAAAACAGTATTCAACTGTTGTAAGATATAGTACAGTTCAGTACTTACAGATTCATAAAGGTAAATGGTATGGGTATGGAAGTTTGAAGAAAAAAGAGAAAAGAAACAGATTATGAAGTATAAAGCTGCAGATGTGAGGAGTGTGGTAGAATTGATGTAAAATTTCCTGTTAACTAAAAAGAATTTAGTGCTATTAGGTAATAGTACCAGAGAAGACCAACTAGGAGAAAGAAGTATAAATGATAGGCACTGGATATTAAACTAAAGGAAAAACAAAAAGTTGAAAGAAAATGGAGAGAAAGAATAAAAGGAGGGCCTATTCAAAGAAACAAAGCAAAGTGATATTTTTTTATTTATTTATTTTTTGTATTAAA
>NW_004624865.1:140081-156820 GCF_000247695.1 Heterocephalus glaber
CAATGTGGGAAAGCCTTTGGGAGACAGAGTCATTGTAAAACACATGAAAAGACTCACAGTGGGGAGAAACCCTATGTATGTAAGCAATGTGGGAATGCTTTCAGCACACAAAATTCTTGTCAAAGACATGCAAGGACTCACACTGGGGAGAAGCCCTACGTATGTAAAAAATGTGGGAAAGCTTTTACCAGACACAGTAGTTGTCAAAAACATGAAAGTACTCACTCTGGGGAGAAATCCTTTGTATGAAAGCATTGTGGGACATCTTTCAACACGGATTGTCAGCTGTATGAAAGAAATCACACAGTATAAAAACTATATGTAAGCAATATGGAAAAGCCTTCAGTTACTGTAGAAATCATCAGAGACATTAAAAAAATGAAGAGGAAATTAACTGAATATATAGTTATGAGTTATGAAAGGATAGTGCAGAGAAGTCCTTTCTTTGTAATATAAAGATTTCAATACACATGTATTATCACACACCTGAAAGAACTCATAGAACAGAAAATCTGAACATATGTGAACAGTGTGGGAAGTGTTTTATTTTTCTCAGAGCATTCAACTTCATAAAAATTCACATTAGTGAGAATCCATATATATGCAGTAAGTATGGCAAACCTTTCTATTTTTCCACTTACTCTGAAAAACATGAAAGCACTCCCACTGAGGAGATAGCCTATGTAAATAATGCATTAAAGCTTTTTATGATTCTCATAATGTGAGAAAACATGCACAAACTCAAAATGAGATTTAGTATAAATACCAAATGTGAGAAAGCCAAGAATGAGTGACAGAGACAGAGAGGTGTGTTACATAAATCCATAAATCCATATAAATCTGGATTAATATGCTGGTGAGGTTGGAAAGTACATGTTAAATTCAGAACAACAAAGCACCTTGCATCCAAATCTTCACTACATGGCCTTTAAGCAATATTTTACATTAAAACCATCACCTTTATGGTATATGTAAAGGGAAGTTTGTTCATACAATAAAATTCTATTGCATCTTAAAATCATTTGTGACAATATAGACTAATCAAGCGGTCATTATGTGGAATATGCCATGCATAGGCAAATTAAAGCTTGATCATATTTGCTCTTAGCATCTAAAATTCACAACTTTAAAGAAGCAGTGTTTAGCAGTAGTTGCCTCATCTATGGGTGGGGAAGTTGAGAGATGTTAATGAGAAAGCACAATGTTTCTGTTGTAGAATACTGAATGGCGTAGATCCCACAGTGACTAAAGTGATTAATCCAGTGCCACATAGCATTACAATTTGCTAGAAATTGTTGTTAGTGTTTTCTCCATATAGTGAAAAGATGATTGCATTATGTGATGCAAATTCAACCAAGGCAGTATGTTATAATTTCACAATATAAACAGTAAAAAATTGCACTGTACACTTTCAATATGTAATTTTATTATTTTTTTGTTTAATGAACACAAGTTCAGCAAATTAACAGGACTGTGGTTTCATTATGTGTGTACAAAGTGTCTCCTTTAATTTTTACTAATGTAATTTAATTCAGACTGTATTTGTTTTTGAAAGTATTCAATATTAGTTCATCCAAAGGTTGTGGGGTATGTTAAACTAAAAGTATTCAGTATTTCAGTGAAATTTATACTTGGTTCATTGGAAGTGTAGATTTTGTTGCTGTTGTTGTTGTTGTTGTTGTTGTTGTTGTTGTTGTTTGGTACCAGGGATCTAACTTGGGTCCTTGCGCTTGGGAGGCAGCGGCGGAACCACTGAGCTAAATCCCTGGCCCAGAAGTGTAGGTTTTTGAGGATGAATTTGGAAACAAATGGCATTATCAAGTTCATTTCATCAGATTTTGACAAAAAGTTATGATAAAGTGTTCAGAAAATGTTGTACATTTTAAAAGCACTAAGCATTGTGTATAGATACCATATTTCCTTCATTTGTTATGGATATATATGAGGACACAGTATCAGGAGGCCAAGGATGGAAAAAGGGATGTAAAAAGATATGATGTCATATACCAATTAACCACAATAAATAAAATGTCACAAATGGAACTAAATAATGATAATAATATTAATAATTGATGGTGGTGATGAAATGGGGAAAGGAGATCTGGCGCCAGAGGGAGGGTGGTGAGTGAAGAGGGGAAGATAAGTCCTAAGACTCAAAATGTTAACCTGCCCCCAAAGTGAACCCTAACTTGAAAGGGGGCTGCAAACTGAACTGTTATCCTAATCATAATCCTAACTGTAACGCTACCAGTAATGAAACCTAAACTTAAATCTAACCCTAATCCTAATACACCAAAGTGAACAAATACTCTCACCCAAAACAGAATACTTACCATTACACTAACCATAACACAAACCCTAACCCTAACATTAATCCTAACTTGAAACCTACCCTGAATGCAAAACCAAAACCTAACCTGTAACCTAACACTGTAACCCAAATAGAAACCCTAACCCTACACCTAACAACACTAATTCACCCAAACATTTATCCTAAGACAAAATGGAATTCTCATATTAAACCTAACCCTAAGCCTAAACCAAACATTAACTCTAAGACTAACCCTTACCCTAAAGTAAACCTTAAAACAATACCCGAACTCTAAAAATCAAGAACCTGAAACCTAAACCTATCCCCAAATCTAAACTGAACCATTGCCTAACTAACCCAAACCCAAAACAGAATCCCAAACATGACCCTAAAGCTACCACAAGCTAGCTCTAAACCTAAGCTGAACACTAACCCTATGATGTGTACCCAAATCTAAACTATTAACATGAACACTAACCCTAACTGTAACAGTAATGGAATACTAATAGTAAACCTAAATCTAAAAGTAGCCCTAACATGAAATCTTAAGTCTAAATTTAACCCTAACTCTAACCCTCACAGTAAACAAAACCAAAACATAACTCCAACTGTAAATTTAACACCAACCCTAACCATGAACCTAACCTTTACACTAAACATCACACCAAAACTATGCTTAACCTGAAAAAATACCCTAAACCAAACTCTAATCTTAAACCTAAACCCAACCTTAATCCTAACATGAAATATAACACAGAACCTAATGAATCCAACATCTACACCTGAACTGAAATTAACACTACACCTAACCTTAATCGTCACCCAAAACCTAAACCTGTCTAAATTTAACCCTAACCCCTAACCCTAAACCTAACCCTTTTGTAAACCCTGACCCTAACAATAAACTCTAACCCCAACACTAAACCCTGACCCTAAACCATAAAACTAACCCTAAGCCTAACCTTAATCCATAACCTAACCAGTACTCTAACACATACGTAACCTGTGCCATACTGATAGAGCAATACTATACAATAAGACAGGCCCTTGCCTTGCCTCCATGTTTGTTTGTTTGTTTCCTTCTCAGAGAATGTTTTGTTCCAGAAATGTAATAGTTTGTGCTGCTGGGCAGTGCTCCTGCCCAATGTATCAAAATGTTTTGTAACTGTTTGAACTTTGTGACCTCTCAGGGATGTCCTGTTGAACTCTGCTCCCTTACAAGAATATGCTGTTAAGCTCCGCCTCCTTACAAGAATGTTCTGTTAGCTCTGCCCCTTTCAGGAATGTCCTATAGCTCCACTGCTCTGCCTCAGTGAGCATGCTCACCTACCCTGTAGATCCCTATGTAAGGAGGCTCTCATTTCTGGTAGAGGTCTCAGACTTCAGACTAAGAAGTCCTCCGACCCTGATAGCATAATAAAGGTTTTTGTCCACCTCTTCAAGTGACCATTGGATTCTTGAGACCTCTTATTGTGGTAGCTGTGACACTAAGCTGAAAAACTTGGCTGTGCCTCAGAGTTGTGGTACTCAGCTGTAACACAGAGCTGTAACACTTGGCTAAAGCACCAAGATGTTCCCCTTTGCCACAACAATACTATACCCTAAACCATATGCTAAGCAGTACCCTAACTCACAGTACCGTATCATAATCTTAAACACTAACCCTAACACGTTTATGAGACGTGTAACCTAACACTGTATAACACATTTTACATGTGTCATAAACCATACCTAAACAGTACCTTACCCTGTACCCTAAACTTAACCCATAATCAAACCCATACCCTAATCAATACCCAAAGCCTAACTAATGCTAACTCTAACCCCTAACCTAATCCTAACACTAACTTTAACCTTAACTCTAACCTCTAACCCTTAACACTAACCATAACCATAATCCTAACATAAACCTAAGCCTAATAACCCTAACTGTAAAACTAACCCTAACCCTAAACAGAAACCTAACCCAACAGTAGGCTCTATCCCTAACCATAAATTTAACCTGAACACTAACCCCTAAACCTAAACACTAACCCCAATTCCAACCATAAACCATAACACTAACCTAAACCCTAACCCTAGCCCTAAATCTAGCCCTAGCCCAAACCCACACACTCAACACTGAACTAAACAGTAACCATAGCCCTTTAATACTAGCAGTAACCCTAGCTCTAACCCTAAACAGAAACGTAACCCTAATGATAAACCCTAACCAACCATAATCTCTAACCCTATCACTTAACCCTCACCCTAAACCCTCAACCTCAAGACGAACTTTGACCCTAACTCTTAACATTTACCCCTAAACCGTAACCCTAACAAAAAATCCTACCCTAACTCTAAACACTAACCCTAACCCTAACCCTAAACCCTAACACTAACCCTAAAACCAAACCCTTAAAAGGAATCCACACCCAAGCGCTAACTCCTAAGCCTAATTACTAAACCCTAACACCAAAACTGACTCTAATCCCAACCCTGAACCCCCAACCCCTAACCCTGAACCTAATCCTAACTGTAACCCCTAACTTAACACTAAACATAACCCCTAACCCTAATCCTAACTAGTCCTCTAACCCCAACCCTGAACCCTAAACTCAGCCTGAACAGTAACCCTGACCATAACCCCCAACTCTAACCCCAATCCTAAACCCCAACCCTAACCTCAAGTGTGGGGCACACGGGGCCCGGTCACCATAGGAGCAAGGCCACTGGCCAGAGGCCTGCGATGACAGCCTCATCTTCTCAACCCTTTTTCTCATTGGACGTAGGGGACAATTCCAGCTCACCAGGGCAACTACAGTAGGAGGTTGGTGACACAGCTACTGACTCCACAGCATTGCCTGCCGGAGTTTGCAGAATCTTCCACGTGGCAACTGAACCCGGAAGACAGTGCACGCCCCCAACTACAGTACCCAGAATTCTTGGCCTGATAGCCTACAGCCACAACCACAGCACCCCCAAAACCTGCTTGCCGCAACCAAAGAGATACATTTCCCACAATACTTGTTATGACCATGCAGACTACATTGCCCAGGAGATTCTAGAAACAATCCCCACCCATTGCAGTGTCCAGAACCCTCTGTGTGACTCTCCCTCCCAGGATTACCCAGAAACTTCACTGTGCCACACACCCCATCACGGCTCACAGTATCATGGCAGGACACCACTTTCCCAAGGACTACGGTACCAGGAAGGCTACCTGTGTGCCCACCACAAGAACCAAGGTACCCAAAAGCCTCTGCACACATCTATACTAGAGGAGCCTGAAGTATCACTGTGCCCCCTCCCCTCCAGGATGACAAGAAGATCCCACATGGCCAAAGGACTACAGTACACCACGACAGGATCTAGAGTCCTCGGGGTGCTCCTCAAAGACTAGGTACCCAGAATGATCCCCAAGGACTCTGTTACCCAGAATCCTCACTGTAACCCCTACAAGAACTGTAATACCTAGAAGCTTCAGTGTGACCATCCTGAGAAATATGCCCAGAACCTCCCACAGGCCACAGGATTGCAGTACACAATTCTCTGTGTACCCATTCAGAGAGGAAGGCACCCTGAATCCTGGAGTGGCTCCTTCATAAACTAGTATATCCAGATTCCTAAGTGTGACATCCCCCAGGACTATGGTACCCAAAATCCTTGGTGTGTTTTCAGCCCTCCCCCCCCAAATGGAATACAATATCCTGAATCCTCAGCATTCTCCCATGGGGTTACAATACCCAGAACCTTTAGCGCTATGCCTTCTTACCCCCAGGACTACAGTACCCAGAATCCTGATGTGGCCCATGACTATAGGAAACAGGATCCTCAGCCAGTCCCTGCAGATTCATTTCCCAGGGCCTAAGGGTGGCCATTCACTCATGTTTATAACACACCTAGTCCTCAATGAGATGTGCTAGTAAGTCTATGTTCCCTTGATCCAGTGGGATGGCCCTTCTCTAGGCCCTGGTTTCTACATTTTTATGACTCATGGATACATTGAGAATATGTGCCATTTCTGTGCTACGGGTGAACAATTTCCCCAGTGCTTTGCTTTGGCCTGTTTGTGCTGTGGAAAGCAACTTTCAGCCTGGTGTGGTCCATGCCTGTAATATCAGCACTTGGGAGACCGAAGCAGGAGAGATTCACTGCAAGTTTGAATCCTGCTGGGCTACATACGTGAGTTCAGGCTCAGCCTGATCCTACATGGCAAAGACCCTGTTCTCAAAAAAAATAAAATTTCATATATTTTATAATTCTGTATTTTAAATGACAGGAAGACATTTTTAAAATCACTTTTTTTATAGATTAGCCTTGCAAGGTTCAAAACAAAGATCTTGGGCTTTTCTCTCCCTTAAGTTAGTTATGTGTTCTTTGCTAGATATATAGTGCTTATGTGTATATATGACACAGTTTGGTCCACAAATGAGTTAAAATGAATTTTAAACTACTAGTAAATTATGAAGTGACATGATTTTGTAATAATGTAAAATTCCTGCTTTTGTTGCAAATTGATCATATATTTTAACACTAACTTTTGTGTAAAATAATTCTGGGCTAGGGATTTGGCTCAGTGGCACTGCACCTGCCTCACAAGCGCAAGGTCCTGAGTTCAATTCCCGGTACCAAAAAAAAAAAATTCTTGTTAGCATGTTCTAAGGAATTTTTTATTTGGGGGGGGTATGGGGATCAAACTCAGTACCTTGCGCTTGCAAGGCAGGTCACAGAACCACTGAGCTAAATCCCCAGCCCCAGGAAATATTTTTTTAAAATTAAAAATACAGTGATTATGTTAATCTCTGCTTGAAATAATAAAGATTGGCGTATTGATCTTTGTAAAATTTAGAGAACTTTTTTTTAAAAAAAGGATATAAAATTGTCAAAATAACTTCCCTGAAGGTTGTTTACACTTGGCATCCTGTTGCTGACAGCATGGGTCATTGCTGCTGCACAACAATATGAGTGGGTACTGTACCACATGTCATTGGTGAGTAAAAAGGATAAAATTTGTTTAAAAGAGTATATATTTTTCTAGCTGCATATCATTTTTTCTATCACTCTGGAGTACTGGAGATTGAACTCAGGTCCTTGTGCATAATAGACAAGTGCTGTGGAGTGGAGAAACAAATTCAAACCAATTTCTCTTTAAAATTGGGACTTTCTCACTTGGACAGTCTGGCCCCAACCTCAGAATCCTGCCTGTGTCCAAAGTGGCTGAAATGGCAGTTGTGCACCAACATACCTGTGTATCACTTCTGCACTGTCATAAAGCTAAAGTATTGCGAGTGGACACACTCTAACTCTGGTCTGTGTGATGAGAAAAGAGTCCGCTATAAAATATCATTCATTGTACTATTACAAGCTCCACAGCAGGCTTCCTCAGGCAGCCAGAGAAAGGAACATGTTATTTTGGCACTTTGAGAAACCTGGAATTTTTCAAAATCATGACACCCAAGCAGAGACTGACGATGGAAACTTGCCTGGCTCTAATGACACCTATTGACCTTTTCCTACACTGTAATCACCCCTAAACAACTCACCTATAAGTGCCACTCCATTCAGACTGCCATAACCTCTGGCTGCTGGTTGCTTCACTTAAAGCGAGGCACCTATAGAAAAGCAGCACATGGGGCAAAAGGGAAGGCAAGATATGTATTGTCAGACTAACACCTGATGTTCTCAGAGCACGGCAATCCAGATGTCCTGTACTGGCTCTGCCTCCTGTGAGCTAACCTCTGATAGCTCTGGTTCTCACTGGGTTCTAGTACATTCATATTTCCCACTTTTTGCAGCTTGATGTTACTGGCTTTGTAAAAATTTTTATGTGCTACATGGGTTTCCTCTAACACTATGTATACTTTTGTAAATAAATTTTCAACCCCTCACTCAGCCTTTGTGTGTGGTATCCAATTTTTACCTGGACTCTACAAATCACATTTGTGTTAGCATCTATACAGGCATTAAGAGACTCATAAGCAAAATTGAAGGATTTGGTGTAACTACTTAAGTTCACATGCAACAATCATATAATCATGAATACGTTAAAATTATGTAGTTAATTTTCAGAAAAGTGTCTGAAGAGGAAAGCTATCTCAGGATGCTATACAACATGTTATAAGCATAGCAGCACAAAGTACACACTTTATCTTTTCTGGGGTTCCGTATACTGCAAGATTGATTTTGGCAAATTTGTTTTCTGGTGACTATCTTCTTGGCGATTATCATTTTCTTTCACTCTGCTTTGTTCTTTCTAGGAGAGACTACTTACTACTATAAAAGGACCCATATATGTGAATAGGCAGAAATTTATTCAGATCTTGAAAACTTCATATCCATGTACTACAATGATCTTGGCCAAGGAGTCAACCCATAATTTGGAGGTGTATATTCCACTGAGGACAAAGCCAGAGCTAAACACAAGAGTTTTCTGGGGATGATGCTAAGCAGATTGGACTCTATCAACTAGAATTGATAAGCAAGGTTCAGCAATAGAGGTATAATTTTCAGAAATACTGAGAATGGGATTCAGGGAGTACTATAATTTCAGAAAGGATTAAATACCAGTATATGAACACTAAATGATAATAAATGACTGTATCCATGTAGTAAACAATGGAAATGAAAGTAATTAAAACTAATCAAAATGAAGAATGGCATTGAAAATGCCAAACAAAAACCACAATAGAAATGCTTATTGGCAAGTACAACCTCAGTGGAATGTACAATCTAACAGTTTTGGTCATGATGAAAATTGTATATTGGGCATCTTTATTTTCTTAAATGTTATAAAATATGAACCTATGAATTGTAATAACAATTACAGCCAAGTTGCCAAAAAAATTGCTCAGCATTGCTCTTTCCTAAAAAGACATTTTATTTAAACAAATTTAACTTAGGTATAAGAATTATTCCATATATTTATTACTCCAGGTCAGATTCCCAACATGGCACAAGCTGTTAACAAAATGGTACTGGAACAACCATAATAGACTAGTGTCAGCTAAGGTGCACATTTGGTCATGTAATCTCTGAGGCAATTTGTAAGATAAAGGCCCATGAGACTCTGTGCTTCTCAGCCAATAGTGCCCCACAGGAGACTTCATCCTATCATCTTAGCCATCTGACCCTCATGTTTATACTGTGAAATTATGACCACATCCTTTCTACTTAGCATTTGCATCACCTAACACAATTACCTTTCGGGTATACAGAGAAAACCCTAAAAACAACTTTTAGCCTGTGGCACTGCATCAATCACTGTACTCACTATTAGACCCCACTTTTTTGTACTCTGAGAGACACATTGTGCTTTCTCATTAACATCTCAACTTCCCCATCCCAGGAAGAAAAAAAATACAATCAATCTTTGTCTACTCCTGATATTTCACTTAATGACCTCTTGGATGAGCTACATTATCACAAATGAAGGATTTCCTTTGTCTTCATTTTTCATAAAATTTCATTCTATGAATAGATTTCACTTTACCCATTCAACTAAGGTCATGGTTTGCATGTAAAATTTCCCTTTAAGGCCATGTACTGGAGACTCGGACACAAGGCTGCTGTGCTGAATTTAACATTATTATGCTACTTTCTGCTATCATCAGTGCATTCATCCAAAGACCTATTGGAGGAAAAATATCCCTGTCCATGTGCTTTAAAATAGTGTATTTCATTCCTAATACACCTCTGTCTCTGTCCCTCTGATTCTTGGCTTTCTCACTTTCTGTATTTATACTAAATCTCATTGAGTTTGTACATGTTTTCTTACGTTATGAGAATCATAACACTTTTTCACATTTTTTACAGACTTTCTCTTCAGTGGGAGCTCTCTCATGTTAGTCAAGGTAAGTGGAACACTGGAAGGGTTCCCCACAGTTACTGCATACACATGGCTTCCCTCTTAGGTGGATTCACGTACTTTAATGCACCAAGAAAAATAAAACATTTCCCTCATTGTTCACATATGTTCAGATTCTCTCTTCTATGAATTCTTTCAGTTATCTAATGATACCTGTGTACTCAGATTTACATTGCATATGAAAAGGCTTCTCTGCACTGTCCTTTGATGTCAGTACAAGTCACTTTTTATATTCAAAGTTAATTTCTTCTTAGTTTTTCAATGATGATTATTACAGTAACCAAAGGCTTTTCTATACTCCCTACAGTTTCTAGCCTGTGTGATTCTTTTCATGTCTTACACAACCGCTGTGTGTGCTAAAAGCATTTCCACATTGCTTACACACATAAGGTTTTTCACCAGTGTGAGTTTGTTCATGTGTTCGGCAATTACTCTGTTGCTTGAAAGCTTTCCCACACTGCTTACACACAAAGGGTTTCTCTCCAGTGTGAGTTCTTTCATGTACTTGACAATGACAGTGTTTGCTGAAAGCTTTCCCACATTGCCTACATACATACGGTTTCTCACCACTGTGAGTGTGTTCATGTGTTCGGCAATTACTCTGTTGCTTGAAAGCCTTTCCACACTGCTTACACACATAGGGTTTCTCTCCAGTGTGAGTTCTTTCATGTACACGACAATTACCATGCGTGCTGAAAGCTTTCCCACATTGCTTACATACATAGGGTTTCTCACCAGTGTGACTTCGTTCATGTCTTTGACAATAACTGTGTATAGCAAAAGCCTTCCCACATTGCTTACACACATAGGGTTTCTCACCAGTGTGAGTTCTTTCATGTACTCGACAACTACCAAGTGTACTGAAAGCTTTCCCACATTGCTTACATATATAGGGTTTCTCACCAGTGTGATTTCTTTCATGTATTTGACAATAAGTGTGTGTAGTGAAAGCTTTCCCACATTGCTTACATACATATGGTTTCTCACCAGTGTGAGTTCGTTCATGTGTTCGACAAACACTGTGTTGGCTGAAAGCTTTCCCACACTGTTTACATACATAGGGTTTCTCACCAGTGTGAGTCCGTTCATGTATTTGACAATGACTGTGTTGGCTGAAAGCTTTCCCACACTGCTTACATACATATGGTTTCTCCCCAGTGTGAGTTCTTTTATGAATGTGACAATAACTTTGTGTGGTGAAAGCTTTCCCACACTGCTTACATACATACGGTTTCTCCCCAGTGTGAGTTTGTTCATGATTACCAAATGAATTGTTATTAGTAAAGGACTTCTCACATTGTTTATACACATAGGATTTTTCTCCAGTGTGAGCTCTTTCATGTTTCTGAATATCATGGTGAGAATTAAAATCTTTTCCACCTTGTATAGGTATACAAGTATTCACCCTGTGATTTCTTTGCTGGATTTGAACATAATTGGCTGAAGTGACAGCTTTTACATCCTGCTTATATACGAAAGACTTCTCTTCAGCATTACTTCCTTCGGTGCAATCAGAGTAAGATTTTCCACATTGTTTACATCCATAGGGTTTCACTCCAGGATTTGTCTTTGCATGGTTCTGAAACGACTGGACGTCAGTGCAGGATTTCCATTGTCTGTTACAGTTAGATACCTTCTGTTCAAATCCAGGATTCTCATGTGATTTGAGTCCAGTGTTATCTATAATTGGCATGGTTGGTGATGAATAACAAATCATGGGCTTGCTACAGGCAAGGCCTTCACCTGGTTTTGTACCAAGCAGTTTAAAGTGCACATTAGTATCGGGAGTCATAAAAACCATTTCTTCATGTTGATACCATAATTTATATTGACAGCATTTCTCCACCTCTTCACTTCTGTCAAAGAAAAAACCAAAAAGAACAATCACATGTAGAAATGCTTTCATATTAAAAGTTTACAAGGTGGAGACCAGATTTGATGTCCTCACTGAACATCTGATTATAAATTTACTGTACACTCTGGACGATGGCTTGGAAATAGCTTTTGCCAAACCAGTGTCCATTTGGGAGATTGTGACTGACAGGTCTGCAATATATAATACTTACTTTCATTTTGAGGAATTGCTAAATATGTATAGCATATGTTATCTTTCATACCCTTTTTTTTTTTAAAAAATTCTTTTATTGGTACATTTTAGGTATACAACACAATTACATTTCTCATTGGGAACTTGTACCTTTACGTGATGCATCTTGGTTCTTATTTTTTTCCCCATTTCATACCCTTTTTCTTAATGCCCTCCACCTTTCACTGAGCCTCTTCACTCTCTCCAAAATGTCTCCTCTCTTTTTTGTAACATCTTTTTACTCCTTAATTCATATTTTGCATTTTTCATACAAAATATAACATGTGATATTGAAATTTCTGTGTCTGTCTGATTTAACATAACACAGGCTCCAGATACATCCATTTTTGCAAATGACATCATTTCATTCTCCTTTATGGCTGAATACCATTCCGTTATATATATACACCACATTATTTTCAGTGCTGGAGACTGAACCCAGGGTTTTAGCACTGAGCTACATTCTCAGTTATTTATTTTTTATTATGAGAATGAGTCGCATCAATCATTAAGTAGCCCAGGCTGACCATAAATGTATGATCTTCCTACTTCAGCTTTTCAAGAGTCCTAGGATTCCAAGTATACAACAAGCTGTCCAGGCTATTCCATTTTTTACTCATCCATGCATGGGAATCTAGGCTCTTTCCAGAGTTTCACTTTTGTAAGTTGTGCTGCTATAAACTTGGATATGCATGTATGACTGTAATATGATTTCTTTAACTTTGGGGGAATAGATCCAGTAGAAGTATAGCTGGATAAAATGGAATTTCTATTTTTACTTTTTTGAGGAATCTCTGCACACATTTTCACAGATGTTATACAACAGTGACATTCCCAAAAATATTATGGGAAGGTGCCTTCTGCTATTTCAGAACATGAATGGACCAAATGCTTTACAGGATTACTTGAAAACAGCTATTATCAAAACAAAGGCATTCATTTGGATTTTGATTACTTCCCCAAGGTTACCAATTTTGCAAGTACTGAATGTGTATACCACCTTTAAATATATATAGTACTTGCATAATTTGATAAGAAAGTGGCCTTTTGAAAATACACATATTTGTAATTAGATATCCTGTACTTGGCTCTCAGTCTAAAGGCAACTTCTTTTATATACACATATAGTCAATGCCTAAATGTAATTTCATACAACTGTTTTATAATCTTGCACATGGAAAATAACTGTTTATTTTTATACACTGGATAATGTCACTTGTGGCATAATGTCAATACTGTACTCCTCGCATTTCATATATTTGGTTATTTCAAATATATGGTAGATGCTACATATCCAACAAGGATGCATCTTTGGAAGAATTTTGTGAGATTAAAAACATTTGAACAAGACCTGACTTGTGCAGTTTGTGTGGTCTTAATAGTTCTGACCTTTAAGGAACGTTCTTCTTGTGAGTGCAAAGTACCTTAGATTTTTCCTGTAATTTTTATACTCATCTTCAATTTGTTGGTCATCCCACTTTCTTCCTAAAGTATAGAAAAGGAAATATAATGATGAGTCACTACATTACATATTGTTACATACCAGTTAGATTCACGGTATAATGTGATCATACCTGGAAGATTC
Source organism: Heterocephalus glaber (assembly GCF_000247695.1). The sequence continues at coordinate 153,910 of NW_004624865.1, forward strand.
ATCAAAATATTTCCATATTCCTATAAAAGAAACTGCGGTGATAAGCAAGAACCAATGCTGTCTGACTGTGTAAATGAGAACTGATATCCTCCTTACCTATAGAGGCCACATTCCTAAAGTTCTCCCACATCACATCTCTGTGGAGCTCCTTCTGGGATGGATCCAGCAAAGCCCACTCCTCCATGGTGAAGTCCACAGCCACATCCTCAAAGGTCACTGCCTTCTAAATCATCAGAAATATATTTCCAGGAAGAAGAGTGAGACTCACAAAATACTTCAGTGCTACTCATAAAAAGCTGAAATGAGGCTGAGTCCTACAAATGTTTACTTCAAGCCTTGGTCACTAAACACTTATTCTCTATCCACATGTACTTGTCACATAGGAATTTTGATGCTAGATAGGAATTCATCACTAAAGAAACAGGCAAACAGGAATACTGCTTCTCCTGCCCAGTTTTATTTCTGTGCTGTGTCTAAAGAATGAGTCATAGAATGAGTGTACGAGATCAGACTTGGGGTAAAAAGAACTGGGGTAGATAAATATCTAATGACTTTCTCTGATAGATCAAACAAAATATTTCTATTTTCAAAGTTTATTTGGGGAATGGATCCCGTCCTTCTGTGCTTATATTTGGAATGCAAACTTGAAACTGGTTTCCTAGACAAAACTGTAATTAAACACAAAGTAAAATTCATGAAGGGTAACTTAAAATGGTAATTTTAAAAATTAGTTTTTATGGGAGAATGTAACAATGCAATTAGATTAAAGAAGACATGTAGCTCAATGACATGAAATGCTTACCTGTTACAAAGATGTAAAAATTTCTAAGGTGTAATAGAGAAATGTGGAGACAGAGCAACCCAGTGTCTGTGGCTAGGGCTGCACAACCAGTGTTGGGAAGATGCTGGGACTAAGCCACATACAGTGGCCCTAATGTCCAACCCAGGGAAAGCCTCGGGAATGATCAACGAAGTACACCACCTCTAGCTAAATGTTGGGCCTGTGCACCCAGTGCAGGGAGAATCTAAAGACTCACTGACCAAGCACCCTGGCCACAGCTACACACCCACGGGTGCTCCTGGGGTCTTCTCAGCACGTGACAACAGAGGTGGCAACCAATAGACCCACCCAATGGAAGAAAACAGCCAAAAGGAGAGTTTTGCTGAAGGACTGAAGTGTTACCCATAGAGACTGGGTGAGAGAAGCCTTGGGAGACACGTTTGGAGAGGGCAGGGCTAAAAAGGGATCTTCTAGGATCCATTGGGAGGTCTAGGATCAGACCAGGAAATTCACAGGGCCTGTATTCCATTAGGAGAGGCTAGGCCTAGAGGATGAAATCAGAAAGGGTGGTCCTAAAGGGCAGATGGTTAGTCTAATGGTATCTTTGAGCTCTGACACTACTGCTTACATCCAGCACAAAGTAGTGGTCCAAAGTACAATAGGCTAATATACAGATGGTCTCCCTTCAATAAAATCATAGTCCTTTTAGTTCTCTTTAAGGGATGTCCATGAGTGATTCACTGGTTCTGTCAATATCCACTTGTCATCTGATGCCATTGATACTACTGATCCCAATGAATTTACCAAGGTAACATATTTGTGGATAACAACTAGTTTTCTCTCTCTATGCCAATACCTGGATTTCCTAGAGATCAAAACCAAAAAATGGATATACATACACACAGGACCTTGGGGGAAGAAGGTCAACTAAAGACCCCCCAAAGTCTCCCAACTCTCCTCGGGAGCACTTATCAGGAAAGCAAGTATCAGGCAGCAGAACACTACACAAACTTTACAGAAGTGAAAAACCTAGATGAGTTCAAAGACGAAATGAACCAAAAGTACTTCACTCAATATGCCCAAGATACATTCAGGGGAAATTAGTAAAAAACTGGACAAGCTGACCAGAATGGATTAAAACATGAATGACAGATTCAAGAAAGATACAAAATCTTCAAAACGATGACAGGTAGAAGTACCTGAAATAAAAGGGTATCAAATTCATAATTTTCAGAATTGAGCAATGTGAAGACAGATGGAAATTGTGGACAAAATAGTAAACTATGCAGAAATAGTCAAAGGAGCCACAAAGAAAAGAGAGAGGAAAAGAGCATCCAGCAGTTACTAGACAACACCAAAAAGACCAACCAAAGTCAAAGGATGAAAAACACAGGAACCCAGGAAAATGCAGGGGTAGCTATCTTATTTGCAAACAAAGTGAATTTCAAGCCCACACTGATCAGAAAAGACAAGACACTTACATACTCACTAAGGGAAAAATCCAAGAGGAAGTGATAACAATCATAAATACATATGCACCAAATACCAGGACACCAAACTATCAAACAACAAGGAAATCATGAAGATCAGAGCAGAAATTAATGCAACTAAGACTAAGAAAAAAACACAAAGAACGAACAGTTGGTTTTTTAAAAGATTAATTAAAATAGACAAATCCTTAGCCAATCTTATAAAAACAAGGAAAGACCCAAATCCATAAAATTAGGAATGAAAAGGGTGAATTTACAACAGATCCTCCAGAAATCCAGATCTTTGGTACTTGCTTTGAAAACCTGTACTCTAATAAGATGAAAAATGCAGAAGAAACAGATTCATAGATACATACGAGTCACCAAAGCTGAATCAAGAAGACATAATTTTTTTTAATAATCCAATATCAGGCAATGGAACTGAACAAGTAATTAAAAAACTACTAACAAGAAAAGCCAAGGATGACCCTACCAAGGTCCCCAGTCATGCAGAACACACGCCAAATCAGCCCGCTGCAGACAGGCAGGTCTGTGCATGCCCTACCGAGGTCCTGAGTCAGGCGGAAGACGCCTAATCACCCCGCTGCAGACAAGAAGGTGTGCCCATGCCCTACCTAGGTCCTGAGTCACACAGAACACG
>NW_004624865.1:162786-188496 GCF_000247695.1 Heterocephalus glaber
AAAAAAAAAAAAAAAAAGAAAAGCCAAGGCCCTGACAGATTCAGTGCTGAGTTCTACAAGAACTTTAGAAAAAATCTAATTCCACTACTCCTCAAAATTTTAATGAGACTGAAAGGAAAGCAATACTCTCAGTCATTCCTGAAAACAAGCATTACCTTGACAGCAAAACAACTGAAGGATCCAACAAAAAAGAGGAGTATGTACCAATCTCTTTAACAAACATAGATGCAAAAATCTTCAATAAGATACTGGAAAAAAGAATGCAGCCAATCATCAAAAAGATTATACAACATGACCAAGTAGGATTCATCCTTTGGATGCAGGGATGGTTCAACATACACAAATCAATAAACAAATACAGCATGTTTACAGCACCAAGAACAAAAACCACATCATCACCTCAATAGATGTACAAAAAGTGTTAGACAAAGTCCAACACTCACTCATGTTTAAAAACAAGAAACCTCCAGAAACTTGGCTTTTAAGTGGCACTATTCTTTTCAGCAACCACAACTTCTGCCTTCAATTTTTCACACACTTATTTCTAGCCAAAATTCAAGGTTTTTAAATCTTTCAACTCTACTTTCTTTTCCTCATTCTCAATGTGATCTGGTTAAAACCAGCTGGCAGTAAAAATTTTGTGCTGCCTCATAATTTCACTACCTGGTTATTATGTAAAAAAACAAACTTACTCACTTTGTTACCTATGTTTGTGATCACAATAATTACATTCAACTTGGAGAACTGGTATACATACATATCACATCTTAAATATTTTTACTTCCCTTTCCCTTCCCCTCTGCCCCCTTTCACCGATCCCCTTAACTCCATAATGTCTACCTCCAAGTTTCTTACCATCTTTTTTTTATTTTCCTCTTTAAATCATGCATATTTTTACCTTCTCATATAAGAGAAACCACATGAATATTTGAACTTCTGTGTCTAATTTATATCACTTAGCATTATTGGTTTCAAGATGCATCCATTTTCCTATACTTAAATTTATCTTTCTTTAGGACTCAGTAGAACTCCATTGTGTATATACAGCACATTTTATCTGTTGGCCACTTCCTTAAGTTAACTATTAAAATGGTACACCTATAAAGATATGAATATGCAAGGATGTCTGTAATGTTTTTGTCTCTAAAGAGAGGATATCCAGATGAGGTATATCTAGGTCAAATGGAATTTTAAGGATTCTTCATATTGATTTCCATAGTGGTTATACTAAGCTACACTTCCATCAACAATGCAACATGGTTCCTTTTTCCCAAACAGCTTCACCAGCCATTTGGTGTTTTTTATGTTCTTGATGATAGCCATTCTTTTTGGAATAAGACAGAATTTCAGTGTTCTTTTGATTTGCATTTCCCTAATGGCCAAATCTGCTGAGCATTTTTTCATGGATTTATTGGCCATTTGTAATTCTTTGAGAAGTGTTTATTTCAATTGCCTATTTTTTGACTGAGTCTTTTACTTTGGGGGTCTAATTTTTTTATTTATATATTGTAGAGTTTAGTCTTCTATCCAAGAGTAGCTGGCAAAAATTTTTCCCATTTTGTGGGTTGCCTTATCGCTCTGTTGGTTGTTTTCTTTGCTGTGCAGAAGCCTTTTAATTTGTTATAATCTCATTTGTTGATTCTTGGTATTATTTCTTATGCAATTGAGGTTCTGTTCACAAAGTTCTTGCCTTATGACTTTCATCAAGTGCTTTACCTATTTTATCTTTCAGCAGATTCAGTGTTTCTGTTCTTGTATCTAGGTCTCTGATCCATTTTGATTTGATTACAGTACAGAGTATGTAATGATCCATTCTCCTGCTTGTGAATAACCAGTTTTCCTAGCACCATTTGCTAAAAGGACTATCTTTTCTCCAGTATATGTTTTGGCCTCTTTCTTAAGATCTGCCAAATGTTGGTATAAAATATTTTATAAAACTTCCTGTATTTGTTTTTGAGAAACAACAAATCCTCATTATCTTTAGCCATTAAATGTAGGCATTAGAATCAAAATTGTACAAAGAAAACACAGAATTGTATGACAGATGATGTTAGATACAAAAGAGGGGATGAGTTCAGGAAAAGGCTCATTTTAGTAATTTGAGTCAAATTATATAATAGCAAATATACCAGAAGAATGGGGGAAGGAAAGAAGGGAAAAGGGGTTTAAAGAAAAAACTGAAGGAAAAAATGGACATAGAGCTTTTATAAATGAGGAGGGGAGGAAGGGTTGAAGGGAAAGGAGGTGAAGGGGACAAAAAGATTTAATATGTATCATGTCCATGTTTAAATCCCCCATGATGCATGTGATCATTAAGTACTGAAAACACGTACTAATAAAAATAAATAAATGTTTAAAAAAAACAGAAAAATGGTGGATGTGCTTTGTATTTTGGATTGTGGAGCTTGAGGTGCCCCTTGGATAACTACAAGGGAGTTGACACTATGAGCTAATGGCTGGGGAAGAGGTCCAAGGTGGAAAGAAAACAGAAAATGATCAAACTATCATTTACAAGAATTGTAAAATGAGACAAATGGTGAACAGGATACAACATTCAAATAATCTAAATCACAGAGAAAAATGTATAAAGAATCAGCAATGTCATGCCAGAAAATTAAAATAAAAATTTCCAGGTGAAGATCATAGTAGAAGATTCAAGCAAAGCAGATGCCAGAGAAAGGTGTTGGATATGATAGTAATTTAAGTTCCTGGTAAAATTTTGAAAGCCTGAAATAAGGCTAGAGCAAGTAGGTTAAGGGGCAAATGAACAACTGAAATATTTCAGGGGAAATGTATATCTGAACAGTCTGTGTTATAACCTGCAGAGACAAACTGGGAGGAATGGGAGTTACTTATGGACCCACAGTAGATTCTCTGCTCCATACATTTCATGTTTGATGTGTCAAGTGGTGTCCTCTAGAAGCTCTCTAGAACCACACTAGTTTGGCAAATCCAGAAAAATCTTTTTACTCAATTTGTGTTTTTGTACTAGGTAACCAAGAATGCTGTTTATTTCCGGCCTGATAGTGAAGCAATGTCTATGATATTATCTATGTCCTCCATGAGCCCTCTGTTTTATTAGAGTTCATACGCTGTAAAAATTCAGTATGCATTCCTCTTGGGGACACTTCAAGCAATGTAACAAATAGGTCATTTTCAAATGGTAACAGCAAGACCCTAGACCAATTTGCACCAAATTAAGATGACAATAAGGTCTTATAACATGGCTGTATTACTACCAATTTTACCACATTTACATATACAGAGTCTGCCAAAAAATGCACATCAGGAAAAAAAAAACTGGTATAAATATTCTAATACTGAATTTACTGAGACATCACGAGATTAATACAAGCTACCTCTGGCCTCAACAATTACAAGAGGTGCTCAAAGTGGTGATCATGAGCTTCCAGACTTTTATTAGTACAATAAACTGCTGAAGTGTGTACACATTTTTTTGGCGGACTCTGTATTTTTCTGATGTTATGTTTTGTATTTCTTTTTCCAGTTTAATTAATAAATGCTAAGAAAGCTCCTAAATTACAGTGTAAAACAAGCTAAGGAACAAATAAACAACTTACCACAGATGGATTCATTTCTTTGCTCTTGGTGACACACAGAGGACTCTGGAATTACAGGTGAAAGAGAAGGTAAATGGAAAGAGTCTGAGAGAGTTGGTATGTCTTGCTGCTGGAGGGGAGGGAAACAACTAGAAAATAATGTTTCTCTGTGTGGAGAAACAGTCTTATACATGACAACTGAAGATTTTGCTGAAGGAGCATAGCAATTTCTATTAATTGGTAAACGTGAAACAATCCTTAGGTTAATGGAGACATTTATTTGCCACTGGCTTAGTAAAAATAGATGTTATGAAGATACAAAGTTGTAGTGATGGCTCTTTACTGAACTAAAGTATGCCTAAGGAAGACATATCATGTGGTCACTAAAATTTAAAGCATAGAAAATACCTAGCAGGATTATCTTTCTGTCAATGCTAATGTGCCATACAGGGCTCCACACTGGTGTTTCCATTATACCATCTATTGGTTTTGCATGCTTAAATTTCATAGAAATTATGCATCTTGAAACTTAACATTGTTGCCCCAAACTGCTTAGGCCAAATGTACATAATGTGCATTTACTGGTTTCAAAGGAATGGTTCCCAGTCACAAGTCCCTTGATATTCACCTGTTTGTGTACTTTCCTCCTACAATGACTCAGGGCTCTGCCATTTCATTTCCTTGGGCCAAATGGACATTTGAAAATGAGTTAAAACATAGTTTGTAGAAAGTATTTTTCCAATGCAAACTGCCTTCCTGGAATACTGACGTCTTTGAATGGGCCCTGGAGATGAACAGTGGGACATATGTAGCCTAGCCAGGCACCAGCAGAAACCAAACGTAGTGAACTTAGCCTCAAAGAGCCAAGCTCTCAAAGCACAAGATCACTAACCATTCATTTGTAATCCCATATCACAGAGGCAAAAGAATCAAATAGCTCAATCCAGCACAAAATGCTGACTAATAGGATCATAAACACATGATATTTTAAATGCAGTATTTTTTGTGATTTATTATGTATGAAACACTATTGCCAATAATCCTCCAGTATTCAATGTGTTAACATATTGGTGAATAGAAAAGAATTGAATTACGTAATACAACCAAAGGAAATTCATGATCACATATACAAGTTTTCATAAACATCATGTCCTTAAGAGAGGTCCTGTGAATCATGTAAATTACCTGAAAATAATAAAACTATGTTTAACTTTATATTATAAATGTGTTACTTATTTGTGGATATTGTATTGTTTTTATTTACATTTTAATAAATAATTTAGAAGTAAACAGATGATTTAGCCTAATTTTCTCATTTTAAATAATGAAAAAGAGGTCCCCATTAATTTGCTGTAGCATCTATGATCTTCAACAACAGACTATAAGGCCGGGTGAGGAGGTGCACACCTATAATCCCAGCACTTGGGACAATGGGGCAGGAGGATCGCTGCAAGTCTGAGGCCAGCCTGGGCTATATAGTTCAAAAACAGCCTAAAGTACACAGTGAGACCCTGTCTCAAAAACCATAAAAATGAGAACAGATTATAGAAACCCTGTGTGTAAAACAGGGTTAACTGAAAACAATAAAATGTCCCTCAATGAGCTTAACAACAGATTTGTTAAGACATAAGTTATCACAACTATTTTATAGCAAAGATGATCTCTATGCCCAGTTTAAAGGGAGCAGCTCCTCAAGGAATGCCATATACCTCACACGCAAAGGATGCTGCTGCTAAGGAAAGAATCACAGTTTATTCATTATTTGATAACAGTGAACAAGCTGCTTGTTAAGTTCCTGCAGTCACTGATTTTAAAAGAGGCAGCAATACTTCAACTGCAATTTCCAGCAGATAAGCACAGCTTTGAGAGCTACCACTTAGTGTTGGCTACAGTTACATAAGTAATACAAACTTCATAACACAGATTTAAATTGCAAGAAAGCCTCATTTTCTATTGCTGCCAAAAGAAGTCATCTAAAATTAATTGTGTTAAAATAATAGGAACATTTTCTCTCCCAATTCTGGATGACCTATTTCCAATATCACTGACACTGAACTAACATCCAAGTGTTAGCAGGCCACAACCCTCCACAGTTTCTAGGAAAGAACTGGTCTAGCCTCTAGTGGTGGCTGAAAATCACTGGGCTGTGCTCACAAATGTTTCTCTTCTCTGTATTGATGGAGCCCTCCAACTAGTAAGACATCCAAGACTCTGTCACATTGAAGATGATAGTACTCTATCAGAGAGCTACCTTCAAACTCCCCAGGATCTGGACCCCACAGCATAAGAAATGTTGGATCCTCCAATAAGTTTGTCCTCCCACACGTGGTTTTGCAGGATTGAAAAAGAGCAAGACAATGAGAGGGCATTTCACCTACAGCCCGGAGCATGGGATGAAAGACCCACAAGAGTGAGATGGCAAAGAACACAAGACACTCCTCTCTCTGAAAAGAGAACATTTGGAGATTACCAAACTAAGATGAGCTCATTGGAAAGACAATCCAAATGAAGAGTATAGGAAAAAGCCATGTTCAGACAGAGGCCCCTACCTGTTTTACTACAGCCATGGATGTTTTCCCAGCTCCATGGAGCCATGGATCGTCTCAATTAAAGCTTTCTTCATTCTCTGCAAGTTCCTGGACTCGATCCACATGCGAGGCAATGTATATATTCACATCTCTGGGTTATACACACATATCAATTATCTCTGCGTGTGTGACAGTGGGTGTCACTGCCTCCTCTCCAAGACCCTGGCCTGCAATTTTCTGTAGTTGGATTTCTTGGAAATTGACTTTCATCAGTCTGGCTCCATGCTCCCTCCCATGTGGTTTTAAAGCTGGGATGATTATGAAATTCATCTGATTTGATCAGAGTACTATCCACTAAAAATAATGACCTTATCTTTCTGGATCCAGAAACTAACTTCTCACTGCTATCTTTATGCAGATCAAGTATGTGTGCATGGTGCTCCACAAAGCAACTCAGCACCTAGACTGGTGATGGCACCGTGTTATAGCTCTCGCATCTGGACCATGATCCAGGTGGGAAACATGGTAGAAATTCTGTTTGGAAGTGATTCACTGAGTATCTGGAGCAGCCTAATTGCAGCTGGGCTTGGAAATGTCAGGATGGAATAGAATGTTTAACATCATGATTTCAACTCTTAACGTGGACCCAGCCCACAGCAGGAGACGTGTCTTCTGGAGGCAAATTAGCAGTTTTCCCCAGCACCAAAAGGGGTGGTAAAATAATCCCTTGTGAAAGATAATGCCAGACATTCATCAAACTGGTAAAGAGAGACTTTAATCAGGAATATACTGATTAATGTAATGTAAATGCAGCTTCAATTTGTGGAGGTGAGAATTTTAAAAATAGTACATAAGACAAAAGTCAGCTCTTTTTCCAGTGAAGAGGAAAAACTGAGTGTGGAGATAAGATGTGCAGATGAAGAGTCCAAGAATCAAAAAGTGAGAAAGCGGACCAGACACTGAATGGGGATTTCTGAATGCAGCTGCAATTACCAGAGCCCTGGTGCTTCATGCAATGAATAGGTGAGTGGTGAAGGCAGGAGGGAGCAGGGGTTTACTTTTTCAGAAGTGAGCCATTAATTGGGCTATAATGAATGAGATGCAAGAGCGAGTTCTGGAATGAAGAGAGCAAAAGGCCCTGCATAGGTAAAGTGAACACTCTGTGTTGGACATCTGAATTGGTCCTTGATGCCCCTGAACACTCAGGTACCTCAGTTTCCTGTCAGTCATCTCGTCATCAAGTTTTATTTATGGCAGCTCCACTCCCACCAACTCTAATTGAATAAATATACAGATAAAGTTGTGCTAAGATCTGTATTCCAGACCTGGGCCATGGAGTGGTGATCCAACTACTTACAGAATACACTAGAGAACATCAAACACAGTCACACACAGGCACCATAAGAAAGTGTCTCCTTAAGACCAGCACTTTCCATTCTGCTAAGGAGATATGTGTGGTGAATCAGGATGAATGAGCTACAAGTGGAAGACATTTCATAATAAGGTGACTAAGAGTAAATGATTTCAGTTGGTCTTGGGATTTAAACCAGGGTAAGAAATACATTCAATATGATAACATAGTACACACCTTTGAAGAATGACAACAAAACTTAAATAAAACACTTCTATATAGTTTGATGCTCTATGATGTATTTTTTTTGGTACTGGGGATTGAACTGAGGACCCTGTGCTTGCGAGGCAGAAGTCAGCACCACTGAGCTAAATCCCTGGCCCTCTATGGTGTATTTTATATCATGTTCTATTTCTATTATAAGAAAATTCATTGAACTTAGAATTAACAGCATGAAATTTTAAAATTACTGAGTTAGAACAACCTATTTAATGGTCAAGCAATGCCTCTTCTATCTTTACCTGCCACAGTATTTGATGGTGACCCAAGTCAGATCATGCCCTCACTGAGTGGTGATGGGCAATATGGCATTTTCCTCTGGGGTCATTTCTCATTTGAGTATCTCATCCTTTGCTTTCCAAACAGACACCCTGAGTCTTATGGCAGAGATTATTCTTGCTGTCCTGAAAATGACTCTTCCATTGTGCAACAAATTTCTATTTGACTTAGCCAATGTTGGTAGGCTAAATGGATTCCAGTCTGAAAAATAAAGTTTGGTCCCTATACCTTAACATTCAAAACATCCATAGACTTAAAGCAAGAAGGAATTGTAGAGAAAAAGTTTTGTACTTTATTAGGAAAATGTTCTCACATTTTAGAAACAATAAATTCTGAAGAAAAAAAATGTAATACATTTTAGAACTGGAAATTTCTAGTCATAAAGCAATATTACAAGGAGTGGGATTATAGTGCAGAATATATGAAATACTACATATTTCTGAGAAAAAAACCCCTGACATCCACAGAAAAAAATTGCAGCTAAGAGAATTCAACTAGCATGTCACAAAGATAGAGACAGTCAGATAACAAAATAAATACATTAACATGAGCACTTGCCTACTATGTGTGTGGCCCTGGGATGGGTCCCAGCAGCAACAAATATATGAATGTGTGCACAAATCAGTACCACTATAAAGATGTGAACATTAAAACCAACAGATACTACTGGATGATCACCAGAAAGAGCAATAAAACAATACAACAGACAGGCAACCACAAAGATTCGTAGTGACTGGAACTATCGAATGCTGCTCATGTCAGTAAGAACTGGCAGAGCCACTTTAGAAGACAGTTTGGTAGTAACTTCTTATGTATGGCCTATGAACCATCAATTCTGCCAGGCAGAAGAGAAATATACCAAAGATCCTACAAGAGTCGGCTAACAGTACTAGATGGGACAGAAACCCAGTGATTACCACTCCAAACAATGGCCCAGACACTGAAAAAGAGGGTGTCTGGAGGTTTTCTGGAGCATCCATAATGTTCTGTCTTTTGGTCTAGTAATTATATGGTGTGTTCCTTATGTGATAATTTATTGACCCATATGATTTTGAGGTCTGCCCTGCTGCTCACTTGCTGGATAAAATAATAAATATATTTATTAAACAAAATGTGGCAGGGAGGAGCAGATGGGATCATTAGAGCATACTAGGGAATACACTGGTTAATGGGTATGTTAATTATACCGACTATCATGCTGGCTTCACATGGTGTGTGCATATACCAAAAGAAACTGTGTATTTCTTAAATATATGTAAATTACTATATGTCAATTATTCCACAATAAATTGGTAAAAAAAAAAAAAAAAGTAGTACACATGTGAGCCTGAGGCTGAAAAGGAAGCATAGTCCAAACAGGTAAAAAGAAGAGGCTAAGAATCCATTAGCTAATCATTAGTCTCAATGATTTAGAAAAGGGAAATTTTATACAAGGAGAGTAAAGAGAATTCTTAGTAAAGGAGCATAATTTAACTGTAATGAAAATGAACATATCATGGAGAGTAGCAATAATGCCAAAAGTTGTTGGTTTTGTTTGTTGGTTTGTTTTTTTTTTGCGATACCAGGGATCGAACTCAGGACCTGGCGCTTGCAAGGCAGGCGCAGTGCTAATGAGCTAAATATCCGGCCCTTAATGTTGGTTTTTAAAAGAAATACTAATTAAACTGAAAGAGTTCTGGTAAATTTGAAAATGGAGCATTATGTATGAATCATGTATTTTATACTTGTAACATATGCATACATACAATCATGGCTCATTTAACAAGGGGGATACACTCTGGGAAAGACATGGCTAGATGTGCAAACATCACAGTGTGTAGTTACACAAATTTAGAGGGCACAACGTAGGGAATATTGTTCCCACTGTTGTATAAGAAATCCATCACTAACCAAAATGTGCTATGCAGCACGTGACTCTGTCATAAATCAGTGTAAACCTGGCAAAGAGATAAATAAAGCTGTTGAACTTAAAAAAAAAAAAGTAAGAAAGCTCTTTCCTTTTAGACACACATAAAGGACAATGACTGCACTACAGGATTAGAAAAAACTCCCTTCTGAAAAAAAGCTGCTAGGAAAACAGGGCATCTTTGTGGCAAATAATGTTTGCATATCCTTTCCTCGTATCAAATAATTAAATCATTTTCAATGATGATCCATACCTAAATAAAGAATCAAATTGTAAGACATTCAGATTACTTTAGAAAAGGAAATTATTCTTTGAAAGATTAAACAATATTAAAAATAAAATATTCACAAATTTGACTACATTAATGTACAAACTCTATTCAGCAAATTAAACCATTAAATAGTACAAAGAGAAGTGACATAGTGGGAAAAACTATTTGCCTCACATATGACTGAACAGTTTAAATAAGATAAAGACAGAAGTTCTAGAAGAAAAGCAGGCAAGAAACTTGAACAGTCAGATTATATGTATAAGAAATTTCAAATGTTCAGTGATCACCAAAGAGTTCAGTCAGAGAAACATAAAATAAAATCAGATTAGATAGACAAACTATTGATAAAGACAAGGAACAACTGAACTTTGACAAACTGAACATGCCGCGTGAGTTGTTATTATCCATTTGGAAAACAGTTTAGCCAATATTCGACACCTTAGATACAGATATATAGAAATCAGTGCACATGGGTACCACGATAGCATCTGAGGACACAATACTGTTGGTGCAAACAAGTGAAATCCAGGGAAGAGTGCAAGACAAGGCACATGCAGGAAGAAATACATAAAAATGTGTTGGGTACATTCTCTGGACCAGTCACCTTCTAGGTCTTACATGTCCAGCTTAACAAGTAGTATAAAACACCAAATGAATTCTATACAGATGTGACTTGCACGTGATATTACATACATATATATTTCTAAAAGAAAACAGAATGTATAAAAAATAAAAATTTGCAAAAGCTCATAGAGAAACTTGATTTCACATATTATGAATTAGATAATAAAACTAACTTCAAAACTGACCATTTTCCCCCAAATTAATCTATATTACCCCACCAAAAATTCAACAGGCTGAAGGAGGGACATACAATATTTAACAGGATATTTCTACAGAACAATAACATATTATGTCCTTGTAAAAATCTGTACCTCTTTAAAACATTTATATACTTTGTTTAAAAAGTAAAATACATAAAAAGAAAATCATATAGGGATGTGTGACATTGTAAATGTGTACTTGAGAATAATATGTAAAAATAAAAATCAGAATATTTTCCTGTTAATGAATGTTTAGTCTATTGGATACCAGTACTAAGTAAATGCTTTTCTTTTTTTTTTGGTACTGGGGATCGAACTCGGGCCCTGGTGCTTAGGGTTCAATCCCCGATACCAATAAGTTAGAGTTCAATCCCCGATACCAATAAAAAAACACACACACACACAAAAAAACAACGGAAATTAGCCAAGAAACTCCTGAATTAAAAAAATAGGGACAGCTGTCATTATGAAACTTTAATAATGCAATACTAAAGACCATACCAATAATATCCACAGATAAATCCATATAAGTGTAATAACTGTCTTATTCCAAGCACCAGAAAGCCCTATATAAATCCAACCACTTCAAGGACAGCATTAAATAAATGGATTAATACAATCAAAATGCAGAGTTTGGGGCTGGGGACATAGCTTGGTGGTAAAGTGTTTGTCCAAAACGTACAAGGCTCTGGGTTCCATCCTCACCAACAAAAATAAAGGTAGGTGGCTAGTATTTAAGGAATTTGCTGCCAAATTCAGGAGGCTCTTAAATGGTACGGGCAAGGGTCAGAGGAAAACGGGGGACGAGGATCCTCGTGAACTACAGGTCCTGGAACACCAACTCCACACAGAGTTAGGGTCATCCGGGGGATCCCGAAGCTCACAACGTGGGTTGCAGTGCAGTGCTACTCAGAGAGGGATGCAGGTAGGATCTGGAGTCTTGCAGGAACAGGACAAGACACCCAGGGTCCCTGCATTGGCCCAGCCCCCACCACACAGCCAGAAGGGACCAAGGGCCCAGATGCCCACATAGACAAGCATGAAGTCACTCACGGCACAGGGACAGTATGGGGAGTCATGGTTGTTTTACCATTGTTTCTTTAAGGCTACCCTGCAGCTAAGGGATAGGTCTGAAGCAGAACATTAACTCTGGACCTTGCAAGCTACAAGAATATGCAAATGTCACTAGATGATCTAACCACTTGTCATATCTTAAACACACCATTTTCAGGCTCACAGGCTTAAATATCGCATGGTTTGTCTCATACAAGCTCCAAAATTTTATATATGTATGTATGTGTGTATGTATGAAAGAGAGACAGAGAGAAAGAGAGAAGGAGGAGGAGGGGAGAGGGAAAAGAGATAGAGAAGGCAAAATAAAACAGAAGATAAATAGGAAGTACGGAGATCTTTTTCAAATGAATGAGGGAACAAGACATGGAGGTTGAGAGGAGAGAAGAGAGGGAAAGGGGATAGTTTAAAAAAAAGAAAGCGAGGGATAATATGAAAACAGTTTTTGCAAATGCGAAGGCGACCGAGAGTTGGAAGGAGCAGGGAGGGAGCGGAGGGGACAAAAAATTTTAGAAGTTGTATTATAAATGCAACCATTATGAACTGCAAACACGCACTGATAAAAACATCATTCCTTTCCCTACTTTATATAACGTCAAAGTCCCTTTTAGGTGCAAAATACATACTATATACATGCACATCCGACTCCCTTGGTCACTGACGCTAGCTAGCCGTAGCACTCGCTAGTGAGCTCTGCCGAGGGACTGCTGTTTAACAGACAGGAGCAGCAAGCTTCGCGTCAGAGACCCCAAGCTGCTCCCCAGACCCGCGGCGGTCCCGGAGCTGGGCGGATGGACCCGCCGGGCGGGCGGCAACCCTGGCCGGGTCCCCGCTTCCAAGCTCCGCCCGGCGCCCGCTCGGGGACGCGCAAACGCGCAGCGGGATGGACCAGCGCCTCCCTGCCCCGTCCCCGACACGCGCCAAACTCCTCACCCTGGCGGCGGCTCAGGACCCCGCCGCGACCCAACGTCCTGGGCTCCCACAGCCCAGCCGGCCCTGCCAGGCCCCGCCCCGCGAGTCAGATGACCGCGCCCGGGACGGGAGTCGAGAGCCCGAGGGAGCACGGAGGCCCGCCCCTTCCGCTCTGACTGAGCGCCTGATTGGACAGCTCTCTGCCTCTGATTGGACAAGATTTCAGGTCCTAGCCCCTCAGGTCCTGAATGACGGGAAATGGCGCCGGAGCGCTGGTTCTTAGTTCTAGTTATTTTCTTTTTAAATCTTGGTGGGGTTGGACTCCAGGCCCCTAGGCGGAGCCTATTTTTAAAGTAAAACTTCCTCCGTAGGAGAGGATGTAACCTGCCCGGGGAACGGGGATTGCATCTTTATAGGTCATGTCGGAGCACTCTGGGATGCTGAAGCCAGAAGATCCCAAGTTCACGCCCAGTCTGGAAAGCCTAGGAAGACGCTGTCTCAAAGGAAAAAAAATGCAATACGGAGAGCTGGAGATGTGGCTCAGTGCTGCATCTACTTAATCCCCAATACCGCAAAAATAAGTCACACCAGTGTATTAATTATATGTATGTGTGTATTATTCACAAATAGCATATAGTAATTATTATCTTTAAATTTCACTGAACTTTTCTGATTTCTGGCCTTGGGAGAAGGGAGCTGGGTATTTGAAATAGGAAGCAATCTCATAAGGCAGCAATGTCTGATACAAATAAACTGAGGGAAAGTATAATTTTTAACTTTTTAGTATTCACATTTTAAAAAGTTAAGAAGCCAGGAATGGTAGCACGTGTCTGTAATCCCAGCACTGTGAGAGGCAGAGGGAGGAAAATCACAAGTTGAAGTTCAGCCTGGGAAACTTAGTGACTTAGTGGAGGTCTTGTATTCAACCCCCCCCCCCCAGAAAAATTGAGTCAGGTGAAAGTGATTATCATAACACCCTGAACGCGCCCTATCTCGTATGTAATAACAATCCAGTATATCCAAAATATAACCATCGTAACTTATGGTCAATATAAAGTCATTACAAGTGTGTGTATTGTGCTACTACAGCTTCAAAAAAAAGAAAGCCTCCAGCAAATCTGCACAGAACAGTCTCATTAGAACTTGGAGAGTTTTGACTCCCCTGACCAGAGTGAAGGAAAGGCCCAAACCCTCCCTTTATGCCACAGATGAGGGAATGCAAGTCCTTACCAATTTTCCCCCTCAGATCCAAGGAGGATAAAGAGAAGCCAAGAAAGTAGGGAGACCCATTGGGAGGTGATCCACCCAGAAATGCACAGAGGTAAAACACTGCTTCCCACATCTTGCTGGGCACAGGCCACCCCCCTCCCAGAGCTCAAGCAGTTACACGAAGATGGGACCCAGGAGGCAGGTGCTCCACATCTTCCCACCTGTTCACAGCCTTGGCTCCTGATCTGAAAGTAAACTTCTTCCATGTGTTGGCCTTGGACCCAATGGTCAGGCTGTGAATGCTTGCTTTCTCCTGTGTGAGTTTAAGTACCAATCATACGTATACTTGTCTATATGTATTTCTGTATGAATGAACACCATCTAATACAGAGATCCAACTTTACATTGAAGAAGAAGGAATTTAGTAATGGGGGCACTGACTTTAAATAACTATCCATCAATATGACATTGAATCCTGGTCCCTTTCCAATTATGGGGGTCTTAGTTTTCTGTCACTGGATAATAAGCATGACAGGATTTATTTTTCTATATTTTGGTACTGGGGATCGAACTCGGGACCTTGCACTTGTGAGGCAGGTGCTGAAACCACTGAGCTAAATCCCTGGCCCCATGACAAGATTTATTAACTCATTGTCTGAGTTATTTTTCTTGTTACTGAGATAAAATATCTGAGACTGAAAGTTAAAAGAGGAAATATTTATTTAGCTCAGTTTGTAGAGGTTTCAGTCCACTATCGGCTGGCTCCAAGGCACAGTGGCATGACAGACAGGCATCACAGAGGAGAAAGAGTTCATGGTGGGCAGAAGGTAGCAAAGCAACAAGGGATGACCACAGCTTTTTCTATCCCTTATATCTTATCCAGGCTACTTAGGGCAAGGAGCACTCACACCTTTAATCCCAGTGTCCTTGAGCCTAGCATTGCACTATGAATCAAACCCAGTGTCACACACTAGATCCAGCCATCTCTGAAAAAGTTCTACCTATGACTGCATGAGACTTTAGAGAGAATCTTGACACAGGCCATAACACTCATGAATGAGTTGATCAGCAATTCAGGCTGGGCTCAGCTGGGCTCCTTCTTGTGGATGTGGTTAGCTGATGTTGGGCAAGGAGCCCACCTTCAGAGGGTGAGCTGCCTGTCAATCCCAGAAAGGCTGTGTTTTGGTTTTTCTTCTGACATTTTTCAAATCCCATTATTTCTTCTATTTAATTTGGGTTTGCATTGTTCTTCTTTTTTCTAGGCCCTTGAGATGTATCATCAGGCTATTTACTGGTGATTGCTCTATTTCTTTTTTCTCTATTTCTTTAATGTATGATGTGGTCACTGGTATAAACTTTCCTCTTAGCACTGCTTTCCTTATGTCCCACAAATTCTGTTATGTTGTATTTTCATCATTTGATTCTAGAAAAATTTTAATTTCTTCTCCAGTTTTAAATAATCTATTATTTGCGATACTAGGAGTTGAACTCAGGGTCTAATGTGTGCTAGGCAAGCACTTTAATACTGAGCTACATTGTCAGCCCCAATTCCTTTGTGTTTATTTATTTATTTATTTATTTGGTACCGGGGATTGAACTTGGGACCTTGCACTTGCGAGGCAGGAGGTGGAACCACTGACCTAAATCCTCAGCTCCTTTGTATTTATTGAGACATGATTTATGACAAAAAAATTTGGTCTATTTTTGGGAAAAAATTCTGTGAGTTACTGCAAAGAATATATATTCAAATGTTGTTGGATGAAACACTTTGTAGATATCTTTTAAGCCCATTTTTTCTATGGTGTGGTTTACCGCTGATATTTCTTTGTTGATCTGTTTGTCTAGTTGGCCTATCTACTGTTGAGAATGGTGTATTTACGTCTCCTGCTCTGATTGTATTGATGTCTTTGTGTTCTTTTATGTCAAATAGGTTTTGTTTTATAAAGTTAAGTTGCCAACATTTCATGTTTTATAAAGTTAAGTTGCCAACATTTCAAATATACAATTGTTATATTTTCCCAATGTATTGTTTATTTTATCAATATATGGTGGCCTTCTTTTTCTCTTCTGATAATTTTTTATTTGAAGTCAATTTGTCAGAAATTATAATAGCTATTCCTACTCGGTGTCAGACTCTGGCTCCATGAAATATCATTTTCCAACCTTTCATTTTCAGTCAGTATCTTTCTCTGTGGATGAGATAAGTCTCTTGCCAGCAACTGATAGTTGGGTTTTGTTTTTCCATCCAGTCTGCTAGTCTGTATCTTTTGATTGGAGAATTAAGACCATTACACTGAGCATAACTATTAAAAGGTATATGATTCCTGTCATTATATTATTTTTCCCATGCTTGATTCTTCTTACTACATTACCAGTTGGAAGTACTCTTTCCTTTGGGCTCTTTGATATTAGCCTCCACATTTCTGTTAAGGATTCACTTATGTATTTTCAGGAATGCTGGTTTGGGTGCTATGTATTTCTTTCGATTTGATTTATCATGGAAGGTCTTTACTTCTCCATCAGTTTTGAAGGATCACTTTTCAGGATTTAGTAATCTGGGTTGACAATTATTATCTTTTTGGGCTTGGAAATTTTCATTTCAAGTTCTCCTAACCTTTCAGGTTTTGTTGAGAAATGCACTGTTATTCTGATAAGTTTGCCTTTATAAGTTACTTGGAAATTTTCACAAATAGCATTTAGTATTCTGTCTTTGTTATGCAAAGAGATTTGCAGGGATTTTGACTATTATGTGTTGTGGAGAAGTTCGTTTATGGTTTTATGTATTAGGTGTTCTAAATGCCTTTTTTATCTAGATGTTTATCTTAAACCCCAGACTTGGAAAGTTTTCTGCAATAATTTGGGTGAATAAGTTTACTATACCATCAGATTCTAATACAAACCCATCTTGAATTCCAATTATCCTTAGGTTACTTCTTTTGGAGTCATCTAAGATGTCTCAGATCATCTTGGTGTCATTTTTTTCAGAATTGCTGAGTTGATGATTATTGTGATTTATATCTAGACATCCGCCCAAGAGCCTCATGTACTCATAGGTGGGACTTTTGGAAGGTGATTATGTTATAGGGATTAGAGAAGATTTGTTAGGAGATGGGGCCTGATCAGAAAAAGGGGGTCATTGGGGGTGTGGCCTGGAAGAAGTTATTTCCCTCCAGCCTCCCTTAAAATTCTCTTTACTTCCCCACCATCAGACTGTGAGCAGCAGTCCTCAGCTCTCTTCAGCTGTCCTGCACCATGTTCCTCGGCCATGAGGTCCTGCCTTGGAGGCACTGAACTATGGATTGAGACCTATACAAACTTCGAGCCAAAATAAACAACTCCTTTAATTTTTGGGTGTTAGGTCCTACACGACTACAGTGTGTCTCCCCAAGGAGATAGTGACTGAGACAGTGACCTACTATATTGACCTTGTCCTCATGTCCAGATATTCTATCTTCTGACTGACCATGCCTACTACCAAAACTTTCATTGCATTTTAAAAAATTTCTGGGCTTTCTGTTTGATTTCTTTTCAAAACCTCAGTTCTTACTAAAGTGATCATTTATACCCTACATTGTCTTTCTTAATTCACTTGTTTTACTTGCATCTTCTTTAAGTTCATTTATCATTTTATTAATCAGATCATTCAGCTGCTTATATATTTCTTTTTAAGTTCATTAAACATCTTAACAATTGCCTCATTCATCTGCTTATGTGTCTCTTATTTATCTTTTCAAACATTTTAAGTATTTGTTTTTTATCTTCTTTATCTGAACATTCCTCCCCTTCAGTGCCTGTGAGATACATTTTTGGGGAGATATGAATTTTTGAGGCATTTTGTTGCCTTGTTTTCTCATGATTCTCTTGTTTTGTGTTGAAGGTTTTACATACTTAGGATAGAGATCTCTGCCCCTATTGTGTAGATCTATCTCTTTAGTAAGTAGATTTCTCCCCTGGCTTGGACATGATTTAGTGTACGGTCACCTACTTAACCTATTCCGTGTATTAGGATCAGCCCCTACTACTGCACTGAAGGAGAGAACAGCTATGGGTCACATCAGCATTTATAGAATGAACCATATATCAACATATAATTTAAAACTTGTTTTAAAAGTTCATAACTATTTCAATAACCCAGGAAGACAATGAATTAATACTGATGAAGAGTAGGCTGGGATGTATAGGAAGGAAAACAGAAGAAAAAAAGAAAACAATTGAGAAGTAAAGAAAAAAAGACACAACTGAGAAAGTAAGAAGAAAAGACAGGGCTTTGGAGATATGATTTATATACCCAGAATGGAGGGAAGGGGTCAGGAGGCTTGAGAGGTTATTTGCAGGAATGGGAAAAAGGAAGAAGAGGGAGGGAATTATAATTGGGAAGTGAGAGAATCTTTTTTTGTTGTTGTTGCGGTTGTTCATTTGCCGTTTATTGTTCTGCACATACACCCATGAGCACCAGGTGGCGATGTGCTCTCACAGAGAGAGAGAATCTTTAAGGAAATTTGAACCAATTAGAATGCTAAGCAGGAACCTAATGTTCAAAGACTGTACCCACAACCTTGGGTGAGGTAAATCTCACAGGTCAATAAATGAAAGGACTAAGTAACACTTATTTGCAGTTGTACACGCACATACACATTACCTATATATTCTAAGAGAACAGGAAAACAAGAAAGAAAGGAAAGGATAAATATAAGTTGTGTTAACAGTATTTGTGTTCCAGGAAAGCAGGGGCAGGGAGGAGGGATTTGAGAGGGTGTGAGGGTTAGTAGGGAAAGAGGAGAGCGAGGGAACTTAAATGGCTGTGGTTGAGGGTATTGGGAAGTCAAGGCCGATTTATGATCAAACCAAAACACTAATTTAAATAACCCCAAGAAGCAACACTTGGCAAGGGAGAAGCTAATGTGACTTATTAAGATGCTATAGTGGTAAAAGCAATAACACACACACACACACAATCTTATCAGCACTTATCTCCCTCCCTCCCAGCTCTTTCAAAATGCAATCCCGAGATGAAAAAGAAAGAAGAGAAAAGGATGAAAAACCTACCCAGTCCGGTTTGTACTAAAGTCTGAATTCAGCCACAATGCTCCTTCACCTTAGTTCAAATATGGGCCAGCCACGTAGCTCGTGCAGGGAGCTGAGCCCCGTGTCTCTGTTTGTGGCTGGGATGTTGGGTAGGCTGAATAGCGCTTCAGTTCATTCCCTGCAACTAATGGACTTGTACACTTCTGTTTCTGGGAGTGAAGTGGCCTTTGAAGCAGCTTCTCATGCCCTTTGCAGGCACAACTGCTAAATTTCAACCCACACTCCTGTGAGCATAGCTAGTATTGATTGAGCACCTTCAAGTGGTTGGAGGGAGGGTTAGGCACAACAGGACGACTCCCCTAACAGTCTACTGCTGCTCCCTCCAGGAATTTCCGTAGGCTCAGATCCTTCATTCCGTAATATCCCCAAGCCACTCCCATCTGCTGCTAGACTGAAGCTGCCACTCCTCCACACTGCCTGTCTGCTCGACTTCATCCTTCCACACCACTCTGTCGGTGCCTCACTGCGCCTCTTCAGCTGTCTGGGATATGCTGCTCAGGTGGCTTCATCACCCACGGTTGTTCTGTTTCATACCTTAGAGGTTTCTGGAGCTGCCAGCTTCCTGCCCCTTGCTTCTCCTCCTCCTCTCCACTCTTCCTTCTCCTTCTGTCTCTTCTTCTGTACGTGGTTCCAATACACAACGAATACACTGATTTTGAGGAATAGCTGCGGTACATATCACATCTTAGTCATCTCGCTTCCCCTCCCCTCCCTCCATCTTTCTATTCCTTCCCAATTGCAAAGGATCTATCTCCTAACTCATATTATTTATCTTTAATTTTGTTCTTTAAATTATTTATATTTCAGGTTTTACATAAAAGAGAAACCATCCAACATATAAGGTTCTGTGTCTGATTTATTTCATTTAACTTTACGGTCTCAAGATCCACCCATTTTCCTCCAATGGCCCAAAGTTATCTTTCTTTATTGCTGAGTAGTACTCCATCATGTATGTATACCACATTTTCTTCAACCATTCATTGTTGATGGACATAGAGGCTGCTTCCAAGATTTAGAAATTCTGAGTTGTGCTGCTATAAACATGGGTGTGCATGTGTTACTGTAAAATAATGTCTTTTACTCTTTTGAGAAGATACCTAGAAGGGGAATAGGCAGGTTGAATGGAATTTAGCTTTTTGAGGAAGCGGAGCCCTCTTCTTTGGAAATGTTTAAATCTCTTGTCTAACTTTCCAGTTCCTTTATTTTGGTATCTGACATGCTTTCCAGAGAATTGGTTGGTTGAAATGGGAATGTAGGGTGGAGTACAATGTTTTAAGAAAACCTACAGCCCCTGAGCTTCTTCCATGAGGTTTCTTTTCTCCTTCTCTCCCTCAGTCTATGTCCTAATGCCTAGAATGCAGGGACTCTTCTTGTGGTGCCATGGTGTACAGGGAACTGTTTGCTGTTTTTCTAGCCATGGGAAATGAGGGAAGGGAATGAAAGCTTTTGTTTCTTTCTAGTGGCTTGTGTTCACTCTGTGGGTCCATGCATTTGTTTGCTGTGTATTTTGCTGCCCTTTTTGTAAGTTAGTCTGGTCCACGCTTACTGTGGTTTGTAAATGGCTTTTTCTTGGTTTGTGTTTTGGTTGGGAGCACCTCCACATTACCTTGCCACATGGCCAGTCACCATCTAGTCTTATTGCGTGGCGGTGCACAATTTTTATGTATGTGTGCATGAGTCACTGGCTGCCACCATTTTTTTCTGCATCTTATGTTTTTCCTTTTTGTAGCCCCAGGGGCATCACAGCAAATTTTTAGAAAAGGCACATTATAGGAGTGTATAATGCCCACGTTTATTTTTTAGGACTATTTCTTTGATGAATTATTAATTTTAATTTTATGAATTTTATTACATTAAACAAAGAAAATAAAACATTAAATAAAATATTAACAGGAAAATAAAATATCAATAAAATAATATATTACATTTTAATATGTAATGAGTATAGAATAAACATCAACATTTTCTTTTTTTATAAAAAAAAGACTATTGAGGGCAAGAGAATGCAAACAATATAAAAATTAAAAGCTTATCTAGCATTTAATTAACTTTCCTTTCTCTGCTTGTCCAATGAGAGTTGGACGTTATTTGTACATTTTCTAAGGGTCCTGATCTGCTCATGAAATCTTTATACACGGAGAAACTGAGGGGCAGATTCCATAAGTGGCCCTTTGGGAGAATTCACATCAGGGCAGGAGTAAATGCTCAAGTCTGCCTGCTTCTTTCCCTTCTGCTTCATGTGCACTACAAAATAATCATTGCACACAATGGTGAGGCCCGCGATTAGTGAAAAGCAGCTCTGGAAGCCCACTGTGCCATCTCGGCACTGGTCCAGGTCCTTCATGATTTTGTCCACAGCCAGAGGATCTTTTTGATTTTCCAAAAACTCAGGAAACTCCTTTTCCATGAGTACTCGCAGGTCCTTCTTCTTTAAGTAGCCTTTGTCCCTAGCAAATTTGTGGAATGAAAGCATCATGGTTTCCATGGTGTGTTCCATTTGGGATGGCATTTTGGTAAAGTCTGTCGAAACCTGGGCACACAGGCTGTGGACAGCGAGGTTCGGAGGGCAGGCAGCTGCATCAACATTTTCAGTATCAATGTTTACCTGCTTATAAAGTCGAAAAAATAACAGAAGAAATAAATTCTTATGTGAATCACAATGAAAATACAAACAAAACTTTACCACGGAAATAATCTTTGCTTCAATTATCACACCTAAGGCAGAATTCACTCATGAAAATAGTATGTTCCACAGACAAGCATCACTTACCCTGACAGCATGTGTATTGCTTTCTTGTCGTCTTGTTCTTCCTGTTTTCTTAGGACGTTCTTTTGTTGCTTCACCTGTCTGTTCACCAATCTGCTCCAGAATTCTGTTGAGGAGTTCTTTGGCAGATGCATACTGTTCTTTCTCTGTTGTAATTGATCATTTATCAATTCCAGTCGCAATTCTCTAATAAAATTTCTCCATGATATTTTGTGCTTGGTATTTTCTTTGTAAACTATGAAACTATTTATGCTTGACATGTTTAGGATAGAGTAAAACAACCATTGGGCAATGCTTTGTGTTTTGAGTGACATCACTGTTGCTGTATAATGTCCACAATATCTACTCTGCCTTTCATTTTGTTGCAAAAATGTGACTATTTCTGGCTTCATTTGTGTTGAGGATTCACTATCAATCTTTATTTGTTTGTTTGTTTGTTTTGAGACAGGGTCCAGGCTAGCTTTGAACTCATTATTTAGCACAGGCTGACCTTGAACTCACAATATCCTCCTGTCTCAGTCTCCTGAGAGCTAGGATAATAGGCATGCATCACCACACCTAGCCTCATTATCCATCTTATTATCATGATGTAATATGACAGTATCAATAGTACTTTGTTTTTCTT
Organism: Heterocephalus glaber; assembly: GCF_000247695.1. The sequence continues at coordinate 185,454 of NW_004624865.1, forward strand.
TGCCATATAGGAGGCCAATGTTATGTCTTTCTGAAATCCAAAGATTGTATTACTCATCTCTGTATTGTGAACTTGCAACATTTTTTCAGAAATCTTGGTTTTGTTCTTGCAAATAGTTCCTGTGCTAGTCAACTGGTGTTCATTTATCAAATATAACATCAATGGCTGCCTAGTGAACCAGTTGTTGAATGTTGACATTTGGGTTACTTTTAGAAATAGGTGCAAAATGTCTGTTCACAAAGTCATATGGATTATTACGACATGAAGAAAGACCTGGTGGCTGAGTTCCAGGATAAATTTCTAAATTCAAGATGTCAAATGTCTTTGCATCTACCAGGGCATATATTTTTATATCATATTTGGAAAGTTTACTTGGCATTTATGGCCAAAAGCTTCAACAACCATGAAATGATGCATGTTGTTTGTCAACTGTCATGTATTTGGATGGTGTATAAATTGCTTGACAGTTCGAAACAAAGTTTTCAACAAATGAGTGAATACCAGCCAAATGGTCAGATTTTTTTTTCTTTCTTGACAGGTCTTTTTGTCATCAAAGTGTAGCCAATTTTGAAGGAAACTAAATCTCTTGAGTGTCATTCCAAAAAAACTCTCAGTACCACATCTGTCACTTCTCTATAAATCCTTTAGATTCTGATGATTAGAATGATAAAGTCCTGTTATGAAGGCTTTTAGTTCAGATAGTGAGGAGCCATAATAAAAATATTTTTGAGTAGTACGATTGATGCATGTAGAATGTTTTCTTGTATTTCATTATTAGTGTATTTCAAAACATCTTGTAGCATATCATTGTTACAAACAGTTTCCAACATTAAATTGCAGTGTTGGCATTCCATCCAATAGGTTTCACCCCTGGCAAGAGCCTAATAACATTTTCTGACCTAGTTCTAACATTGGATCATTCAGATATACATGACCATTTTGTAGTATTTTGAATAGTCAAATATTTATTTACATTACTGTTTTCTTCCTCATCTGAATCAAGGTCTTCATTCTGTACTTCTGTATCTATCATGTTGTGCTAATTTTGTTGGCTTACATGATCCAAGTCATCATCAGTTGCCAAGTCACCTGATGACTCTCTTTCAACCTCTCCCCAAAGTTGTAAAAGTGGATTTTCACGTGACATTGTACTGAATTGGGCTAATTCTACAAGAAAAATCAAAAGAAAACATTTAATAAAAAATTATAAATACACAAAAATGTGGGTTAAATTCACCCATTTACACTATGGCACAAGTGTATATACCTTGCCATCCACTGTATCAAGTGGGTGAACACAAAGACTGTGTCTTGTATTCCACCAGAACAGCTACTAAGATGCACAGTTGGCTACCATTGTGTTAAAGTACATATTTTCATTAGAAAAGTATGGTATGGGCATCTGTGACCCAGTATGAGGAACCAACCAATAACTGGCCTTGTGAGCTAAGCCTCTGATTTTAAAAAGCATATGGGCTTGTGAGAACAAGAAGGAACCTTTTTCTTTCTTCCTGCACTAAAGAAAAACTGTGTACTGCCCCTTTAAGAATCCGTGTGGCCTTTGCCAGTGTGAAGCCTTTGGGGGAAAAGGCCACGACCTGAGGACCACAGCTGTGGTCCCAGGCAGATGTGGCTGCACAAGGCACTGCCCAAATGGCACCAAAGAATGACTAGGAAGGGTTGTTCTGGGTGGAGCATGACCATCTTACTGCATCTCTCTGTCAAAAATGTGGATGAGAGAAAAAAACTTGTCTGTTTTTAAATGCCCAAGGCATTTGGCTGGAACCAAGTGCCAGACAAGCCAAATAGCAATGGACAGGCCAAAGCCACCCATGTACGGGCATTCTGGGCTAAACAGCCAGGCCAAGGGCTGAGCCTACTTAAACAGCAAAGGCACCAAGGTGCTGGCTGTGTGCCTTGTAAGAACAACAGGGATGATAGGACACTGGCCCTGTAGAAGTGGATGCTCCAGCTGCTGGTGCCTTGCTGCCCCAGGCAACAGCAAAGAGCACAGGTAGGTGCTGGTGCTACAAAAGGCACTAGAGCCAACTGTGCCCCTTAGCCACTACCTGTGCTTCAAACTTGTCTCTCCTGGTCCAAGAGCCTGCCTGAGGTCATTGCCACCTGGTTTTTGTGCTACCTTGATTAAATGCAGATAAGTTAAGCTAAGATACCCTGATGCATGAGCAGAACAATGGTTAACAACATTTAAAACCTAATTAAAGTGACTGAATATATAAAATTGGAGTCATCTATTTTTCATCCTTTTTCCATCAGAGTAAATACAAGAGATATTTTTCCCATATGGTCTAAGAGTGGTTCAACTAGGTAGTTAAAAGAACTTTGCTTGGGAAAGTTCCACTGTTACTTCATGGGAATTAAAGGACTAGGCCAAGCCAACAGATGGCTCAGCTCCCTTGTCCCTAAGGAGTTAGGGGTCTCAATAAGAAGACAGAAGTCCTCAAGAGGCTTTCTTCTCTACTTCTGTGCTCTTGATGCTAGTTCCCTAAGGTCCAGACTGAGACGTCTGTCCAGTGTTGTGTAAAAGCCTCACAAGAGGCATCTTGTGCACTTTGTGTCTCCTCCTTATGCATGGGATGCCATCTTAAGGAATGCAGGCCTAGCTGTATCCTTCTGTCTATAGGACTCAAGACAAGCAGATGGGAAATCTATTGGATTTCATCACTACACAGATTCCACTGACTTTTCCACTAAGCCATGTCCTTGATGAGTAAGACAGGTTTGATCCTGACAATTTAAAACAAGATCAGCTTATCTACTACTGTAGTATGGTCTGGATTCAATATGAACTAGGACCTGGCAAAAGATGAGTATGGGATAGTACTTTATTTATTTTCCCCCCACTAAGTTTATTGGTACATTTTAGGTATAAAATACATTTACATACATCATTGCGATCTTGTACCATTACAGGAGTACCTCGGTTCTTACTTTTTCCCCTTCTCCTGCCCTCCCTTCACCCCCTCCACCCTTCCCTATTTGCAAAGACCTTGTTTCCATTTTTTTCCTTTTCTCATATTTT